>OY829914.1:51923114-52276563 GCA_963691935.1 Nephrotoma guestfalica
ATCACAAGTTCCCCGACATGCTAGATACGCACCGTTTGCATTCTTATCGCACCAACCGAATCCCCAATATCCACTTAAGGTACAAAACTTTTGAAGGTAAATTTCGGTCTCAGGTAGTCGTTCACACATCCCTTCATAATCCAAATATGTCAAAATATGGTCTCGTGGTCTATTTGAAGAACAGAAGACTCTCCAACCGTTGTCGGACGTTGTCCGTCTCCAGGACAACTCGACGCAACGAAAATAAAGGCTACAAAAACTGAATTTCAGTTTATGACAGGCATCGGAATTTCATCTGGTGCAAAAGTCATTCACAGTTTCTCATTGAAACTCGCTGAGGCCACTATTTTTTCGAAAATAGATTTGGTTAGGGCATATCATAAAATTCCCATGGCTCTTGAGGATATTCACAAAACTGCGATTAATACTTATTTTGGGTTTTTTGAGTTCACCCGAATGCCATATGGGCTTCGTAACTCAGCCCAGACATTCCAGCAATTCCTTAACGAAGTGTTAAAACGCCTGAACTTCGTTTACCATAATTTCGATGATATCCTCATTGCGAGCTGTTCCGAGATGGAACACAGGGAACATCTTGAGTCAGTATTTAAACGTCTCTCCGCATATGGAAATAATATCAAAGCTTCGAAATGTATTTTCGGCGTAAAGTGACTCGACTGCTTGAGCCACACAATTTCGAAAGGTGGTATCCTCCCGTCAAAAGACAGAGTCGATGTCATTTCAAATTTTTCAGAGTCAACATCAATCCGCCAAATACAGGTGTTCATCGGTATGATGAACTATTACCACCGCTTTATACCACGGTTAGCTGAACTGTTATCGCGCCTATTCACAAGAATTTGTCCACCTTACTCAAGAAAGGAAAAAATAGAAGAAACTTCTCTTGGCCCGAAGATTGCATAGAAGCTTTCGAAATGGTCAAACGTTCTCTTGCCGCTGTCACTCTTTTGGCACGCAGTTCAACATAACTACCGACGTTCCCAATGTAGCAGTTGGAGCTGTCTTATAACAATGCAATAAAGGATGTTGGCACCCATTATCGTTTTTTTCAAAGAAGCGCTCTCCTGCGGAAATCAAATATTCTACTTTCTATACAGAACTTCTTGCTATGTATTTAGCAATGAAACACTCTCGCCATTTCGTCGAAGGCCGAAATTTCTCTATATTTATCGACCATAAATCACTTACAACAGATATTGCGTCAAAATCAGAACGTAGTCCCTGGCAATTACAACATCTCGAATACATTGCCCAGTTCACTACCGACATCCATAACATCAAAGATAAACACAATGTGGTGAGCGCAAAGGAACGACTTACCCTACAAGCAGCAAATTTGGTGTGAGACTTCCATAGGTAAAAATGGACCCTTCGTTCCCCGCAATATGCGACGGACAATATTCGATAGTCTACATGGCTAAAATTCCAAAGTTCACCGCCACACAAAATCAGCGCTTGGTAAATTCGAGCTACTAAATGGCAGGTTCAAACACATCCACATAGAACTGGGTGGTCCACTGCCCCAATCGAATGGCTATCATTATATTTTAACGATAGTCGACCGATTTACTCGTTCGTCAGAAGCTTATCCAATCCAAGAAATGACCGCAAGATAAGTAAGTAAGATCTGCTACAATGATACACAGGCAACTGAAAGCCGCGTTAACAGCTCGATGTAATACATCTCATTGGAGTTCATAACTTTCAACGACCTTATTGGGTATTCGAACCTCCAGCAAGGAATACCTAGACTGCACACCAGCAGAGCTAGTCTAAGCTTCCCGGTGAATTCTTCATCAACGATCAAAATTCGAACCCAACCACAGATACTTCGGATGTCGTGAAGCAGCTTCGTACTACCATGAGAGCAGTAGTTCCTATGTACACAAGACATCCAACTGATCAGGCAACGTACATTCCCAAAAATCTGGAAACCTGTTCACACGTATTCGTACGTGCGGATAGAGTCAGAGGTCCGTTGAGTACATCCTATTCTGGACCGTATCCAGTGACCCGCAACTTGCGCAAATTTTTTGTTGTTGATGTCGAAGGAAAATCAACAAAAATTGGCATCGACAGGCCTAAGCCAGCATACGGAATATTTGTGGTAAACTCAGTCGAAAAACGTAGTGTTCGAAAAACGGTTACATTTAATTTAAAACACTACGATTTTCGAGTCAGGAGGGGAGTGATGTAGCGGCTCAGAAATCTTCACTTCGTGGCTTAATGACGAGGAATAGCCCGTTTTGCTGAATAGAGCTATTTCGCCATCTACATTCGCGAATCTCGATATTTATGAGAAAATGAGAAACGAAAAGAGTCACAATTTAAAGTTGTGAACTAGTTTTAATAAATAATAAATAAATAATCTATTACAATAAAATATAGTGAGGGTTAATTATTTTATGAAATAAAACCCGGTAACACCGCTATTTAAACATTTATATTAGAAAACTATTACATGGCTCACCTTATTTTCATTAAAAATCCATAATTTTAACTACGTCCTATATTTTGTTAACACTATAAAATATTATATATCTTACATAGATTGTCAAATATTTAACATCTCGTTAAATATAAAAAAAATCTACTTTGGTACAAAATAAAAAAAAACAACAAAATATGTTGAAGGATTTCACACCCCAGATTAAACTAACAGATTTCACTATAATTTCCATCAATCAAATCATTGTCTTCGCGTTTTGTTCCGTAAAAAATTTATTAACTTTCTACCTTCATATCGGCTTTCTTCATCACATAAAAAGTTTAAAACAATTTTTTGCTGTTGTTCTTCTCTCGTGTACTACTAGGCTGGGTACCTTAACCGGTATCATCAACATCATCATCATGCCAGATTTTGTACCCTTTTGTGTTATACCATTGTGATGTATGTGTTTTGTTTATGTTGTATGCCATTGTGTGTTGTCACAACTTTGAGGGCCTTTCTACACCCCCCTCAATTTTATACTTACCCTTCATCGGTACGATATTTTTCCGATGCTTTACAGATTCTTCCACATACCACACTCACACACATCCACACATTGGTGTTATTTTCATTTCACTTTACATTTTCTGTTAGTATTTTGTTTTGTTTTTCATTTCTCAATTTTCAATTAAAATCAAATAATGATGATAAAATTTAAATCAAATTTAATTAAATTAAATTAAATTCCTATTAAGGATTGGTAGGATAATAATATTGGCAGTATATAAGTATATGAAAATAATTCGAATAGGGTGAGGGGGTGGGGGTGGGGGGTTTCGTAACTCATTTTTCAATCATGTAGAAAAGTGAGACTCTTTTTATGTAATTAAATATGTAAATTAGGTGTGAGGAGCGGGGGAAAAATTAAATAAAAATTAACCAACAAATTAAAACGAAGTGTGTATATGTTGAGAGTATGTATGTGTGTGTGTGCGTGTGTGCTTTACCTATCTAGATAATACTGCTATAATATTATATAGTGATAGAAATATGAATTTTTAATTTAGAATTAACCAACTCAACAAAGCGGGGAGCAATTTGAAAAATTGAAAATTGATTATTTACTTGGATTGGTGTGCTATTGATTTTCGGGTGGTTTTGGTGAATTTTTTTAATTGACACATAAACCTAATAAATCCTCCAGGCATTCGCTTGAAAATTCGAACCATTCCGCTATTTTATTTAAGATTTTTTTCGGCTCTTCGGACAAAATAGTATTTTTAATGGCATTCATACAATGTTTACGACTTTTTTAGTCCTAGAAAACAAAGAGGCCATATACTCACAATATATCCACCACATAAAGTAGAAAAATGCACACCCCCTCCCACTTATTACCCCAGGGTACTTAAACCTTTACAAAAATGAGAACTTCCTTAGGTCTCTTCTTGGCCGCTTGGTTTCGTACTGATAAAAAGTTGATCTACTCAACAGGTTGCAACGACCAAACTGAAAAAAATTCAATTCTTGCTTTGTGAATTCTGGCGAATTATATCACCAAATCAGAAACTTTTCGAAATTCTCACAATGTATGTGTATACCAAGCCAACACAAGTAATTAAGAACTTTTTCATAATCGTCCGAGATATGGGCCTATTCCACTACAACAGCGTTTTATGCGTTTTATTTTGCAGACAATTAGAACGAGATAAACATATAAATTCCCTCTGTGTGTGACCCGTACATCAGTTTTTATTTTCTGTAATTTTTTGATGTTGTTGAGTTGGTTTCCATAATAAAAAATAAAAAATATTAAACAAAGTATTTTTTATGGCAACCAAAATGAAAAAGTTCCCTCACTCTCAGCAAACTTTTCCGTTTTTTATTTTTTTATGGTAGAAACATAAATATTTTGGTGTGAGTCACGCCAGAAATCCCATTTTGAAAATCTCACGGTTTTCTTGTTTTGTCGAGTAGTCTTTGATTGTGCAATTTTGTGCGTCTAACGGTAAAATTTGTGCATAATGTATTTTGGGAGATAATGTGGGATTTCTGTAATTATCACACCAGAAATCCAATAGATCCGTTTAATCATCAGAGCATATGTTTTGCTTTAGTTTAATTGTGCAAAACTGTGCATGAGAAAATCAATTTAGTTCTCCTCCAGAATTGGTTAGCATTTCTCCTAGAACAGCTTTATCTGCCCATTTACATGCATTATGCACAAAATCTGTTAAAGTAGATCAGCTATGTAAGAAAAAGTCGAAGTTTTCTAGCCACAATGTTAAGACAAGAAGTATATAACCTGATAAGACCAGGATTCACTGGTGGCATACTCCATATCAGCCAGAACTGAGAATAAAAACCAACCCTTAATTCAACCCTAATTTAAAACAGAAATTTTTGAAATACACTTAATGAATGATTTTTAAAAATCGCACGTTTTATTAATGAAATCACTTAAACTGCTTGTGAACATACTGATCACGTTTCATGTTTGTGCATACTCCCCATCAGCCAGAATTTCACCTTTTCAAAAATTATATTTTGAACTTAGGGTTGAAGGGCGGGTCTTGTATGTGGAATTCTGGCTGATGGGGATTATGCACAATCATGAAATTTGATCTGAATGTTCATTTCAACTAGTTTAAGTGATTTCATTCATAAAAGGTGGGATTTCCAGAAATCATCCATGTACAATTTCTCAAAACTGATATTTTGAACTTAGGGTTGAAGGGCGAGTCTTGTATGTGGGATTCTGGCTGATGGGGAGCATGTACAATCATGAAATTTGATCTAAATGTTCATTTCAACTAGTTTAAGTGATTTCGTTAATGAAAGTTGGGATTTCCAGAAATCACCCGTATAAAATTTTTCAAAACTGATATTTTGAACTTAGGGTTGAAGGAAGGGTCTTGTATGTGGGATTCTGGCTGATGGGAAGTATGCACAATCATGAAATTTGATCTGAATGTTCATTTCAACTAGTTTAAGTGATTTCGTTAATGAAAGGTGGGATTTCCAGAAATCACCCGTATAAAATTTTTCAAAACTGATATGTTGAACTTAGGGTTGAAGGAAGGGTCTTGTATGTCGGATTCTGGCTGATGGGGAGTATGCACAATCATGAAATTTGATCTGAATGTTCATTTCAACTAGTTTAAGTGATTTGATTAATGAAAGGTGGGATTTCCAGAAATCAACCATATAAAATTTTTCAAAACTGATATTTTGAACTTAGGGTTGAAGGAAGGGTCTTGTATGTGGGATTCTGGCTGATGGGGAGTATGAACAATCATGAAATTTGATGTGAATGTTCATTTCAACAAGTTTAAGTGATTTTATTAATCAAAGGTGGGATTTCCAGAAATCATCCATATAATATTTTTCAAAACTGCTATTTTGAACTTAGGGTTGAAGGAAGGGTCTTGTATGTCGGATTCTGGCTGATGGGGAGTATGCACAATCATGAAATTTGATCTGAATGTTCATTTCAACTAGTTTAAGTGATTTTATTAATCAAAGGTGTGATTTCCAGAAATCATCCATATAAAATTTTTCAAAACTGATATTTTGAACTTAGGGTTGAAGGAAGGGTCTTGTATGTCGGATTCTGGCTGATGGGGAGTATGCACAATCATGAAATTTGATCTGAATGTTCATTTGAACTAGTTTAAGTGATTTCGTTAATGAAAGGTGGGATTTCCAGAAATCATCCATATAAAATTTTTCAAAACTGATATTTTGAACTTAGGGTTGAAGGAAGGGTCTTGTATGTGGGATTCTGGCAGAAGGGGAGTATGCACAATCATGAAATTTGATCTGAATGTTCATTTCAACTAGTTTAAGTGATTTCGTTAATGAAATGTGGGATTTCCAGAAATCACCCGTATAAAATTTTTCAAAACTGATATTTTGAACTTAGGGTTGAAGGAAGGGTCTTGTATGTGGGATTCTGGCTGATGGGAAGTATGCACAATCATGAAATTTGATCTGAATGTTCATTTCAACTAGTTTAAGTGATTTCGTTAATGAAAGGTGGGATTTCCAGAAATCACCCGTATAAAATTTTTCAAAACTGATATGTTGAACTTAGGGTTGAAGGAAGGGTCTTGTATGTCGGATTCTGGCTGATGGGGAGTATGCACAATCATGAAATTTGATCTGAATGTTCATTTCAACTAGTTTAAGTGATTTGATTAATGAAAGGTGGGATTTCCAGAAATCAACCATATAAAATTTTTCAAAACTGATATTTTGAACTTAGGGTTGAAGGAAGGGTCTTGTATGTGGGATTCTGGCTGATGGGGAGTATGAACAATCATGAAATTTGATGTGAATGTTCATTTCAACAAGTTTAAGTGATTTTATTAATCAAAGGTGGGATTTCCAGAAATCATCCATATAATATTTTTCAAAACTGCTATTTTGAACTTAGGGTTGAAGGAAGGGTCTTGTATGTCGGATTCTGGCTGATGGGGAGTATGCACAATCATGAAATTTGATCTGAATGTTCATTTCAACTAGTTTAAGTGATTTTATTAATCAAAGGTGTGATTTCCAGAAATCATCCATATAAAATTTTTCAAAACTGATATTTTGAACTTAGGGTTGAAGGAAGGGTCTTGTATGTCGGATTCTGGCTGATGGGGAGTATGCACAATCATGAAATTTGATCTGAATGTTCATTTGAACTAGTTTAAGTGATTTCGTTAATGAAAGGTGGGATTTCCAGAAATCATCCATATAAAATTTTTCAAAACTGATATTTTGAACTTAGGGTTGAAGGAAGGGTCTTGCATGTGGGATTCTGGCAGAAGGGGAGTATGCACAATCATGAAATTTGATCTGAATGTTCATTTCAACTAGTTTAAGTGATTTCGTTAATGAAATGTGGGATTTCCAGAAATCACCCATATAAAATTTTTCAAAACTGATATTTTGAACTTAGGGTTGAAGGAAGGGTCTTGTATGTGGGATTCTGGCAGAAGGGGAGTATGCACAATCATGAAATTTGATCTAAATGTTCATTTCAACTAGTTTAAGTGATTTCGTTAATGAAATGTGGGATTTCCAGAAATCACCCATATAAAATTTCTCAAAACTGATATTTTGAACTTAGGGTTGAAGGAAGGGTCTTGTATGTGGGATTCTGGCAGAAGGGGAGTATGCACAGTCATGAAGTTTGATCTGAATGTTCATTTCAACTAGTTTAAGTGATTTCGTTAATGAAATGTGGGATTTCCAGAAATCACCCATATAAAATTTTTCAAAACTGATATTTTAAACTTAGGGTTGAAGGAAGGGTCTTGTATGTGGGATTCTGGCTGATGGGGAGTATGCACAGTCATGAAATTTGATCTGAATGTTCATTTCAACTAGTTTAAGCGATTTCATTAATAAAAGGTGGGATTTCCAGAAATCACCCATATAAAATTTCTCAAAACTGATATTTTGAACTTAGGGTTGAAGGGCGTTCTTGTTTGTGGGATCCTGGCTGATGGGGAGTATGCACAATCATGAAATTTGGTCTGAATGTTCATTTCAACTAGTTTAAGCGATTTCATTAATGAAAGGTGGGATTTCCAGAAATCACCCATATAAAATTTTTCAAAACTGATATTTTGAACTTAGGGTTGAAGGAAGGGTCTTGTTTGTGGGATTCTGGCTGATAAGGATTATGCACAATCATGAAATTTGATCTGAATGTTCATTTCAACAAGTTTAAGTGATTTGATTAATGAAAGGTGGGATTTCCAGAAATCAACCATATAAAAATTTTCAAAACTGATATTTTGAACTTAGGGTTGAAGGAAGGGTCTTGTATGTGGGATTCTGGCAGAAGGGGAGTATGCACAATCATGAAATTTGATCTAAATGTTCATTTCAACTAGTTTAAGTGATTTCGTTAATGAAATGTGGGATTTCCAGAAATCACCCATATAAAATTTCTCAAAACTGATATTTTGAACTTAGGGTTGAAGGAAGGGTCTTGTATGTGGGATTCTGGCAGAAGGGGAGTATGCACAGTCATGAAGTTTGATCTGAATGTTCATTTCAACTAGTTTAAGAGATTTCGTTAATGAAATGTGGGATTTCCAGAAATCACCCATATAAAATTTTTCAAAACTGATATTTTAAACTTAGGGTTGAAGGAAGGGTCTTGTATGTGGGATTCTGGCTGATGGGGAGTATGCACAGTCATGAAATTTGATCTGAATGTTCATTTCAACTAGTTTAAGCGATTTCATTAATAAAAGGTGGGATTTCCAGAAATCACCCATATAAAATTTCTCAAAACTGATATTTTGAACTTAGGGTTGAAGGGCGTTCTTGTTTGTGGGATCCTGGCTGATGGGGAGTATGCACAATCATGAAATTTGGTCTGAATGTTCATTTCAACTAGTTTAAGCGATTTCATTAATGAAAGGTGGGATTTCCAGAAATCACCCATATAAAATTTTTCAAAACTGATATTTTGAACTTAGGGTTGAAGGAAGGGTCTTGTTTGTGGGATTCTGGCTGATAAGGATTATGCACAATCATGAAATTTGATCTGAATGTTCATTTCAACAAGTTTAAGTGATTTGATTAATGAAAGGTGGGATTTCCAGAAATCACCGATATAAAATTTTTCAAAACTGATATGGCTAAAGTTTGAAGTTCCTTTGTGTTTGTTAGCGACATCTCGTATAGTCTTAAGGTTTCGGATTTGATCCCAAGAGTCGATGTTGGCATCCATATTTCTCATTCGACGAAGACACTCGTTGGTGGTGTCGTATATCACACGAATGGCTGAAGCAGATTCGGTCACTATGCCCCCTTGTGTATGTTTTTAGATAATTAATCTTGTGTGTGTTCGTTAGTGCTCCGTTGTTATGCACTAACTTGTCAAAGACATCATGAAATGCCATTCATTTCATGTGTTCTCCGTGGAAGTGTGGTATACCAATTTTTGGAAGTTTCACTCCGAACAAGTTTTTTTTTGCCAGCTTTTGGTTGCTCCAATGATGATTGGACTTCTATTACTATGTGGTCATAGGATTGTGATATATGTCATCGTAATGCGTTGCAAGCTTCCAAATATATTGTTTCGTTCAGATCAGAGATCTGCCTTTCCGTTTGAATCAGGGCCAGTTTTAGCGCATGCTGCGAACTTGCTTCTATTTTTTCCACAGGTTTTCCAATTTGATACCTTGTTGTTTGAGGTACTTTTAAAACTGGTCTCTCTTGGAGTCGTTCTCTTCTGTTACGATTGGCGAAAAGTGGAATGATTTTCCTTGTTGCTGTCCATCCGGAGTGTTTGGTGCACCGCTGTTTAGTCGTTGGCGCATTTCCGCAATGAAGGCTTTTTAAGTTTTTGCTGTATTTTCCTGCATTCGAAATGTTGATGGCTTTGCTCGAGTTGCGGATTAGTCGATGATATTAATATTTTGTGGCTTTGTATTCTAGATACAGACTCCTTAATGTGGGGGTTTTTGATTCGAGGTAACGGATGGTTTTTCGTTGTTCTCCATCTTTTTTGTAGTTAGTAGGAAGCTGTTCAATTTTGTTCGCTACCGCTTTTTGTTGTTCTAACAGCGTGTTCAAGTCCATTTTGTGAAATAAGTATTACAATAATTATAGTTACTTGTTGTTGTTGTATGTATTTATCAGAAAATATTTTTTTCTCGAAGGACCAACGTTTTGACTAGATTACCACTGGTGAGGCCTATTGATGAGAACAAGTGTTTAAGTTGAATTTTTACTTTATTCTAGCATTTTTATTACGTTAAAGTTCTTTTTATATAAAATTGACAGCTGCCTAAGCAGTTTACATACAAGAAATACAAAAGTATGTAAATACCAAAAGTGTTTATATTTAATTGTAATTAAATTATTTCCAGTGGTGTATGATATCCGGATCTGCAGCAGACTGATGATGTATATGCATGTTGTGTTCACAACAGTATATTTGTTAATTTTTTGTTAAAAATTTCACCACCGTTATCTCGGGTATCTGGGTATGATGTCCTTCCCACTTTGATCGTAGTAAGACCTTGTCTTAGGCCTACCATCATCCTGTCGCAAGTTAGCCACTAGCCGTAATAACTCTTGGTCCATGGCACTTGCGGTTTAAGTAGTGCCTCCATAGGGTTTCACTTATGCTGCTGGTGATGGTAACGATGTCCTATTGCAGCTTTGTTTTAAACTTTGTTGTTTTGCCGGTTATTTAGACTCTGCCTATGTTTCGGCCTAGAGTCATCATGTAAATCAGGTAGAATTAATGGTAGGTTGTAAGGAGGACTTTCTACATAGATGATGAAATAAATTTTTTTTAATTGCAATTTAATTAGCGCTCCTTTCAATTTGAACCACGCATAACAATATCAGCGTATCATATTCTAAAACGAATTTCTCTATTATTAAAATAAAGGTAAGATGTCACTTGTATACAATTGCTGTACGTAATACCCAAAGCTCGTTACGGTACATGTACGTAATACGTTTATACACACGCCATTTACATATTTCCTTTTCTTGAATTAAACATAAAAAAAAAAATCTCAACTTTATAATCTCATAATTACAATATTATATGAAAATACATAATTAATAAAATTTAAAACAAAATTCCCTTTTGGAAAATGTTTTTTAAATTCAATTTTCCTTATTTTATTACCGTATTATTATTTTTAATGGAGTAAAGTAAGAAGAAAAAATATCCCGAACATTAATTATGAAATAGAAAAAAAATCTCATTAATCATAAATTTAAAAAATAAAAAAAGCTCAACATTTTCTCTGGTACAACAACAAAAATGTTTGTAATTAATTTATTAAATAAAAGTAAGTTCACTTAAAATCTCAAAACATTTTTGTTTTTGTTTGTTTATACGAAAAAGGTGTTATTCTCACTTGTGTTATCAATTTATTCACTGGTGACAACTTTATTACATTAATAATGTTTCCTTTGTTTTTGTAAAATAACACTGGACCACCGCTTTACACGCATCCCCCACTCGCTGTAGTACACCCGGAATATACCCGATTTTTCACTCACTGTTTTATATAATTAAAATTGGAACAGAACACTAATCAATCATCAAAGGTTCTATGCGAACATTTTCAAAATCAATAATTAGAAAATTTTCCGAAAATTTTAATTAATTTATTTAATTCGTTACCATTACCATTACACGTTTTAATAAGAATATCGGTATCCGAATAAAATGTTCGAAATGATACGAAATCATTAAGTTAAAATATTTAAGACGGAATAATAAATTTGCTTAAGACATCGTTACCTATGTACGTATATAAAACGTTTTTTTTTGTAATTATAAAATTATTTTATTATGTAACATGATTGATTTCGACACGAATGCGAAATATTTTGGGAATTGGGCGGAATAGATGGGTAACTGCTAGAGATGATTGATTTATGTTTAAATAGTGTGGGGTGTGGGCGCTTGCGTCTATGCAGCTTTTTAACGGTTTAACGTGATTTTCACGACGTTCGCGACCAGCTGTGTATTTAAAATTGTGACAAAATTTTAATTTGTAAGTATAGAAGAACGTCAAATGATTTTCTCCAATAACCTTCGGCCTTATTACTTAATTTCAACTACAGTGAAATTCACTTAAAGCGACCGCGAGGTGATCGGAAAATGTTCGTCGTTTTAGCAGAACTTGAGCTACATACTTTTTCATCCATTTCAAATATTTGTTTAATAAATTTGTTTCTCAGTGGAAAATAAGACATTCCGCTACTCGCCGCAAGTGGCAGCACAATCACAAAAGAGAATTTATTTTGTTATATAATTACCAGCGGAAATTTATTATTGGAAGATCGACTGATCGTCGTAGAGGAAAGACGTGTTTTTGTCTCTCCTTTAAATAAATTATTATTAATATTTTAATTCAAATCAGTTTAGGAATGTGTAGTGTGAGAGTGATGTGCTATTTTTGAGTGAGTTTTGTTCTTTAGAAGTTCACCTGTTAATACAGGTGAATTGAGACAGTTATTATGAAAATTACGTTCAATACCTATACAATCAGAGAAGTATGTCTGATGGTGCAAGGTCAGCACTATATGGTGGGTGCATCAAAAATTCCCAGCCAAGCACTCTCAGTTTCTGCCGGGTCATCAATGATGTGTGTGGTCTGCGTTATCATGATGGATGCACAACGCCCTTTCTGCTGATCAATTCTGAGATGCACGAATCCTTTCCAATCCCACCAAATGCACAGCATTACCTTTCTTGGTGTCGATCCTGGCTTTGATTTTTCGCACAAAGTTGTCGTATAAAAATTGCTCGATTTCGTTCCGTTTTAGCAGCGTTTCGCCGATAGAAATCCGGTCCATTAAATGTTTAGCTGTTAATTCATGTGGTACCTAAACGTCAAGATTTTTTTGCATGCAGCCATTTTCAACACGCATAAGAAATGCCCGATACGATCAATGGTTACTGAGATATATGAATGTAAAGCCATTTACCGGGAAAAAGGCCACGAACTTCTTCCCCTACCTAATATTATTATTTATTATGGTACAAAAGATAGTAAAATTGTGTTTTGTGTATATAAACAGCTCCAAGGCATAATTATGAATTTTGAAAAATTTACCTGGATGGCAAAAAATCTTTATACATGGAATCCGAATACGAGCAATTATTTTATTATATTCTTTGGATCCCACAAAAATTAAGAAAAATAATTCTCCGGCGGTAAGTTTCATCAATGGCGATATGCAACTAGAAGCTAGATAAATCGTAATTAGCAAGCATGTAAAGTTGTCCCAGTTGTTCATCCCAGGAATTTTTTTTATTATAATTTACACGAAACTATTCTAATACACCCCAGTTTTTTCACTTTATACCTCTATAAGACGAATTAAATTATAAACACGACGACAAATTATCCCATCCCAGTTTTTCGAGAGGTTCGAGATACCAATACGCCATAATATTAGTTTAAAATATTAAGGGTAACCTATAATGAGGACCCCAGTGCCAGCCATATGTTAGGATTGGCATAATCTTCCAGCTTCGATATGGCCTCATACACATTTACATGTAAATCGTCTTTAACTTCCAAACCCTTCCTAGGCGGAAACAGCGATTGATGTTTTGGGATGGTACGCAATTAAGTGATTGCTAACCAAATGGCCAGCACCAGCCGTATGTTAAAATTTGAATAAATGGCCAAGTTACAAATTCTCAGGTTAAGTTAAATAAAAATTTGTATCTCTTAAGAACATTCTACGCCGGAAAGGATTCCTTAAGTTCTGAGTTGGTAATGATTAGGGCTTTACTATGGTGAGCACCCCAGTGCCAGCCGTTTATTAGGATTGGCACATTCTCCCAGCTTCGATATGGTCCCATATAAATTTAAATGATAATCGTCTATAACTCCCAAAACCTGCCTGGGACGGAAATAGCGATTGATGTTTTTAGATGGTAAGTTACTAACTGATTGTTGACCAACTGGCCAGCACCAGCTGTATGTTCAAGTTTGGGTAAATCGCCAAGTTACAAAATCTTAGATTAAGTTAAATAAAAATTTGTATCTGGATCTAAAAATCTGTATCGTAATGATATGGGCAAACTATGGTAAGCTCCCTAGTGCCAGCCGTATGTTAGGATTGGCATAATCTTCCAGCTTCGATATGGCCTCATACACATTTACATGTAAATCGTCTATAACTTCCAAACCCTTCCTAGGCCGGAAACAGCGATTGATGTTTTGGGATGGTACGCAATTAAGTGATTGCTAACCAAATGGCCAGCACCAGCCGTATGTTAAAATTTGAATAAATGGCCAAGTTACAAATTCTCAGGTTAAGTTAAATAAAAATTTGTATCTCTTAAGAACATTCTACGCCGGAAAGGATTCCTTAAGTTCTGAGTTGGTAATGATTAGGGCTTTACTATGGTGAGCACCCCAGTGCCAGCCGTTTATTAGGATTGGCACATTCTCCCAGCTTCGATATGGTCCCATATAAATTTAAATGATAATCGTCTATAACTCCCAAAACCTGCCTGGGACGGAAATAGCGATTGATGTTTTTAGATGGTAAGTTACTAACTGATTGTTGACCAACTGGCCAGCACCAGCTGTATGTTCAAGTTTGGGTAAATCGCCAAGTTACAAAATCTTAGATTAAGTTAAATAAAAATTTGTATCTGGATCTAAAAATCTGTATCGTAATGATATGGACAAACTATGGTAAGCTCCCTAGTGCCAGCCGTATGTTAGGATTGGCATAATCTTCCAGCTTCGATATGGCCTCATACACATTTACATGTAAATCGTCTATAACTTCCAAACCCTTCCTAGGCCGGAAACAGCGATTGATGTTTTGGGATGGTACGCAATTAAGTGATTGCTAACCAAATGGCCAGCACCAGCCGTATGTTAAAATTTGAATAAATGGCCAAGTTACAAATTCTCAGGTTAAGTTAAATAAAAATTTGTATCTCTTAAGAACATTCTACGCCGGAAAGGATTCCTTAAGTTCTGAGTTGGTAATGATTAGGGCTTTACTATGGTGAGCACCCCAGTGCCAGCCGTTTGTTAGGATTGGCACATTCTCCCAGTTTCGATATGGTCCCATATAAATTTATATGATAATCGTCTATAACTCCCAAAACCTGCCTGGGACGGAAATAGCGATTGATGTTTTTAGATGGTAAGTTACTAACTGATTGTTGACCAACTGGCCAGCACCAGCTGTATGTTCAAGTTTGGGTAAATCGCCAAGTTACAAAATCTTAGATTAAGTTAAATAAAAATTTGTATCTGGATCTAAAAATCTGTATCGTAATGATATGGGCAAACTATGGTAAGCTCCCTAGTGCCAGCCGTATGTTAGGATTGGCATAATCTTCCAGCTTCGATATGGCCTCATACACATTTACATGTAAATCGTCTATAACTTCCAAACCCTTCCTAGGCCGGAAACAGCAATTGATGTTTTGGGATGGTACGTAATTAAGTGATTGCTGACCATATGGCCAGCACCAGCCGTATGTTAATATTTGAATAAATGGCCAAGTTACAAAATCTCAGGTTAAGATAAATACAAATGTATATCTGGATCTAACAGTCTGTATGGTAATGATAAGGGCAACATGATAAGGATGAGCTCTCTAGTGCCAGCCGTCTGTGAGGATTGGTATAATCTTCCGGCTTCGATATAGCCCCTCATAAATTTAAATGAAAATTGTCTATAACTTCCAAACCCTTCCTAGGCCGGAAACAGCGATTGATGTTTTGATATGATATGTAATTATGCGATTGCTGACCAAATGGCGAGCACCAGCCGTAAGTTGAAATTTGAGTAAACGGTCAAGTTGCAAAATCTCAGGTTAAGTTAAATAAAAATTTGTATCCCTTAAGAACTTTCTAGGCCGGAAATGATTCCTTAAATTTTGAGTTGAAAATTATAAGGGCAAACTATGGTGGGCTCCTCAGTGTCAGCGGTATGTTAAGATTATCATAATACTACAGCTTCGATATGGCCTCATATACATTAACATGTAAATCGTCTATGACTTCCAAACATTTCCTCGCCAGCATTTCCTGCTGGCCAAGTTCCAAAATCTCAGGTTAAGTTAAATAAAATTTGTATCTCTTAACATTCTAGGCTGGAAATGAGTCTTTGGGTTTTGATTTGGTAATGATAAGGGCAAACTATGGTGGCACAATCTTCCAGCTTCGATATGGCTCAATATACATTTATATGAAAATCGTCTATAACTTCCTTAAGTAATTTTTCTAGGTAACCAAAGTTGAACATACCGCCCGGGGTTGACTCGTTAGAGTCAAAACTTGGGAGAAGAGAGATTTTGGTTATCGGTCTTTTCAGGAGCTTGCCATTTGGATGTTTGACTGTAATAACCCTAATTAGGTTATCCTTCCCAGGGTGTACGACGTAGATTCGTGCTAGTGGCCATTTCGATGGGGGTAGGTGTTGGTCTCGCAGAAGCACTAAATTTCATGATTTTATCTGATGATTCGGTGTGCGCAATTTATGGAATTTATTCTAGGACGTTAGGTATTCCAATGGCCATCGGTTCCAAAATCCTTGTAACGGAGACTGTATTAGTTATCATCTGCTTAACCGATTAAGCTTTATTGTTGTAAGGTCGGTATATGGGTTATTGGTTGGCCAATTAAAATGTGGCCGGATGTCAGTGGATTTTAGTCGCCATCATGAAGGTCCTGTAGAGGCCGGGAGTTAAGTAGGGCCTCTATTTGTTTGATAAGGGTGATGTACTCTTCGTAGGTGATTTCGGTCTCTCAAATCAAACGGCGTAGATGAAATTTGACTGCCTTTACGTTGGCATCCCATAATCCACCGAATGTAGGAGCCGCAGGGGGAATAAAATGCCATTGTATTTTTTCGTCTGCGCACCAACTGAGCTTAGCCCACACTAAGTTTGTGCCGTTGTCACAATATATATCGGTAGGGATTCCTCGAAGGTTGCTTGGCAACTGTCGATGCTCATATTCGTGACTAAATCTAAGGTTGTGGCCTTTGTTAGGTTGTAGGTTTTACTTGATCGGGAGCGATGTGTTTTAAGGATGAATGGACCAGCCAGATCGATGCCAGTTTGTAAGAATACTCTAGCGGTGGGGCTTACTCTCAAGGTGGGAATTGACCCATAAGCTGTTGCTGAGCTTCAGCCCGATGTCGCTGGCAAATGACGCCTTGATGAATTACGCGTTTTATTAGATTTATGGCTCAAAGGATTAACAATCTTTGGGCGATGATGCTCGTAAGTAGCTTCGATCCACTATGCAGGTGCTTAATGTGCAGTTCTTTCACCATTTTCTCGACTATTGAATGACCTGCCGGCAATATAACGGGATGCTTGGTATCATATACTAAATTTACGTGCTCCAGCCTTCCTCCAACTCGCATTAGCCAGTGGCCGTCCAAAAATGGAAAAAAATAAATTAATTTAGAATTTAATGGAAGTGGCTTTGATTTTTTTAAAGATTTAACCTTATAATATAAGGTGGCTGAGACCAAGTGTTACCAAATGAAAACGCTGTAATTTTTTTAATTTTGATTATTATTCATTGAAATTTCGTGAAATATGTTAAAAACATATTACATTTTATGAAAAACCTGTTACTGCTCGATATAACCTCCTTTGGCTCTGATTATTTGATTCAGTCTTCTATAGAAAGCAGCGTTCGGCATGCTGACCGAACGTGAGCTTGCGGAATTTTATTCCATTCTCGAACAAGAGCTGACTTCAATGCATCAACACTTTCGTATTTTTTAGTGGACACCTTACTCTCCAAAATGGACCATATGGAGAAATCCATGGGATTCAAGTCTGGTGAATATGGTGGCCATTCTTTCGACGAAATCAGCCGCGGAACGCAATTTTGTAAAAATTGCTGTGTCGCTCGAGTTTGTGTGACGGTGCCGAGTCCTGTTGGAATGTCCAACGGTTCGTACCAAAGTGTTTACGTGCCCGAGGTAGAAAAGCATCGTTTAGGATCTTTTGGCGATACACCTCTTGGTTTACCTTGACTCCATGTTCGACGAAAATCAGAGGAGTGCGTCCATCTGCAGTCACTGCAGCCCAAACCATAACAAAAGCTGGTGATTGCTTGCGCATGGCAACTCTTGTGTCCAAATTATCGTTGGACTTGTGCTCTAACCAAACACGATCATTTTGTTTATTCACATACTGTTGAATGGTGAAAATTTTCCCATCAGAAAATACAATTTTTGGAATCTCATCACGTTCGGCCAAGGCCTTCAATCACGAGCATCTTTCAAGCCTAACTTTTTTTGTGCCCCCGTAAGATCTTGAACTTTTTGTATCTTGTAGGGCTTCAAGCGTAGTTCATTTTTCAATATGGTTTGAAGGCTGTATCGTGAAACATGTAGACGTGCGGCTAATTAATTGGTACTTTGACGAGGATTTCGTTGGATTCGTTTCTTCACATTTCGTATGATTTCTTTTGATGTTGCTGTCTTTTTAGGACCACCTCTGTTACGTTTAGCGATGCTACCAGTTTCGTTGTATCGAGTTATGGTTCGATACACAAACATTTTATTCACATTCAAATGCTGGAGCTGACGAACTATTGCTGTTTGTGAATTTCCACCCAAATACAGTGCAATTACACTATTACGTTTGAATTCCATTACGATTTTTTTTATGAAAATATTAATTTAGAACAATTATTTGTTGACCACATGTAAACAACTAACCAAACTTCAATCTGTCAAAAAATTGACGCGCGAGAATGACAACTACACTGACAAATGACAGCAGAGTGAAGTCAGTAACATTTGGTTTCAGCCACCGCTCATATGCCGCTGTGATAAACTATGCTATAGACGAAGTAGCCAATTATAGTCCGCAAGTAAAAACTTGCGTAATTGAACATCCAGTCGAATGCGAACTATTCAATAAAAATCATTCTGAAATAAATAAACTTGAAATACTACAAACAGATACTTATGGAGATGAAAGAATCGACATAAGGCAATTAACTCGAACTAATCATCTCAATAGAGAAGAAAAGTCGAACATAGAAGAATTATGTTCTCAGTTCGAAAACATCTTCCTAAAGGAAAACGATCAACTAACATTTATAATGCCATCGAACATAATATTGACGTAAATGATGACAAACCTATATTCACAAAATCCTATAGGCACCCCTACGTGCATAAGACGGAAGTAGAAAAGCAAATTAATAATATGCTTAATCAAGGTATCATACGACCAAGTTTCTCACCATGGCCCTCTTCGATATGGTTTGTGCCTAAGAAACAAGACGTCTCTGGTGAAACCAAATGGTCATTGATTATAGGAAATTGAACGAAAGATTAATATCTGATCGTTACCCTTTACCGAATATAACGGATATTTAGGATAAATTAGGGAAATCTACCTACTTTACCACCTTAGATTTAGCATCGGGCTTCCACCAAATCAAAGTCAATCCAAAGAATATAACAAAAACAGCATTGTCCGTAGAGTTTGGCCATTACGAGTACCTACGTATGCCATTTGGACCAAAAAACGCAACCAGCACGTTCCAACGCGATATCGATAACGTACTAGACTAATTGCAAGGCAAAACTTGTCTTTGCTACATGGAAGATATCATCATCTTTTCATCATCACTGCAAGAAACGTATAACCAATTTAAAACAAGTTTTTCAAAAATTGCAAAAGGCGAATTTAAAAATCCAACTCGACAAGAGCGAGTACCGACATAAAGAAATATGTCGAATATTTTGAACGGTGCAAAACACTATTATCTTATCAACACATCCTTCAATACGCGGACCTTGAAAAACCTTTTATCGTAACCACAGATGCTAGTAATGTAGTCATAGGCGCAGTACTCTCCCATGAACAGTTTGGAAAAGATTTGCCCATATGTTATGAGGTTGTGATGGGGCTCTAATACCGAGAGTGGCCAATATTCAGCCGCTTTACGAACAACCATTATAGTTAGTGGAAGTTGAGATTTTCGGTGTTGGTCATCGGTCTCACTTTGATTTTTGGACAGATCTGGTTCTAGCCTTTACGAGTAAGAAATTTCAGGAGGTTGTGATGGGGTTCTCATACCGAGAGTGGCCAATATTCAGCCGCTTTACGAACAACCATTATAGTTAGTGGAAGTTGAGATTTTCGCTTTTGGCCATCGGTCTCATTATGATTTTTGGACAGATCTGGTTCTAGCCAATTGTTACTGTCAAGATAAAAAAAAATTGGGCTAACTTCAAAAATCTATAATGAAATTTTTTTTTGTTTTTTGGGCTGACATAATTAAAATGTCGTGATATACGATTTTTTTGGGCTGACAGTGCATACGTGACAGAAATTATAGTTTTCGAGTTGCCAGCGCGTTTTTTTGGGCTGACATTTGGGCCAACTTCACATATATAGAATTGCATCCCATCCGGATGTAACGACATTCTGCTATAACGACGAACCTTTTCCGATCCCCTCGCGGTCGCTTTAAGTGAATTTAAGTGAAAGTAACCATAAGTGACTGCAGTCAGGCGGAAGTGCTGGATGTTGGAGCAAGGGTTTTCACACCAAATGATTCTCTGGTATTCTCGATCATTTGGGTGGATAAGGGTTTGGCGGAACATCTTTTCGATGTCAGCCGATAGAACAAATCTATACTTGTGGAATCGGGTTAGGATTTCCATTAGATTATCTTGAATAGTAGGGCCTACTACAAGATCGTTGTTCAATGATTCTCCGGACGTGGACTTGGCGGACGCATCGAACACTACCAGGACCTTGGTAGTGCTACTGGATGTTTGGAAAACTGGGTGATGTGGAAGATAAAATAATTGGTTATCTATAGGATTCTCTGAGTAGCGGATCAAGGTTTGGTAGGCGTTGGAGGAATGGCAGCGCGATTAATATACGGTTATCTATATATATATATATTACATTTTCATTGAATAAATTCACGGGCTTCATTTCCCCATCATTCATGTTTGGCTTGGTAGTTATTTCCTCAGTTTCCCAAACCTCTGGAGCAAGTTCTCTATATTGGACCATTCTTTCGAGCCGTTCTTTAACTGAACATGTAATGAATTTAAGTGATCATTGGTAAGGGCGGTTAGATAAGTAAATTTAAAGCTTCCCCCATAATCCAGCCAGATCGGCTGTTTCGCGCTACAAGGGTATTCTCCATATGTGCTACTTTACCGTCAGTCAATGCGTGGAATAGGTGTTCGCAACCAAGTATGAAATCGATATGGGACGGCGTGTTAAAGTTGGAATCAGCTAAGGGTTTAAGAGAATTGAAGTATGACTTATCATCATCAATAAATTCCATTGGTAATTTAGAGCAAATGGTAGGAAGGATACTACTGATAACATAGTCATGATCTACACAAGAACGAATTTTCAAATTTGCTACTCCTTTTGACAATCCAGCATTAGAATTATTCAATGTTTCAACTGAAATATTAGCCTTTGATATTGGAACCCTTAAACGGTTGATCCACATTTATGTGGCAATTGAATGTGTTGACCCTGAGTCGAGTAAGGCTCGAAATATCGTTCAATTCCCGCAACCATCTTCAATCTCAATTTCGGCCGTAGAGAGGACGGCTATCATACGTTTTTTTGGTTCAATATAATTGGCTACCATGGTTTGAGATTTGGTCGGTTAAACGGAGATATTCAGTATCGGACGATCTGTTCCATGTTGTGTTCTGTTCCATGCATGACGGTCCGGAACTCTGGGGTGAATTATTTTTAGGAATGTGTAGTAAGGAATTGTATCTCTTATTACACTTAAAACAGCTTTTACTATTTTTACAGCTGGTTACGATATGTTCATCGCTTAAACAATTAAAACAACGATTTAATCTTTTGATTAGTTCTTGTCGTTCGGTAACATTTTGGTGGCGGGATTTAGAGCAAGTGAATAACTTGTGGTTCTCATTAACGCATATCGGACATCGGGGTTCAGGTTTTATATGGAATGATTTGGATGTGGTAGGTAGGCTCAGCGGATTGTGGCTACGTTTCGCACAAGATTCTCCTAATGCATCAATTCTCTTGAATAAGCATGTCAACAGTTCATCTGTCGTAGGAAACTCGGTTTCTGACGTCTCATTTTTCCATATCCGTTTAGATTCTTCATCCGGTTTCTCTGTAGCCAATTAAATGATCCAAGGATCACGTTCAATCGCTTTGGAACCAAGCGATTTCAATCCACGAATGGTTTCATCTAAATTATCGAACATTTTCATTAAGTGGGTTGAAGAAGGATATGAACTAATTTTTGGTAACGTTAAAAAATCTCGAATATAGGTTTCGACAATTTGTCATATTTCTTGATAAGACGTTTCAATGCTTCGACATAATTTGCGTCATCTACGCGAAAGTGACATACGGACAAGTATGCTGAACCACGTAGCTGTCTCAATAGATATTTAAATTGCTGAGCCGGTGACAGTGATGTGTTCTCGTGAACGGTTGAAAGTAGGAAGCGTTGTCTTGGTAGTTTAGAATCAGTGGCGATAAACTGATCATACAATTCGTGCACTTTGGACACACGGAAATTCAATCGGTCAATATCGTAATCATTCCCATTAACAAAGTTAGCTATTTTGGTTAATTGACCTTTAATCACGGCTTTACGTTTTACAAGCGTACCGGGGCGATAGAGAATGGATTCTAGAGGTATTTTACCAAATTAAACTTGTACTCAAAAACACACGATAAATTTAATGAAATTCCGGGAAAACGGGGGAAAAAATAAGGTGGGACGAGCGAAGCCGTATGTTTTTGTAAAACACAAGTCAATGTGCCTACCAAACAACCAGCTCGATTACTAGGTGTACCTCATAGAAACAGTCATCCAAATTTGAATGGTGTAGGAAATAACCCAGTTTGATACAACTGCTCCAAGAGAATGAAAATTGCCGCCACTTCGCTCACTTGATTCATCCAATGCGTCTCCGATAATTAAACCACAGCAGAAGACCCAGCCTAGCAGAGAAGAAAAAGCAGTAAAATATTGGCAACTTCCATTATTTATTCTGAGGCTTACGATAAACGACCTTAGGCTTCTATAACAATAAATGACGGAGCTTCTCGATAGTGGGCCAGTGTATATGTCTTAGGTCTCGGTTCCGAAAATTTCCAACAGATCCGAAACACGTGAAGTATTTCCTAAATTAAAATAAAAATATTTTAGGAACTTTTTTCTTTTTTAGAAAAAACGTGTCTGGAAAAATATGAAGTATTTCCAATTCCTAGATAATTGTGAAAGTGTTAGTGTAAATAACATATAAAATCCATACTAAACGGAAATTTATATTTTTTTATTCGTTCATTACGTTGCTCGAAATATTACTTATACAACATAAAAACTTTATGCTCTCGGATTGTATCAAGTCAAATTTCCTGGTGTTTACCGGCCATCCTAACGGAAACTTGTTTTGAGTAAGTCGAGTTTGCCTGAATTTTCCTGATATTCCTAAATACGCCGGCTATCGTAACGGAAACATGTTTTGATTAAGTTAGGATGGCCAGTGTTTGGGAACACCATGAAAATTCAGGCTTCTCGATATACGATAATTCTCAATGTAATATTTAAAAATCGTTAATAAGTTTCGTAAAAATCGTAAATCCTATAAGTGCCTGGGCCCAAATAATTTGTTTTATACCTAAAGGCCGGCCATCCTAACCTAAACTTCTTTTGAGTAAGTCACGATCTACTTTAACAAAAAATATGTAATTTAAAAAAATGCTTTCGTCCCAGGAGGATTGACGATTTTTGAATAAGTTTAACGATTTTTAAATATTTCATAGAGAGTTAACGTGTATCGAGTTTGCCTGAATTTTCCTGGTATTCCAAAACACCGACCATCCTAACCAAAACTTGTTCTGAGTAAGTTAGGACGGCTAGTGTTTAGGAACACCAGGAAAATTCAGGCTCCTCGATATAGTTACGATAATTCTCTATGGAATATTTAAAAATCATTAAACTTATTATCGTCAATCCTAAGTGCCTGAGACCGATTTTTTTAAAATTACAAATTTTCTCTTAGAGTAGACCGTGACTTACTCAAAACAAGTTTTCTTTAGGATGGATGCGTTTAGCAACACCAGGAAAATTCAGGCAAACTCGATATACGATAATTCTCGATAGAACATTCAGAAATCGTCAATCTTATGTGCCTGAAAGCGTAGTTTTAACTGATTACAGAAATTTTGTAGTATATTTTTAATTTATAATTCTACTGCACCTCACAAAAATGTATTCGTTAGTTCGCAGTTTTACCAAAACGCTGAAATTGTTAGATGTTGTTGTTGTTTTTAGGAATAACTCGGAAGTTTAGGAAAATCTTCACAACCGTGAGATCCGTCAATAAAATTCCATCACGTTCCAACACTGTTTCATACTACTAGTGAGCAATCTCAGAGAGTTCTCCAAAAATTGCATACCTCAAAAGCTCAAAATTTCACAAACTTTCAACGTCGGAGAGATTGAGGCTGGGTTTGGTGAAACAGTGTTTCTATGCTGTGCGTCTCGCGCGGCAGAATTGATGTATGAGGAGCAATAGTTATTGTTAGCTCCCCAGTCACTTTGCTAGGCCCGTCAAAGATTCATATCCGCTACCACTTTTTCAGCTGATTGTTGGGTTGTCTAGATCTAATTGATTTAAAAAAAACCTTTTAGCAGATCCAAATTTACCCACAACATAAAACATAATATAATTTAAAAAAATTGCAAACAATTAAAAATATCATTTGTCAAAAATTCAAAAAAAATAAAAATATCAGTCACACTTAGAATCCTCGCTTTCATGTACAGTGAAATTCACTTAAAGCGACCGCGGATATAACGATCATCCGGCTAAAGCGACGAAATTTCGAAGTCCCATTTAATTTTGCTATTCGTCCCATGTGAAGTACGTTCGCTTAAAACGACTTCGCCTTACCGGTTCAATTTTATTGCGCAATAATCCGTGTTGGTTAATGTTACCGACCTTGTTATGAAATATTGAGCATTAATACATTCCATTGCTCTCTAAGGATGAATTATTTTTGGACGATATTCTGCTAAACAATGTAGCCGCAATATTGAAAATGAGTTCAGTAACCGCAAAACGGAAAATATTTACCGTTAAGGAAAAATCGGTAATCGTATGACGTTTAGAAGGTTGAGAATCGAATACCAAACTGGGGTTTGAATTTGGAGTGGCGCACTCTACTATATCTACGATATGGAAGAATCGTGAACCTATGCGAAAGTGCTTTGAGTCTCAATCAATAAAAATTAAGAGAAACAAGACCGTTTTGCATGACGATATTGACCAAGCTCTGTTAGAGTGGTTTAAATTACAACGGAGTCAAAATGTATTGATAAATAGGGCAATGCTTCTTTATAAAAATGTAAATTATTCCAAAAAATCGAACTAGAATTGCTCCGAAGGCTGGATTTACCGATTCAGACTACGGCATGGAATAGTGTTTCCCAAATATCAGGTGAATCAAATTCGGCACCAATAAGCAATCGCAGAAGATTGAATAAAGAAGATTTAACCAACTTTTCGTGCCATTTATTCCGGTTAATGCAGAACCATATTAATGTTTTTACATCAAATTGAAAAGAGGCCTGCGAAAATGAGTTGTCTCGATTTTCCGCCTCTAAACTACAGAAGTTCTACAGTGATGGAATTATGGCTCTACCAGAAAAATGGCAAAAGGTGATCGATCAAAATGGCACATATTTGGTTTTATAACCCACCCAAAAGAGGCCATGAACTTTTTCCCAAACCCTTTATATGAAATAATTGGTACTAGACCCCTAATTTTAATAAACCAACTAATATAATAAATAAAAACTAACTTTCATATACCTAAACAAAATGATTTAGCTAATTTGGGTTATCGATTTAACAGAGAGTAAATTTGAAAATCACAAAATCTTAATAAAATATGCAAATTTACAGTAAATGTTGTGCCTTTTTTACGAATTTGTTGGTTGTAAATAAGAGATTACTAGATTTGAGATAACATGGTGAATTATTTAAAATGTTTTCCTAATATACCGATAGGAGCACAAGCAAAAAAAAATATATCGGAACCCAAATGTTCACCAGACAAGGATTTACAGATTTAGTCTCAGATTATTATGTGTGTATTACATACAGGTAATTGAAACGTTGCGTCATCCGTCTCTGTATGATGATACTCGTATATCGTATAACTATTTCCATATTTTCATTTTTTTTTTTTACCTTTATCTAAAATTCAATCTATTGTTAAATGGAGATAGGAAAATTTAAATAAATTTTAATTTTATTTTTCATCAAAAAGCTAACAAAAAGGATAATCCGATCAATAGAGACTTATATACCGAAAAATTTTCCACAATACACACACACACACAAACATAAAAAAGGAAACGATTTCTTTCGGCTTTATTTTTTTTAAACAATTAAAGTTGATGCTTGTACATTTACCTGTAAGTAAGACGAATAATGAAGATGCCACGTTAACCAAATATAGACAATAATAATCATTCACGAATGTATAATGTCTTGTTCTTATTGTGTTCAATGAGCTAGATGACTGCGCAAAGAATGATTTATTTATTTTTTATTTTATAAAAATTTTCAATACACATACTGTTGCAGGATCGCAAAATATTTATCACCAGGTTGATGTTTGAGTCCACTCTGAACACCGTACATCGGCTCCTATATACCGGATGGTCTTATAAGCCGAAAAATTTAATCATTCCAGGGAGTGGGGGAGGGGTGGCGGACATACATTAGTGCTAAAATTAGTACCCCTCCTCTCCTTCTTGTAAATGAGACGGGGGGTCACTTAGAAATTAGTGAAAGTTAAACGTCGGACGTGTTTGTTTTTTTTGTGCATCGAAAATTATTTTATATTGTGAAATTAATTTTAAAATATTGTTACGGTGACATCTAGTTTAGAGTAGAATAAGTTATTTTAATAAGTTGCTCAACTTTAATTTGGTATGGATCAACATTTAATTGTAATAATTAATTGTTAATTTTGTGTTGTATAATAAATTGTGTTGCGTAAATAAACTGTGTGAGTTCAAATTTGAAGCAGTTGTATTTATTCACAATCCAGTGATTCGAACCTTGAGTGACAAGGCGAAAACGTAACAATTGGTGACAGCGGTGGGATTGTGAATAATAAGAAAAATGATTCTCTACGATTTAAAGCTTCTGCAATTAAAGAAGCAACTGAAACAGCGAGGTTTGGCCAGTGAAGGCTCAAAAGCTAATTTAGTGGAGCGACTACGTGAGGCTATGCAGAAGGAAGGTTTAGATCCGGACGTGTATCATTTCGAGGAGGATAAAATGGACGAGACTACTGTAGACAACAAAGCAGAGGACGCGCAAATGGTGGCCGATACAACAAAAGATCAATCTGGAAGTTTCAATTTATCGCAGTTGATGGCTGCTATGAATCAAATGATGGGACAACAGTCGGAAATTAAACACCAAATAGAAGATGGCCAAAAGAAAATGGACGAGAAGTTTCTGGAACACGGCGAAGTGGAGAAACGGCAAACAGAGTTACACACAGAAATTCGAAATATTAAAGGGGAGGTTCAACAAAAAATTGAAACGGTTAAACAAGATCTACGAACCGAAGTGCAACGTCTTGAGAAGGGGCTTGAAGATGTCAAGTCAAATGGAACAACACATCAAGTAATCCAGACAGTAACCGCTGTTAAGTTAAAACCACCAACATTTGATGGAACAACATCCTTCAGCATTTTTAAGTTCCAATTCGAAACGGTGATTAAGCAAAATCAATGGAATGAAGAGCATCGTGTTGGCGCATTAATTGTGGCTCTTAAAGGTGAAGCGGCGGAAACATTACAAACAATTCCGGAGCAAGAACGCAATAGTTACGTCGGAATTATGAAGGCGCTGGATCGAAAGTACGGAAGTGACCACAAAAGAGAAATCTGTCGCATGGAATTGAAGGGTCGATATCAAAGAGGAGGAGAATCGCTACAGGATTATTCATCGGCAATTGAGCGGCTTGCGCATCTGGCACATTCAAGTATGTCGGCCGATTACATGGAGCGAATCAAAATAGATGCATTCATCGACGGCATTCGAGATCCTGAGACACGCAGAGCGGTGATGTTGTCACCTAAGGCAACTTTCGCGGAAACCATCGCTTGTGCGTTAACAAACGAAACTGCTCAGGCCATCGTCAAACCAGCAATAAAAATTCGCCGAGTGGAGATCGATTCCAGAATAGACACCGAGCGGGCTCCGCCAAGGTTCAGAAAGGGAAGTGGCAAAATTAAATGCTGGGCATGTGATAGGATGGGTCACATTTCACGGGACTGCTGGGAGATTAAGAAGAAACGAGGAAGATCGCCATCTCCCATGAAGCGTAGACAAAACGAAGAGCAGACAGAGGCTAGAAAGGAGGGTCAGACGACAGCGGAGTCGTTAAACTAAAAAGAGTCAGCTTGAAGGGGCAGAAGCTGACTCCTACAACCGATTGCCCCATAACCTCCATCTATGTTTCGAGAGTAGCAAGAAGCGGTGACAGCTTGACAATGGAAGCCGATATTGATGGAAGAACTGCATGATTACGCTGGATACGGGAGCAACTCATACGATTGTTCGTCAAGATATTATCGATGGAATTGTAAAACCAGCCAATGGAATGAAATTACGAACGGCAACTGGAGAAAATTCAGCAATAAAAGGTAAAAAGGTTGTGAAAATAAGGATTGGGCGAAACCATTTTCAACACGAGGTGCTGGTGGCAGATATTGTAGATGAAGTCATCTTGGGGATGGACTTCATGAGAACGAATGGATTCGTGGTGGATGTTGGACAAGGTGTATTAACCTACGATAATATCGAGTTGCCACTTCACGTTAGCACTATAGGAGAAACGACCAGGCAAATTATAATGGATCATCGGGAGAAGCTGCCCCCGAACTCAGAGACAATAGTATGGGCAAGATTGGAGGGCGGTTTTGGGTCACCCAGGTTGTGGGTTGTGGAAACCAATGAAGCGGAGGACGGAGCCAGAGAAATAATGATCGGAAGAGCTCTAGTGAAATCAGACAGCGATAATAGAGTGCCAATTCGGACTCTAAATCTCTTGGATAAGACGAAAACCATCAAGAAAGGGACTATAATCGGAAAATGTGAAGAAATATCTGCGATAGTGAAGTGCGAGCAGAAAAATCCGATTAAGACGGCTAACTCGCAAGGGCAAAAAGTAATTATTGAACAACTCACGGAGAAATGGACCGAAGATCTTACTGTGGAACAGAAAAATATGGCAAAACAATTGCTCGAGCGGTACATGCCAATATTTTGCAGTACATCGGATAATAATGGGAGAACCACAATGGTAAAACATCGAATAGATACAGGAGCAGAAATGCCGATTCGCCAACCACCCAGGAGATTACCATTGGCAAAGCAAGGAGAAGTGGATCGAATGGTAAAAGATATGCAAGCAGCAGGGGTAATCGAAACATCAAGCAGTCCATGGAGTTCGCCAGTGATGTTAGTCGAGAAAAAGGATGGTAGCATGAGATTCTGCGTGGATTATCGAAAATTAAATGCTGTGACTAAAAAGGATAGTTACCCATTGCCAAGGATCGATGACACGTTAGACACATTATCGGGTGCTCGAATATTTTCGACATTAGATCTGCAAAGCGGCTATTGGCAAGTGGAATTCCAGGAGGAAGATCGCGAGAAAACGGCATTCAGTGTGGGTAACGGATTATGGCAATTTAACGTTATGCCATTCGGATTATGTAACGCCCCTGCGACTTTTGAACGGCTAATGGAGCGCGTACTAAAGGGATTACATTGGAGGACGTGCCTCGTGTATTTGGACGACATCATCGTAATGGGCAAAGATTTCGACGAGCATTGTAGGAATTTGGCAGAGGTTTTGGATCGGATACAAGCCGCCGGATTAAAGCTAAGCCCAAAGAAATGTAAATTATTTAGGACGGAAGTAAAATATTTGGGTCATAAGGTAACAACCAATGGAATTCACACCGATGAAGACAAAATCACAGCGGTAAAGGAATGGCCACGACCTAAAAATTTACATGAATTACGGAGCTTCCTTGGATTATGCACCTACTATAGACGATTCGTGCCAGGATTTGCCAGCATCGCAAAGAGTTTACACGAGTTAACCAGGAAAAACAAGGCATTCGAATGGAAGGAAGACCAAGAAGAGGCATTCGTGGAACTAAGACGACGATTATGCGAAGCGCCAATCCTCGCATACCCTATACCCAACGTTAAATTCATTTTGGACACCGATGCAAGTAATGATGGGATAGGAGGAGTATTATCACAGGCAACAAATGGTGAGGAGCGAGTTATTGCATATTACTCCAAGATGTTATCAAAACCGGAACGAAATTATTGTGTGACACGGAAAGAGTTGTTGGCTATAGTGGAATGTGTGAAACACTTCCATAAGTACCTCTATGGCCAAAAATTTCTTCTACGGACGGATCATGGAGCTTTGCGCTGGTTGTTACAATTCAAAAACCCAGAAGGACAAGTAGCACGTTGGATCGAACGTTTGCAAAGCTACGATTTTGAAATTGAACATCGGAAGGGAAGTGCACATGTAAATGCCGACGCATTATCAAGAAGGCCATGCCCCGTGGAATGCAAGCATTGTGGACGTGTGGAGGGTAAGGAAAACATCATCGATATTCGGCTTATGCAAGTGCTACCTGATGAGGAGTAGACTGATGAAATGATCAGGAAGGAGCAATTACGGGATGCTGATCTGGCATTCATCATGGAACATAAGGAAAAGGAACACCGGCCCACATGGAGCGAGATAGCCGACAAAACCCCCATCGTAAAATCTTATTGGGCTCAATGGGACAGCCTCCACATGGAAAATGGATGTTTAAAGAGAAATTGGGAAAGCGCGGATGGTAAAGTAAAACAATTGTTGGTGGTGGTTCCAAAAGGTCGGATTGCGGAAATCCTCAAAGAGTATCATGGAGGAGCAAGCGGAGGTCACCTAGGGATTAATAAAACACTAGCCAAAATTCGCCAACGGTTCTACTGGTCTGGATGTAGACAGTCAGTAGTGGAATGGTGTCAAAGATGTGATCAATGTGCGGCAGTAAAGGGACCAGCACGAAAAAGCCGTGGAACCATGAAACAATATAATGTCGGGGCACCATTCGAGAGAATTGCAATGGATGTGGCGGGGCCATTTCCGACCACCGAGAGCGGAAATAAATATGTGCTAGTAATCATGGATTATTTCAGCAAATGGCCAGAAGTGTATCCCATACCCAATCAAGAGACAACAACAATAGCTGATGCCGTGGTGAACAACTGGATTAGCAAATTTGGTGTACCGATGGAAATTCACACGGATCAAGGAAGGAATTTCGAATCGGTGGTATTTCAGGAGATATGTCAGATGCTTGGCATCAATAAAACGCGAACGACGCCTCTACACCCGCAGTCGGACGGTATGGTGGAAAGATTCAATGGCACATTGGAGGAATATCTAGCAAAGATTGTGGAAAAGAACCAACGCAACTGGGATCGACATATACCGATGTTCCTGATGGCTTACCGATCAGCGGTACATGACACAACAGGAGTGACACCAGCTAAAACAATATTTGGGAACAATCTGCGACTACCGGGAGATTTAAAGTTTGGAGCAGTTCCATCAGCGGCTCTATGCGGACAGGATTACGTCGACCGGATGAAAGAAGAACTTAATGAGATACATCAATTTGTACGGGAGAAAATTCGGATATCAAGTGATCGAATGAAGGCTCGATATGACATACGAGCAAATAATCAAGGCTTCGAGGAAGGGCAATTGGTATGGCTTCACAACCCACAACGGAAGAAGGGATTATCACCGAAGTTGCAACCTACATGGGAAGGACCTTACACTGTCATTAAAAGGATGAACGACGTGGTTTATCGCATTCGGAAAGGACGGAAAGGTAAACCAAAGGTGGTGCATTTAGAGCGTTTGGCGCTCTACAGAGGAGGTGATTTGGATCCTGTTCGGGACGAACAGGCTTGAGTGAGGGGTAGTGTTACGGTGACATCTAGTTTAGAGTAGAATAAGTTATTTTAATAAGTTGCTCAACTTTAATTTGGTATGGATCATCATTCTCGTATAAATTTTGGACAACATTCGGGATTATTATGAAATGTACGTGTATAATTTATGAGAACATTTGGGATTATTCTAGAAACAAATATTTTGGTATATAAAGGCGCGCGTTGACGTGGAATGCTGAGTTTTATTTTAAACGTGATACAGTGAAGATTAAATAGAAAGATTATTAAAGTGATTATAAAGTGTGTTATAGTTGTAATAATTAATTGTTAATTTTGTGTTGTATAATAAATTGTGTTGCGTAAATAAACTGTGTGAGTTCAAATTTGAAGCAGTTGTATTTATTCACAATCCAGTGATTCGAACCTTGAGTGACAAGGCGAAAACGTAACAATATTAAATAGTTTAATTATAATAATTGTAAAATATTTTTAATAAGCATAATACTAAGCAACTGTAATATATAGTGTTTAAATATTGGTCGTTGGTCTTAATTTTTGGGAGTTACTGACAGTGTACATATCTTCGTTTTGGTTGGATTATTATTTTATTTTTATTCATTTTGGTGCCTGTAAATAGTTAGTGTAAGAGGTTGCTATGGAATGTGGAAAATGTGCTATTGAAATAAAGAAGAATGAGAAAATTTCCTGCTCTGGTTTTTGTTGCAATTCATTTCATTACGGTTGTGCGGCTATTGACCGTGCAGCTTGCAACCTAATTCGGAAATGTGCAAATTTTATATGGTTTTGTGATGAATGTAGAGACCTAAGCAAAAATAAAACATTCCGTTTGCTTGAGCATCACCAAATGTTAGCTAATGGATGGATAATGCTCAGCTAACAATTTTTCATAAATTGTCGGATGCAGTCATGAAAAATAAAGAAGAAATTGAAAAAATTTTCGAACGTATTTCTCAGATTGGTGTACTTTCTGTTTCAGCTAAATACGGCACCATATGAAAACCCTGCTGCTTTGCCGTTGAATACCTTGTCAATACCTTTGCGCTCATCACGTGATATTTCTGCAGGGGTTAGCTTACCTCTAATTAATGTTGCCGTATCTTCTAATACGAGTTCGTTAAAAAAAACATTTTCTGAATTGGCTGCATCCAACCCATCTCCCACAGTTCCGAGGTTGAAAAAATCGTCATTGTCTTTGGGTTTATCACCTACTGAGTCTACAGCAGTCAATCAACCAATTTTTCCAGTTATGGAAGTTCCAGTTATAAATTTGCAAGTCAAGACAATAGTTATACTTCTGGTGTAGCAAATAAACCGATTTGTGCTACTAAATGCTATAATGAAAACTTTGGCGTTAAAACGATTGTACCGATGCTTTGGTTACACGTATCGAAATTCAATGCCGATACAACCAAAAATTATATTTTGTTAATGGTAAAAACATGTTTGGATACTCATAATTGTAAGGTATTTAAATTAGTGCCGAAAGGAAGAGATCTTGGCTCCTTACAATATACATGTTTCAAATTGGGTAAGGCTCTTGATCCTAATATTTCGCCAATTGGCGTAAATATTCGGGAATTTAATAATGTAAATTTTCGGACGAGATTGCCTCATCATACGAAGTTTCGGATTCCTGCTGCAATCAACACATTAATAGATTAAATTACCCTTCATGTAGTGGTATAGCTGTTCCAAGTGACAATCCGCAGGTAAATATGGATTCATGTTTAAAGTTCGGCCACTGTTTAGTAAAACATTTTGATGACGTTACAATTTTATTAAATGAGTACAAATTTGACTTCCTTGCACTAACAGAAACTCTTCTATGCTGTTTAAACAAGTCACTTCGTATCAATAATTATAATATTATCCATTTTGGCCGAATTAACAATACGCGATGGGGTGGAATTGCCATTTATTATCGATCTGCATTAGGTTAGGTTAGGTTAGGTTAGAGTGGCTGCTTCCGCACACTTAGGCCAATAGCGGCCCATTGTGATACCACAGGATCCTATTTTCCCTTTACCCTCGTTAACACCATCCAGAGCTACTTATGAAGCGTAACATATCTCGCACTACACAGTTCGCGAGTTCCGAAAGGCTGTTCATCCCGTACACACCTAAGTATTTATACCTTCTGTATGATAGAGCTGGACACGAGCATAGGAAGTGATCTAAAGACTCTTCCTCCTCTTCGTCCATACAACTTCTACAAAAGTCATTCGTCTATAGACCCAGCCTTCTCGCATGTTCCCCAAAAAGTCAGTGTCCTGTCAGTATCCCTACAACCAAACCTAAGTCCCGTTTCCCCAGGGATATGAGTGCCTTGGAGCGCTTCAAGTCCAGTTTTGGCCAAACCTGCTTTGCTACCCTGCACGTGAGAGTGTTGGTCCACCTCTCATTTGTCAAGGCGATTGCCTTTCTCCCGAGCGCCAATTTGAGCGCTGCTATAGGTCTCCCCAGAACTGCCCTTTCCGGCTGCATCTGGAGAGTCGTACCGTACCTAGCTAGTTCGTCTGCCATGCAGTTTCACGTGACGTCCGAGTGACCAGGGACCCAGATTAACTGGATGCTGAAATACTCGCTCATGTCATTAAGAGATGATCGGCAATCCAGCGCCACCCGTGACTTCAGACAAACCGCCTCTAGTGATTTGATCGCAGCCTGACTGTCCACATAGATTGCGATATCCCCGTCATGACTTCCCCGATCGCCACCACTTCAGCCTTTTACACGCTGCAGTAGTCAGGGAGACGAACAGAAATATTGACGTTTAGCTTCTCACAGAAGACTCCGGCTCCTACCTTACCGTCTAGCTTAGAGCCGTCAGTGAAAAATTGCAGTGCCTCGTTTTCCAGTATTGATCCGTTCCTCCAGGATTCTCTCGAGGAACAGATGGTCCCGAAACTTTTATTGAAGCACAACGTTGGTTTACTATAATCTAGATTCGCCAGTTCTTCCCTTTGCGATTTAACTATCGTCGAGTGTCCCGCCTGAAGACACCTCCACTGCGAGACCGCCGAGAGTCTCGTGTCCACATTGGCTGCAATTTCTTTACCAAAAAATTCGATTGGAATAAGGTGGAACATAACCTCTAAAGCGCGTGTAGGAGTTGACCTGAGCGCCCCACGCTGGCCACCACACGCCCACGCCATACATCAGCACAGGTCTTACCACTGCGGTATAGATCCAGTGCACCAGCGCTGGTTTCAAACCCCAACTCTTACCTATGGCGTTCCTACACGAGTAAATGGATACATTAGTCTTTTTCACCCTTTATATAATGTTGGGCTTCCAGCTGAGCTTACTGTCCAAGATTATGCCTAAAAATCTCGCTCTATCAGCAAAAGCCAGTCTAATGCCGTTCACGGTAGGAGGGCTAACTACCGGAATTTTATATTTCCTAGTAAATAGTACCAGCTCTGTCTTGGAAGGGTTGATCCCTAATCCACATTAGATGGCCTATCTAGTAACGATCAGGAGTGCATTTTGCATAACATCCTTAATCGTATCCACATGTTTGCCTGAGATAGCTGTCGCTAAATCATCTGCATACGCAACAACTCTTGTCCCCTCCCTCTCCAGTTCCAACAGCAATCCATTCATCACTGCACTCCAAAGAAAGGAGGACATTACACCTCCCTGCGGGGTTCCTCTAACCGCCCTTCTTCTAATGGTGAACTCACCCAGTTTTGAGGTAATGACCTGCTTACCAGCATCTGATTTATGAACCTACTTATAGGGTAGTCCTCCTTCAAACATGACAATCCTTCCATGATCGCCTCCGTTTTTACATTATTAAAGGCACCCTCAATGTCAAGAAATGCTACCATACAAAACTCTTGCGAGTGAATTGACTTCTCAATCATGCGTACTAGATCATGCAGAGCTGTGTCCGCCGACTTCCCCTTACAGTACGCTTGCTGCGGCACTGCCCAATTCTTGGGCTCAATTTTTGATCGAATACCTACATCTACCAACCTTTCTAAGGTTTTCAGCAGAAAGGATGATAGAGTTACCGGTCTCAGATCCGTTGGGTAAGCATGTGAGCTTTTTCCCGATTTCGGGATAAAGACCACTCTGACCTCCGTCCATTTACTAGGAATATAGACAAGTTTCAGACATCCCCTGAAGATACCCTCCAGCCAGGGGAGGATGACTGCCGAGTTCCTTTGGATCTCTGCTGGTATAATCCGATCGCTTCCCGGAAAATGGATCTCAATGAGGAGATCGAATGATTCCACACAGCTGTCCACGACCCGTCCGGTCTTATCAAATAACTAGGACTGGTTGGGTTAGAAGCTAGAATTTTCCTAAGGCGAGAAGTCTCAGAGACCTCCTCCATCCTACCACAGAAGAGTCTCCAAGACCACCCTTGTGCCTTCCTCAACTCTTTCTTGTACCTTCGTAGGTCCTCCTTATAGAAGTCCCAATCCCGTACCTCCCTTGTGCTTTTAGCTTTATTAAAAGCTGTCCTACATGTCCTTCGATAGGTTCCCAACTCCGTGGTCCACCAAGTCGGTTTCTGCCTACCCCTAGGCTTTATCAGGGGACACGCGGCCTTAAATGAGAGATTGCATGCTCTTGTGACCGTATCAATCATGCGATCCAATTCTTCTACTGTCGACGGAGGTCCGGGGACCTCCAGTGGCAATACTTCCGCCAACATCTTCCTATATTTGTTCCATTTAGTCCTTCTGGGATTCCTGAAGGGTTTCCGGGTAACAGGTTTAATGTCGAGGTTGTATGTTACATATCGGTGATCAGAGAATGAGTGCTCCTTCGCCACTCTCCATCCTCTGATCATATGAAAGATCGTTTCCGACGCAAAGGTCACATCTAAAACATCCTGCCGATTTTTAACAATGAATGTTGGCTCTCGTCCAATATTGCAAACTAAAAGGTTGGTATTTAACAAGTAATCAAAAAATAACTCACCCCTCTCGTTAATGACTGTGCTTCCCCAGATTGTGTGATGCGCGTTTGCATCACAACCGAGTATAACACCTACCCTTCTTTGATCTGCTTCCTGGATCAGTTCCCCCAGGTTATCCAGTGGAACCTCCTTCTCGCGATCCATATAGGCTGAGGCTAGCCATAGTTTTTCCCCACTAGCCTCAACACTTACTGCAGTGACGTCTCCACTACTAAATTGAGAAAGAAGAAAAATATTCAGATTATTTTTCGCTAAAATACACGATCTGATCTTCTCAGAGTTGCTTGAGTATAATAACTTATACCCTTTTGTTCTGAGGCCACAGATCCTGTTATTGTTAATCCAAGGTTCTTGGATTAACACCATTTCCTCATCTGATTTAGTCAGCCTGAGAACAAGAGCTGCCGAGGCAGCCTTTGTATGGTGTAGGTTTATTTGTGCAATCTTAATCATTGCAGTCCACCTTACTCACCTCCTCCTGCACCCCCTGCATCGGGATAATGCCATCTAGCGCGTTATTTCGGTTGCCATTCTCCTCTTGTCGAGAGTCTGTCAGTACACGCCCATCAGTCTCCAGAGAGAGGAGACTACCTCCCATAACTATGCTGCCCCCATCAGAAGCATCACTCTCCTGGCCGGCCTCCGCCTGCTTGACCATATCCCGTTGGGTTCGTTCTCCGTCAACCTCAGGATGGTCTTTCGACCCGAACCCGAAGTTGATTACTCCCTTTGTTTTAGCAAGGGAAGCCAGGGATTCTTTATTGATCAGCATGATTGCCAATCTAAAGCCCCCCTTAGCCTCCTCTTGCTTCACAATCCTCCAATCTTTCGTTGGAAGATCTGGATTGCTGGCCCGAATGATCTCGAGGATCTCCTCCGGTTTCTCCGGCTCGGTTGGCAGCCATACGCGTGCCCTCAGTCTGCTCGGGATTTCCTCCCGGGATTTGTGTGGTGCACATTCAACGTCGGCCCTTAAAATTTAACCACCCTTTACTTACATAATTAAGAGAAACCCTCCTACATTGTCGGTTACTGTGACCCCATCAGCAGTACTTCCTTGTTTTGGTCCTTCAATAATTTTAATTTTTAGAGCAGTAGATTGCTGGCCATAGGTAAAAATAGGTTCAGGAAGATAAATGCCGATTTTTTGAAATAGTTGTCCTTGAGCATTGTTTATTGTGATTGCGTATGCAAGACGTACTAGAAATTGATGTCTTATTAAATTGGAAGTTAATGCTGGAAGGCTTTAACGATTTCAAAAATTCTTTCTTCGTTTTAACGGAATCTACTGAGCAAAAGGACACTTCTTCGGCAATTAAATTGTTCAATTCTGTGTCATTTATATGACGAACATCATCAGTTTTTGGACAAAGAATTGCTCTCTGAGATATATGTGCCACAACTCCTGGTAGGAGATTGAAATTCAGTTCGTATATTTAGTGACTATATTGTGTTTTTTTAATTAATTGATCGGAGCAACATTTACCGTCACCAATTGACAGAGGCCGTGTGCAAAAAGTTGGATCAGTAATTACTCTCATATTTTGATCGAGATTAAATATTTCAAAAAGTTTCAATAGTGGTGGGTTTTTTATTGTAGCATTTACAACGCTGACACAGTTTTCTCCTCGGGTAACAGGAAGAACTTGCCGAAAGTAGCCGCCTAATATAATAAATTTTCCACTGAAAGGTAAATTATTTTTCATTAAGTCACAATTCATCAATCAAACTTCAATTGATGTTAGTACCTTCCTTTTTTATAACTGAGGAAATTTAACGCAGTCAAGGTTTAAAGGCAGTGCAAAGGTAGAATGGCAAGTCATACCATGTGGCAGAAGATTTGCCGCAATTCCAGTCCAAGCAATACATAATGTTGTTTTATTAATTGTGCTGAGTTTTTGTATTAATGCTCGGTACAAAAATGTCTTTCCGCTACCTCAAAGGCCATCTAAGTAGAAATATTTCTGTGAATTTATACCTTGAATAGAGGACCAAATATTTGAAGCATCCGTACGCTGTGATTCGTTTAGATTATCCCAAAGATATGGTTTATTGTTAGGAATACAAAGTGGTGCTGTAATAAGGTTGCCATATATTTCTGAATTTAATCTGGTAATACAGTAAAGAGATCAAACCGAACATCTTCACATAAATTCGAAGCTTTCTGAAGACAAAAATGCCATTCTGCAGAATCGTTTATCAAACCTTTAGCTCGAGCAACTTCTCTGTAAGTTTAATATACTACATTTTCAAAACTTTTTAAGCTTTCGAAGGAAACAGTTTCTCTTCCTTTAGCCGAAAGTGATCAGAGGTGATACCGCTCAGTATCTTTTGGTGAAACTGCTATTATTCTTCCTATAGCCCTATTGCCGTGATGATGTCCATCTATGACTCAAAAATTAAAATTCAAGTTTAATTCATAAAACGATGTTAAAGTCGTCACTGCAATAGATTCACGTCACAAAAATTCTAGTACAATCATGTCCTTTGGTAATATATTTGTGAATATATTTTATGGCCTTAACTGTTGAAGAAAGCTCAAAATTTATATGAGGATTATATTTTAAGGTCAAACACGGATTGTAGGGAACTATGAAACGATTATCTGCATAAACATTTGAGGGCATATCTTCAGAAGTTACATTTAGACGTCGCTTATATTTAGGACAAGTATCTTTAGGTATATCAGTTTCTTCTCAGAATGGTTTAGAACATTTACCATCAACCATGCAAACAGAATTGGGATTTAAATTTTCATATGGCCCATGTATATATTATATTTTATTACCATATCGTATAGTTGCGGATGCGTAATTTTATTTGGAATTTAAGCTGAAATGATTTTGTCCACATCTGTAGCTGATTTTAACGTATCCTCCTTACAGAGAGTAAATAAAGAATGAGCATGTGGAAAACCACGTTTTTGGCGCTCAATGACATAAACGTAACTGCATGTTTTTCCAAACACATGGGATTTGGTAATATCGTTCAAAAACGTTTGAAAATGAATGTGTTTTGAAAAGAATGTAGTTGCGATTTAATTTCTGGCCACGAGTGGACTACACGTAAACGTATATATAAATCAGGGCGCCCAAATTTTCGCACCATAGCCATATTGTCCTGATAAAGTTTTGACATAAAGCGTGGCCCACCAGTAAATGAAGATGGAAGTATGCTAAGTTATCAATCCTTCCATTGTTATCATTACTAAAGCTATTCATATGGTCTAAAAGACCTATGTACGAATCAACACGGAGAGATTTTTGATTGGATCGAATATACATTTAGCGATTTTCGATTGGATCGAATATACAATATACTGCTGAAATAGCTTTCCTCCATAGTGAAGAAGGTTAAAAATTGTTGGTGCTCCTTAAACATTCACCTATCAAACAATGTGCACCGCTATTTGGGCCAACGAATAGTTCCTGACTTCTATGGACTATTTCTCAACTCCTAGACGTCTGTATCATCCATCAAACGATGTGCACCGCACAATAAAATCCCTACATTTTTATTCTCAACCTTGAAAATGTCGATTGTTATAACATTTTTAATTATCGTGATAGTAAAATTTTTCGGGGCTGAGAGCAAAAATGTGGTGATTTTTTGGGCTGAGTGTAGAAATGTCATGATACCAATATTTTTGTTGACATCGCATTCGTCTGAGACTGAATTTAGCCTATCTTCACACACATATGAAAATTGGTTTTACTTTACAAACATTTTTCTATAAGTACATATTATATATACTCTCAGCCCCGAAAATTGCAGCTGTCATGACAGTTGTTTACTATCGTGATAGCAAGTATTTTCCGGGCCGAGACTAAAAATGTGTAGATTTTTTGGGCTGAGAGTAAAAAGTGTCATGATAGCAACAATTAGTATTGCCATCGCATTTTTCGGGGATGGAATTTGGACTATCTTCACAAAGGTCACTAATACGAGAAATTATAAACATGAGGTGCAGATTTTACGAACTGCTCTAAGTTTAACTTCACCCATCCCGTAACACCTCTAAATGTGCAACTAATGTGAATACAATATTTATATTGATAACTAGGTGGCCCGGCAAACTTCGTTTTGCCCAATATATATATTTTTTGATTGAATTAATTTCGAGCATTCATGATTCCACCCGAAATTTGGTTTTTGATCGAAAATTATCGATAATTAACAGATTGAATGAAACACTTTTCGAATTTAATTGAATTCATTATCCTATATAGGGAAAGGAGACCCGACGGACTTCGTTCAGTCCAGTATTTGGCGAAAATAGGATAAAATCAAGTTTAATTTCGTTGAATTCGATTCGTTTTATTGAAATCGAAAAAAAACAAAAGAACAATGATTGTATTCAATTTAAGGGTGCATGATACACAACATTTTTTGTTTTCTGCTCTGGAGCGTAAACGAAGAGTGAGGATGGTTTCCTAACTCGGGAACACGCTACATATAGCTTGCCGTGTGAAAAGCATGACATTTCCAGATTTACGCCGCAGGCTTCCAGCGACTGCCCTTGTGACTTATTTATGGTCATCGCAAGTGCAAGTTTCACTGGGAACTGGGAACGCATTTGAACTGGAACGGCAAACCGGTTGAAGTCAGGGGAATTCGCGGAATTAGGCATTATTCTTCATTGAACGACCCTTTCAAAATCCTTGCCACTATCACAATGTTCATTATAGCTTCGTCACAATCAGTCAAGTTCCATTGCACAGTTTCGGGGCATGAATATTTCGTAGCATAATGATAACAGATCCAACTTTAAGACGTAAATGATGAGGCGGCATGCCAGGCAAATCCAAAGAATTTAGGAATTCCACTGGATAATTGACGACTTCGTCTTCGTTTTCAACGCGATCGATCGATTTGATTTTGAATCGTCCAATTCTAGTCATTGACATCAATATTTTTCGCTGCTAAAATTACGCGTACGCTCAACCAATCATTAGTGATGAGTTCATCTTTCGTTGAAATGAATTGGTAAATTTCAGATGGAATCGATAATTAACCACTTGAAGTATCTACAGGAATTTGTCCATTTCCGATTCTCAGCAGTTCTTTGAAGAAAACTTCTGCGGTTCTATCCTGTTGCAAGAACACTCGCTTATTCATACGCAATGGAATGGTTTTCACGTATTGCCACAAATACGATGACTTGAGACATGCGTTTAATTCATCCGCCGCTGTTGATTTCGGCATCACTGGAAGTGTTTGTCGGAAGTCGCCCGCCAACAGTATCATGACGCCACCAAAGCGACGATTATTGTTGCGTAAATCTTTCAATGTTCGATCGAGTGCTTCTAATGATCGTTTGTGCGCCATCGTGCACTCATCCCATATGATCAATTTACAATTTTTTAATACTTTTGCCATGGCTGATTGCTTTGAAATGTTGCAAACAGGATTCTCGTTGATTTGCAAGATTAACGGAAGCTTCAGTGCTGAATATGCTGTTCTTTCACCTTCCAACAGTGTTGCAGCAATTCCAATAGATGCGAAAACTAACGCAATGCCATTTTGAGCACGTATTGCCGCTAATGTGAATGATATCAGGAACGTTTTCTCAGTTCCGCCGGGCGCATCAAGGAATAATAGTCCACCGTTTCCATCATCAGTTGGTCATACGTACTCTTTTGCTGTTCATTCAACAGTGGAACATTTGTTTGTACTTGTTGTTGCAAAGTTGTCGTGTCGTAAGCACGCTCGCGTTCCAATTCACGATTCAATACATCTCTAATTTGACGACTTGGCGCTGGTACATGAATTTCAGTCAAAAGTTTGCCACTCATAAGCAAACACAAGTCTTCAATCAGCACTAACATATGTCATCGTTCATTTGCAATTCGAAATTTCCTGTCGCGTCTTGAAAGCGATGTAAAATGTCTTCTGCGATGTCATCTTTGTACGTATCCCGTAATTGACGTGGATTTGAAGGCTGACATGTCGAAATGATCATAGCGAAAAGTGTACGAACTTGATTGGCGGCCCAAGAAGCTATTGCATCGTTTAGCGTTTTATTCCAGTATTTATTGTAACTGTTGACATGCTTCTCCAAATGTTGCACACACCGTATCATTCACAGTCCGCAATGACTCAAATGAAGTTGAACCGCGCACATTACCCAAAAGCAACCGAAGGTAGAAGCAATCGTCATTCTTTGGATGTATTGTGTAAATTCGTCCTAATGCGTTACTTGAAAACACACCTGGATATCCATCTACTGGTTTGCCTTGCTTTCTGCGTAACCATTTCTTCGATGATGTATTCCAAGTGTAATATCGAGACATATCCGAGTAAAGCAATGTTCTCGAAAACGGATCACTGGCACAAGTTGAAAAGAAACTCGTTAACGTTGTTGCTGCGGTGGTTTTCTTGTGTTCTCTGCGTTGAAATACACTGTTTGGCCATTCTCCAAATGAATTGCCAGATGCACAACAATCAGATGACGTTCATGAATCGCAAATGAAAATATTCTCCAGAGTGCTTCGTTGCAGTTCACATATCGGCCCATTTGAAACTTGCTGATTCCATCTCGTTCCACACCAATAACCGCCATATCGCTTCCTTTGGTGACGTATTTGCAAATATACTTAATCGATTTCGCCGAACTGCAATACTCCACATTGATATGTGTTTTAAATGCCAAAGACATTTAAACAATATTGGCGAATATGGTACCATCCATGTGTTGTCAATCACGATATCCGCTCGTTTTAATTGAGTGATGAATGTTCTGCCATTGTCATCTGGTGAGCGACGCCGATAGAGTGGATATCAATCGTTTCCAGTTTGGGTTTCAGAAATAAAAGTACGTGACTATCGTTTTGTGCATTGGTTGCCGGACATGCAAACCGAAGTGGGATTGTGTTGTCCGCATGGTCCGTGGAGCATATTGGTCTTCACCACTTCGTGCAACTCTGGATCTATCTCAGGATCAGGATCAATTTCGGCGGAAATTATGTCATTAATTTGGTCTGGCGTAATTTTGTCCACCATCCCAAAAAGGATGTGTGCGTGTGGCAAACCTCTTTTCCGCCACCCAATTGAATACATCCAACATCGAACAGTACCGTATACACGTTGGTTCGCAATGAAGTCCATTAAACATCTCAGTTTTTGTTTGAACATTCGTGCTGTAACGTCGTGACGATCGCATTGGTGATTGACTGGGATGCAATAACTGCGTAATCTCCGGCCATTTTGGATTGCAAGTAAACGTCACAAACAAATCTGGTCGTCCATAATTGCGCACGTAAGTCATCGCGTCTTGGGAGTACTCGTGCATGTGTCTCGGACTGCCAATATATGTTGATGGCAAAATTGTGAGTCGGCCAACATCTGTAATATCTGGGTCGCTATTGACCGCATCTCGCAAGTGAATATATTCTTCAGATTGCAACTTAACCTGATTGAATCGAAAGTAAATTAGTCATTTTGTCTCAACCTTAACGTACATATTAACTGCATATTATTGAAACAATCGGCGATACCTCATTAAGTGGTTGTCAATGTTTTGGCGAATCATCATTCGATATGCGTAAACTGACCTTTTTATTTGTCTTCACCACGGCAGGACATAAGCGGATATTGCAGTGCGTCATACGATCGATGTGTCTCATTTATTCGCTGTAGTACGTTTCCAGTTCGGCGTTTGATGATTATATCACGCGATTGCAAATTTTCGCCAACAACAACAATTGATATTTCACTAACTGTAGGTGCAATTGTCGTTCATGAGTTCCTGCTGGTCGTTTCCACTTTTATGACAATGCTGTGATCATCGGATGGTATCTGTTCCAACGAAGTCGTAAACAGTTTGATGAGCTCATTGTGTTCGTGTAACATTTGCTGCAATTGTTGGACTGTTTCTCTTTTCGTGTGAATCATGTGAATCTCCAAGAAAGTATATTTGCAGATATTTGTGTTCTTGATCTGGATGCGGCAACAGCGATCCAGCAAGATGAAAAATTTGGCCATGAATCTATATAGTTGGAGGAAAATTATGTAATTTTTTGTCTTTTGTTGTCAAGATAAGTGTTAGTTTGTGTTATATCGTGCTGTATCGTGTATTGTGTGTAGTGTGTTAGTGTATTTTGTGGTGTTAGTGTTGGTGAAATTACCTTGAATGTTGGATTATAATTTCGTTCATTTCATCTTGATGTGTTGCAAGAAATGGTTTGAATTAGGAGATTTACCGAAAAGCAGCGTGCACAATGGCTCTGGTGGTGGAAGCAACTCTGGCAATTTCACCTTGCCGTTCGCGCAACACAATCCAGGCGGTTCTTTCTCAAATTTTACTGCATTTCAATGCTGACAAAGGCGGCACGTTCAATGTTCACCGGAATTTGTTATTGTCGACGTTTTCGTTCAATAGTAGCACGTTGTAATCTTGCTTCATCACTTTGCCGACCACAAATATATTTTCTTCTCAATCGTTGTTGCTCATTGTAAGCTTCATCAAGAGATCACTCTTCTGAATGTCGCGCACGATTTTCAATCTTTCTGATTTGAGCTGATTCCCTTTCAATAACACGTTCCTCTTCCGTTCGACGTGCTGCGGCATTTCGACGTCGCGTAGCATTCTGAGAACGCCGACCAATGTTACCATGACTTCTTGTTGGCATCGTATCAAATATCGAACTATAAATGATCATCACTTTGTGTTGCGCTGCACTCAAACACTAAAACACTCTTAACTTGCTTTTCTAACTGACCCTTTATTCAAATTAAATTTCGTATTTATACAATTTTCATAAAATATCGCCTTGAACTTGAATTACCTTTTGTGTAATTACAATTTTAATTTCATGCAAATTATATGATGATTAATGCATGTGATATTAATGATGATGAATTGAATATGATATTAATAAATAAATTAATAAATTCGCTGAGTAAGTTTTATGTTTTACTTTTATAATATTTAAAATTGGCATATACATTTGTATATGCCTCATACTGTTGGGCTCAACATATTCCGGGGCCACAACTGGTGTGGTTTTGCCATCTAAGCTTCATTATTCAAGTCAGCTCGGGGAAGAGCTTTAGGCTTCTGCGCCTTCAATCTGAAGTAAAAAATAGCGAAAACCAATACCAGAATTGCTATGGTCGAGTAGGAAATCGTGTAATGATGGATGTCGTGGTGATTCATTTCTGTTGGTAGTTGTTCCTTCTTCTTTATTTCCTCTAGTCCCCTTTCTAAATCCGTAGTATCCAGCATCAATGTGTCATTTTGGGTTGGCGTTGTTCTGTTCTTTATTCGTTGACCAAAATCCCTCACATTGGTGGCTCCATTTATTGCGTCGAACGATTTGTTGAACGACTTGCTAATGTGGTTCGATGCTTTGCCGATAGCGATGATATGAAGATGTTCGTCTCTTAGCGTGCAACCAGGGCTTATCGTCACTAAACCAGATCCATGAAAGTTGTGTGATTCAATCTTTGATCCGCATATGACATCAACTGTTGTCTCGTTGGGAATTACGAATATCCATTCGTTTGGAGCATGAAGTTTTATCCAATGGTTGGCTGGATTTATTACTCCAACATTGCATACTCCATCGAGTGTTGGTTTTCGCTGTAATATTGCTACTTCGCATTGGCTCCTGTTTGTTAATGCGTTGAAGATTGGCGATACTTCGCATAAGAATTGTGTGGGTTGGAATTTTTGGCAACGATTCACTTCTTCTGTTGTTAGAGATGCAAAATGTTCTCGATGATTGTCCACTGCTAGGTACTTTGTGGACGTGATAATATGCGATAGACTGTTGTTATGTCTAATGTCAGGAACTGGAATTATGGCTAGCAAGGTGTAGTCCTGTGCAAAGGATAGCGGAATAATAATCTCAATTATTACACTTCGTTGTGTTACCCTGCTACGCAAGTCCATGCTTTGATATATATGAAGGAGATCCTGGATGCCGTGGCCAGGGATGGTTATCGACACTGGTATGTGTTGCCGAATAAATTCTAATTGTTCTTCCAATTGAGATGGTGAGAGTATCGATGGATGCAGAATACTGTGATGTGAGTAATAAACCACATCAAGCAATCCTTGCTGCGTATCCTCGATATTCTTTAGTATTAGGGTCAATTCTATCATGGTCGTTAGCATTAACCGTACCCTTTCCTCGCGTGTTCGATATTCGTTGAGTTGTATCATCTCTAATCTTAGCCTCTGCTGATCTTTCATCAGATTGTTCAATGAAGATATTGTAAGATTGGAATTGTGCTTCACCAGTTTGATTGTATTATCTATTATTGACGTTTGGTTCTTCATTAATGCCATTAGATGCTTCTCGTTGTTGTTTATGTTTTCAAACTGGGCTTCGTATTGCTCCGCTTCGCGCTGGGTGAGAATTCCAAATATGTCCCCTAGGACGATGCCTGTTGTGTCTCCCAGACCTCGTTTTCCCCGTCGGCGTTCCTTGTTGCTCGTTAATAAGAGATGATTGCCTGCGACCAAGTTGTTAAACTGCCATTCAAGTTGTTGTAGGATTATGTTGCAGTTGACCTCGGGTAATACCTTGCAGGCTGCTGCTAACTCGGCATGTGCTTGCCTAAAAGTTTCCATTTCCTCCCAATAGCTGGTCGTATTATAATAAATTACTAAGGTCCACTTCATAGCTACCACTTCGAGCTTGCCTAGATCTTCGAAATAGATCCCTGAGGAATGGTTGAATGGAGCGACCTTGATCTGGGCTTGCGCTGACCCTAGTAGACAGCAGATTGAGAGCATTGCTAATGCTAGATGCTTAATTTTCACCCGCCTTTGGGGTTGCTGTCTCAAGTTTTGAGCGTTGTTTGTTGATTGCCCATTATTGTTTTGCCTGATCTTTGTATCTTCTGTTGTTGTTCGAATCTGATCTCCATTTTTGTTTATTACCGACTGAATAGGCTCACTAGCCCCAGAGTGGTCTTCAGACTCGTTAGTTAAAGGTAGGCGGCAGATTTTGGTAAGATTCCTTTTTAACACGTTATTTTTATGTTTCAGCGTAACTACTCTGACTAGTCCATCTTGTCCAGGATGTAGGTCGATGACTCTGGCTAGTGGCCAATGAGTGGGAGGTAGTTGTTCATCTTTGAGGATTACTAGTTCTCCCACTTGGATATTGGGTTGTTCTTGTAACCATTTTGGCCTACGTTGTAACCGTGAGAGATAGTCCGTGCGCCACCTTTTCCAAAAGTCTTGATTGAGTTTCGTTAGTAAATTCCATCGTGTGACGGTCTTGATGCCTTCCATGTCAGGCTGAGGGCTTGCTGTAATTGCTCTTCCTATCAGAAAATGTGCCGGAGTTAAAGATCCGTCCTGATCCGGATTGTTTGACAGAGGGGCTAATGGCCTGGAATTCAAACATGCCTCTATCTGAGCTAGAAGTGTTGCAAGCTCCTCGAAAGTTAACGTGTGAGTTCCTACGATTTTTCGGAGGTGTTGTTTGGTTGACTTGACTCCTGCCTCCCATAAGCCTCGAAAGTGAGGACTTCCCGGGGGCAAAAAGTGCCAATCAGTTCCCAATTGAGCTAATGTGTTCTTGAGTTCAGCTTCCTGTTCTTTTGCCTGTCTTTGGAGTTGTTTCTCTGCTCCCACGAAGTTTGTTCCGCAGTCACTGAATATTTTCCGACAATTTCCTCTTCTTGAGATGAATCTGCGGTATGCGGCTTAGAAAGCTTCAGTTGATAAATCGCTTACCAGTTCTAGGTGAATCGCCTTTGTGGCTAGGCATATAAAGATGGCAATGTAACCTTTTGTCGTTTTACTACAGCGGCCTTTCCACAATTTTATGGTGATTGGGCCGGCATAGTCTACACCGCTGTTCGTGAATGGTGGGGCCGGTGTTACTCGTTCTTTTGGTAACATGCCCATTAACTGTGTTGATGCGCATTTCCTTGCTCTGATGCAGATTATACAGTTATGTATGGTGTTTCTAATTGTATCTTGGGCATTTATTACCCAGTACTGCGCTCTCAAGTATGATAATGTTGTTTGATTACCTCCATGTAACGTTTTTAAATGAGCTTCTTTGATGATCAACTTTGATAACTTATGGCCCTTTGGCATTATTATCGGATGTTTTTCATCAAACGGGAGATTAGAATTAGCTAATCTTCCCCCGACTCGTAGTAGATCATTTCCATCGATAAACGGGTTTAACGTTAGAATTGAACTGCCCTTTGGTAAGCCTTGGTGGGTTTGTAATTTCCTTATTTCTATTTCGAAGGCTTCCTTCTGTGCGAGCTTGATTGTTGCTCTTAGTGCAGTTTTAAGTTCTTCTGAGGTGAGCTGGGATGTATTTTTGGTTTTAGCCTTTGTGTTTGCTATAAAACGTAAACAGTATGCGACACTGCGAATGAGTCGTTGTAATGATGAGAACCGATTGAACTCAATTGCTGGTTTTTCTACTGTTGTCATAAATGTTTTTATCGATTTGCGTTCTATGCTGCTTGCTTCCTCCAGCTCCTTAGGACCAATGTTCGTTTTTGGGTAAGTTGAATTCTTCAGCCACTTTGGCCCTTCCCACCAAATCGTATGGTTTAACAGTTGGACTGGGTTTAGTCCCCGTGATGCGCAGTCTGCTGGGTTTTCGTTTGAGACCACGTGATACCATTGGCTGGGATTAGTGTTGTCTTGTATTTCTGTTATCCTGTTGGCCACGAAGGTTTTATGATGTTGTGGCTTTCCTTTTATCCAACCTAATACTGCCGTTGAGTCACTCCAGAAAAATGTTGATACGTTGTTGTTGATATCTAGAGCCTGTGTGACATTTTTAACTAGTTTTGAGAGGAGCAAGGCGGCATTTAGTTCTAATCTTGGTAGAGATATGGTTTGGTTTAACGGAGCAACTTTTGTTTTGGCTGAAATTATCGATATTTCATTGTTTATCTTGCTGTACACTACGGCAGCATATGCTTGATTAGACGCATCACAGAATCCATGTAGCTCAATTTTAGCATTGTTTGTGTAGTTTATCCAACGATGAATCCTGATCTTCTCTAACTGTGGTAGTTCTAATTTGTAATTTAGCCATCTGCTCTCGAATTTTGAATGGAGTTGGTCGTCCCATCCTACACCAGAGGCCCATAAATCCTGAAGTAGGATTTTCGCTTGGATCACTACTGGTGCTAACCATCCTAGTGGGTCGAAGAGCCTAGATGCTTCTGATAGAATTGTTCTTTTAGATACCGTTAGTTTTGTATTTGGCACGGATACCTTGAACTGAAATGTATCCGTTGTGGAATTCCAGAGTAGTCCAAGTGTTTTGACTGTGTTATCAAATTCTATCTTGTGTAGACCGGTTTCCCTCAGGTTTTCTGGAAGCCCTTCTAAGATTGCCTTTTCATTGCTGTTCCATTTTCTGAGATTAAATCCTCCACTGGCAAGGAGGTCTGATAGTTCTGTCTGTGCTATTTTGGCCTCTGTTATAGTATTGGCTCCTGATAAGAGGTCATCTACATAGAAATCAGTTTGAACTATTTTTGAAGCAATTGGATATCTTGACGCTTCGTCTGCAGCTAATTGTTGTAATGTTTTTGTAGCCAAATAGGTTGCCGATGCCGTACCATATGTGACAGTTTTTAATCTAAAACTTCTCATTGGTTTATTTGGATCTGATCGCCAAAGGATTCGTTGGAAATCTTGATCTTCCCTGGCTACGTTGATTTGTCTGAACATTTTTTCAATGTCCGATGCGATCACGTAACGATGCTTTTTCTATCTCATCAGTATTGTTGTTAGAGTGTTTTGTACAGTTGGACCGACGTACATCATGTCGTTGAGGGATATGCCCGTTGTTGTCTTGCACGAAGCATCAAAAACTACCCTTAACTTAGTTGTTGTGCTGTCTTCCTTTATTACTGAATGGTGTGGCATGTAGTAAACACGAGAAACATCTGCTACAGGATTATCTTTGACCATTTCCATGTGGTTAAGCTGAATATATTCATTCATGAACTTGTGATATTGAACCTTGAAATCTTCGTCTCTTATGAACCTTTTTTCCATTTGAACCAATCTGGCTGCTGCTCTGGCCTTGGAATCTCCCATTGTTACCGATCTTAGTTTGTCGTTGTTTAGCGGTATCCGAACCTCATATCGTCCATTTATTAATCTCTTATGGGTTTGTTCGTAGTGTTTTTCACATTGTTCTTCTTCAGTGGTTCGGTGTCTTTCCGGGTGTAGTTCTTCGGCTTCCCAAAAACGTTTTAGCTGTTTATCTATGTCCGCTAACGTAACGTGACTTTTTAGCCTAGAGATTGAGACCTTGGTGTTCTGGGTTAGGCGCCCAGATATTATCCATCCTAACTCTGATTTTTGAGCTACACACTTATGTTGCGGATCTTTCTTTATTCCGTCTAACAATATTTCTCCGTAGATGTCTGCGCCTATTAAGAGATCAATAGGTCCGGGAGTGTCGAAGGTATTATCGGCTAATATTACTTCCTTTTGTAGTTTGCTGTCTAAACCAAGTATGTTTTTATCTGGAAGAGGTTTCGTGATTGTTTTTAATACTAGAGCGTTAGCCTGAATTTTGAAGATTGATGGAAATCTTGGATTGATGTTTATTGATATCTGCTGATGCGATTGTCCTTTTGTTGATGAAATTCCAGAGACCTCAGCGAGAACTTTTGTTCTTGGCAGCCCGAGTTGTTGTGCTGCTTCTTCTGTGACAAATGTGGCTTGTGATCCTGGATCTATTAGTGCCCGTAACATGGTAAAACTTCCGTAGATATTTTGTACATTTACTAGAGCTGTTGCTAAGAGTACCGGGTCACAATCCTTGTCGGCTGTTGATATATTTAGCTTTGTGTAGCTGTTTTGCTGATCCGTGTTTTTTACGTGTAGTAATGTGTGGTGGTTGCCCTTGCAGATGACACAATTATGTTTAGTGCTGCAGTTTATTGTCGAATGGCCTTTTGTAAGACAATTTCTGCACAAGCTGTGTAACATAACCATTTGATTTCTTTCGGACGTGGTCATGCTTTTGAAACGTCGACATGCCTCGGTTTTATGGTTTTGTTGGCAACATACGCAAATGTGGAGTTGTTGTGTTGCAGCTATGAAAGCATATTTTATCGGTTGGACGTTATGCCTGTGTTGTTCTGTTGCTGCATGTTTTAGTGGTTGCGTGTGATACCTTCGTTGCTGTGTTGGTGTTGACTTGTTGCTACCAATCGCTTCTAAAGATTGGAATCGTTTTTCTAGGAATTTTAAGAATTGACTTGTTTCTTGAAATTCCCTAGGATTCTCTAAAGAGCTCTCGTATAACCGTCGCGATTCGTTGTCCAATTTTTTTAGTAGAGTAAAAATGATGAACGGACTCCAAGTATCGGTCCGGATCCCTGCATTTCGTATTGCATATAGACATTCAGTTGTCGTATCGTGTAAACTTTTGATCGCAGTGGCGGATTCCGTGTTGTTGGTCTGTTGATTTACTAAGGTATTTAGTAGATTGGATATGAGCAGTCTTCTGTTATTGAAGCGCTTTTCTAAAATTTCCCAAGCTGCTTCATAGTTGTCTCCAATAGGTTCCAGCTTCTCCTTGAACGTGGCTTTTCAGGTAGTTCATTTTATGCGTGTTGGTCAGCTGTTTGTTGTTGTGAACCAACTGTTTAAATGTGTCTGCAAACCCCATCCATTTCGTGTAATCTCCATAGAAATGTGGTAGTTCTACACGTGGCAGACGAATTTCAAGCGGTTTGACTTTAGCTTGTTCTTCCTCTTGCTCTAACAATGTCGTTATAGAGAGTACTATTCTATCGTACTCGTCGTTTATGTTTTCGTAGTGTTGGTCTACGAAGTATTTTAAATTGACTTCCTGTTCTTGAGAAGCTTCCATGCAGATTTTTTCATGAAGATCCCTGATCTGCAACATCATCCTTTCCAAGTTCCTTAATTTGAGCCGTAAAGCTGTTTTGGATCTGTTGTTGCTTTCCAATATGTCATCAGCTGTGCGGATTTCTCTGTATAATCCTCGCATTCGGATGTCTTGTTGTTTTAGTTGTTGCCCGAATTTTTGCAGTTGCATAGGATGCGTGGAAAACGTGCTGCGTGAAGCATCCTCAGTTTTTTGGTCGCTGTTGTTGTTTGACTGTTCAGACTGCTCGAAGTTAAATGCGGAGGCTGCATTTGATGCACTTGGAGTTGGTGTGGATGGCAAAGAAGATGAGTTCAGGCGTTGACGCATATCATCAATATTTTTATTATACATTTCCAATACCTTTTGTCTGTCCTTGTAGTATTGGTTCGTTGATTCTAGTTCTGGTTTGAATCTTCTTATTACGTTGTCCTCATCAACGTATTCGTTGTAAGCTTTTTTCAGAGTCGCTATCTTTGTCTCGAGATATTTTTTGGTTTTCCGAGCTGCACCATCTTTTTTGTAGTTTGAGATGATGTGCTCGATCTCCGTTTCATTGTCTTGTTGCCGTTGCAATAATTGATCCATGTCTTTCTTGCAACTGAGCTGTTAGACTTTTGACGAAGAATTTGTTTTGATTGCCGTTGTTATTTGGCTAAACCTGTTGTTGATGGCTTTGAAAATTTTCGACGCCGTATGTGGGTACCGCGTTGTTGTAGTGGCGTTGAGACTCCAATTTTGTTATTCGCGTAGTGTTTACTTATGTGTGCTAGTTTTTTATAGCACTGGAGGTACCAATCTGATATTCTAAAACTTCATAAGTTGCAGCTTCTGTATTTGTATAATATAGGTGCTGTTCTTGATGGCTTCGAAGGACCAATGTTGCGCTGCACTCAAACACTAAAACACTCTTAACTTGCTTTTCTAACTGACCCTTTATTCAAATTAAATTTCGTATTTATACAATTTTCATAAAATATCGCCTTGAACTTGAATTACCTTTTGTGTAATTACAATTTTAATTTCATGCAAATTATATGATGATTAATGCATGTGATATTAATGATGATGAATTGAATATGATATTAATAAATAAATTAATAAATTCGCTGAGTAAGTTTTATGTTTTACTTTTATAATATTTAAAATTGGCATATACATTTGTATATGCCTCATACTGTTGGGCTCAACACTTTGTATAGATTGTAGATTTCACTAATCAATAATTTACATTTATATCACTCAGAAATAGATAATTGGTTCAGGCGTTTTATATTTTAAATGTACCTTAATTTTCCAGAAAAATCTGCCAATATCGCTTAAATATATATTTTAATATTTCTGCCTTTATAAACTCTGATGCTCACCCGTGTGTAGTCGCCAAAAGAATAGACCGAGTTTAGCTTTCAAAAATAGCAAGTCATGAAATTTGACTCACTCCTATATTCCGCGCATTAAAATCACGCTCAATCAAAATTGCATAAAATCAACTCATTATGCTGAATATACTAATCTATTACATTTTTGTTATCATGTACTCGACATAATTGTTTTGATTTTATTTTAAAGTAACGGGTGTTTTTTTAGGAGGTTTGTTTTTCCGATAGATGTCGTTTTATTTTATGACAGTTGTTTTGACAGCTCAAAGTGGCATTTCTACTCAGTATTGTTTGGCAAATCATTATGAATAGGTTAACTCCAGAACAACGTTTTCAAATCGTGGAAATTTATTTTCAAAATCAGTGTTCAATTAAAAATGTTTATAGAGCACTTCGTGAATTTTATGGTGCACATAATCGTCCGTCAGAGACCACCATAAAGAACGTAATTACCAAATTTCGGTCTACATTCACTCTTTTGGATGCCAAGCCACCGACAAGAATGAGAAGAGTTCGTACAGAAGAAAATATTGCTGTCGTTGAGGCCAGTGTCGAAGAAAACGACAATTTATCGATTCGTCGTCGTGCTCAGCAAATTGGACTTTGTCCATCGACTTTATGGAAAATTTTACGTAAAGATTTGGGTTTGGTGCCATACAAAATTCAATTGGTGCAAGAATTAAAGCCACACGACCATCGTTTGCGCCGTGAATTCAGTGATTGGTCGTTAAATCAATTGAACGAAGATCCATTTTTTTACCGTAAAATTCTCTTCAGTGGTGAGGCGCATTTTTGGTTAAATGGATACGTCAACAAACAAAATTGTCGCATTTGGAGCAAAGATAATCCACACGCCGTTCAAGAATTACCAATGCATCCTGATAAATGTACTGTTTGGTGCGGTCTATGGGCTGGTGGGATCATCGGTCCATATTTCTTTAAAAATGAGGAAGGACGACGCGTTACCGTGAATGGAAATCGATACAGAACCATGTTAAATGAGTTTTTGTTGTCAAATCTTGAAGATATGGATATGGATGAAATGTGGTTTCAACAAGATGGTGCCACTTGCCATACAGCACGTGAAACAATCGACTTATTGAAAGAAACTTTCAACGACAACATTATTTCGAGAAATGGTCCGGTGAATTGGCCTCCGCGTTCGTGCGATTTGACGCCACTCGATTACTTTTTGTGGGGATACGTGAAGTCATTGGTTTATGTGGATAAACCTCAATCGATTGACGCTTTGGAAACCAATATTCAACGTGTCATTGCTGACATACGCCCTCAAATGCTTGAAAAAGTGCTGGAAAATTGGACCTCCAGAATGACATTTGTGAAAAATAGTCGTGGTAGCCATATGCCAGAAATTGTGTTTAAATGTTAAATGCCAAAAAATTATCTACCAAATAAAAAAAAATTTTGGTCATTTCATAATTTTATATGTGTTTTATTCAAAAAAAAAATCGGCAACCTCTTAAAAAAACACCCATTTTTATATTAGACTGGATCATCAGCTGTTTTTTGTTTATAAATAGAAAATAAATATTTTGCGTTATTCATGATCAATTACCTTGACATTGAACAAAATCAAGTTTTAAGCATCCGAATAAACCACGATCAATTTTTATATATACGAGTATATAGATGTAGATAGAAGATAGAGAGAGAGAGAGAAAAAAAGATAAAATATAAAAATGGAAGGAATCGATCGCAGTACCTTCGAGTCCAACTGCCGACGCTTTAACCACTGCACCACTTACCCCATACAATCTCTCTATAAAATGCAAATTTTGATTTTCATATTTTGTTCGATTTTCCGGTTTTTCTGAATTTTCTTTTTTTATGATCCATTTTTATATTTATAGATTTAAATTTTTTGTCTGCGACCATTTTCTGCCTAATTCAGAATATACAATAATTTTCGACTAACATCATCTGCATTTTTGTACTAACACTTGATTCCAAACATGTCGATAATACGGACTATTTCAATAGCCTAAATACAAGAGTATTTTTGTCACGACATTGAATTTACTTGATCGTATATATCGGCATGCAATACCACTATTAACGGAAATAATTCCATCAGACCAACCAACCACCCAAATAAATTTTTTAACAATTATATTTTAATTTGATCGACTATTCCATACGACTAGGCATTTCTACTTTGGTGGGAAATCACGCGTACAAACGTCACAATAATTACATATAGCATTATGTTCCTCTAGTTCATTAATTTTCATATTAAAGAAAGGTGGGAAAAAGGAAAGCGCATTAAGATGTTCTTCTGTATTTTTTTATAATTTTGTACATCTCTGACACAGATACATTGTTTTCGTTCCATTCGTACACACAGCTACAAATTAACGACTTAAACCCCTTTTTGACGTAGACAACACCTTACACGCACATATTAAAACAAATGTCTTAAGATTTTACTTGTTAATTTCGTTATGTTTTCCCATAAATGTTTACAAAATTTAAATGCCAAAATATTGTTATGAATATAAATTAGGGAATTTTGGAAATTTAACATTCATCTTACATAAAATTTGCGCTCGTGTATAGTAAAGACTTGTTCTTCTAGGTACTGTAAGGAAGTAAATAAGTTAAGTGATACAAAGATGTCTCTTATCAATAACTTAATAATTCTGCATACATAAAATCCAATCAATATTATTTTGTCTGGAATTTTATACATTTTGCTTTATATTCAAAAAATGCTCAATATACACACGTACAGAACACAGCAAATTCCAAGATATGTACTCGTGTCTAGGGAGCACAATTTGCAAGCAAGAAAGTTTCTGATAGAAGACCTAAAAGATATTGACCTTTTTCAAACTAACTAGAAAATAACTGTAAAATATTATACTCCAGGGAGTTTTTTGTGGTGGTCTTTTGTTATAAGAAAATAAAGAATTTTATAATCTGGAATTTGGTTCACCAACCATAACGAAAGCGCGTTATGATACAACACAGTGATATTGTCAAGATGTTTTTTAGCCCCAGTTTCAATCTGCCGTTTACGAGGTATGTGAAGTTGGCCCACATGATACGCGCTGCCAGCCCAAAAAAATCGTTTATCACGACATTTTAATGATGTCAGCCCAAAACACAAAAATGTTTTTCATTATAGATTTTTGAAGTAAGCCAATATTTTTTTTGTATCTTGACATTAACAATTGTCTTGTCTGGTCAACCAACACCGAAAATTTCAACTTCCACTAAATATTATGGTTGTTCGTAAAGCAGCCTAAAAATCACAAATACCTTAAATAAGTATTTAACTAGTTTTAATAAAATTGCTCGCTTTTTTAACATTTCAAGATACTACGAGCTCTTCCAGATCCCTTAGCTGTTGGCAACTTGTTTTGTAAAATCATCATTATCTTCGAATTTATGTGAAATTCAATGTTTTTATAGTTTTCTGTCATGATAGTTATCAAAGATGGCTGTATTGCCAGCGATGAAGCCACTTGTACTCATACCAGTGTTTATAAACCTGCAAAATGTATTTGAATTAGGTGCTTTACATTTTTAAGTTTGTTTTATCGATGTTAGGAGAATGGTTAGAGGAAATTTTTTATTCATTTTGTATCTCTATTTCACTAAATAAAACATCCCAGCGGAATAAAATATTAAAAGTGATCCTTAAAATGACAAATTGATTGATCTCCGAAGTAAAGGAACTCGGTAAATGAAATCTTGAAATTTAACAATATTCCGTCTTTCGGAACCGTAGTCTAAGTCATTAGAAAAACAATCGAAAGTATTGGTTAGTAGTGGAAGTTTTTGAGATATCGGCCAAAAACTGAAAATTAACTAATAAATAAAATTTAAATTTTCAATAGTATAGGTTATGAAATGGCCTAGTTTAGTCCAGAATGAACAGCTGCTAGAATTTTGTCCTAAGTTTTGAACCCCTGATCATTACTATTATCCAAATTTCATCGCCATTCTTTTAGAATGGCGGAAAGAGGAAATATTGTTAAATTTCATTAACCGAGTTCCTTTACTTTGGAGATCAATCAATTTGTCATTTTAAGGATCACTTTTAATATTTTATTCCGCTGGGATGTTTTATTTAGTGAAAAAGAGATGCAAAATTAATCAAAAATTTCCTCTGGTAATCATAAAACAAAATAAATTCTCTTTTATGATTGTGCTGCCATTTGCGGCGAGTAGCGACATCTCTTATTTTCCGCTGAGAAATGTGTGCTATCTTATACAGCATCAGTGTGCTGGTTTGGTGTTCCGTTTCATGCTATTTTTGTCTTGGTGTCTCTTGAAATGTCTGCAGGATCGTTATCCGCGAATGAAAATGTTGGCTCAGGACACGTGACAAATGAGAATGCAATTTTTAATTTTTATGTTTATTTGGTATTGGTGCGATGTGTTTTACTAGCTGCCAAATTTAATGGAATGCATGAAAGAAGAAACCTCCGCACTAAAAAAGAAAGAAAACTCGCCTTCTAAATAGTGAAGGCTGTCCCAATCCTGAAAACCGATAAAATCGATGATTTGACCGTTTTAACGCAAGTTTTACGAAAGTTTCGAGTAAAACATTATACTAAAAAATTTGCAAATCTCTTGCGAAACGCCACCAAAATTGAGTTAGTATTACGCTTGTACTAAGTTCGAGACAATTGCAAACTAGGTACTTTGAAAACTGGCTACCAATATGGCACATTTCTTGGGAAACTACTAGACTCTGAAATAGAAAACCTTTTAATTCTAATAAAATTGAGACACTATGGTTAAACGCCAACAACTAAATTAGAACGGAACGAAATAATTCCTAAATAAATCTCCCTAATCTTGTGAATAATTGGTCCTACCGAAAGGTTTAAAATATCAAAAATTATTAAAGTACGTCGTCCTAAGATAGTTCTAAGAGATGACAGCTCTTGAGATGGGTGTTTTCACTTTGTACTAGATTCAATCCAACTAGAAAACATGAATTTTCGGAAAAAAGTAAGGGAACACTGGGTTTAATATTCAAAAGTTTTAGAGGTAAAAATCGAATTAACAACCCTCTGTCCTAAGATACTTCTAAGAGGTTAAAACTCTTAGGATAATAATTTTTTACTTTTTACTAGACCCAATCCAACTAGAAAACATGAATTAACCTACAGCTCCATCACAGTTGTCACATCCAGTCATTCAACTTTACCAACTATTGGGCTAAAATTAATGGACACCACAAATGGATTTTCAGTATAAGCGGTAAGAAGCTGTTTGATCTCATTTGTGGAAAAACAGTTACCCCGATTAAACTAGAGGGATGTGGAATATTAAACATCAATGATGGTTGTACATTGAAGGATAAAACATTTCAGATTTTTGCGCCATCCACATCGAGTTCCAGCTTAAATTCAGCATTTATTCCAACTATAGATGCTAGTATTGTTAGTCATGCGTTTAACTACTCTGATATCCATATGACCAAGATACCAAGAATAGACACTAACCAACTAGAAACATTAATCGCAGAACATAATAATGACCTTCACTAAAATGCTGACCCCAACCGCCACGATGTTCATCATTACAGTATAGTCTTTGTCAATCTCGCAGTTATTGTGGCAGAGAAAAAACCAACGAAATAAACGTCCAGCGGCCCTTCCTGCGCCAAAAATACATAGACGTTCTGACATAGTAGTTTGACAACAGCTCTTGTCAAGATGGGGGAGAATGTTGACGCATCATCATAATGTTCGTGTTAAATTGCATTTTAATGCATTTTCTTTCTGTGTTTTCACTTGCGCTTTAGTTTGGGCCTCACCCGTGGTAACCCAAACTAATCTTGTGAATCCACAAACCACAGAATTTAAGTACTACAAAATATTTAACAATTCGGAAACAATTTCGAAGCGTTACGCCAACAGAGGCACATTTATAATCAAACAACAAAGTCGCCGGAGTCTACGAATAAACTAAACAATAAATAAGGAAAGATGACCAGCATCGAGGAACTTGTAGATCCGCAAGTTCAGACTGGTGAAGATATCAGTCGTCTCATCAGGAATTATAAAAAGGATAGCGAGGATCGGAAAACAAGGAAATACCTCGAAGAAAAACTAACAGCAGCTAATGCCCTTTACAAAAAATATTATGATACCAACATCATGATAACAAAATTACCGGCAGTGGATTCAAATGTGTCTTACTTCATCGAACGGAAGCAGATTCGCAGAAATTATGACATCTTGCTGGATGATATCCATAAACGATCAGAAGGTCAACCATGCCCATCGTCTAATCTTGAGGTTGCTACGAGCCACAGTCGACATAAAAGTAAGCTAGTTGAATCCAAGAAGGTGGAGGATTTCAATGAACTATTCAACAACAACAAGGAAAAAATCCCACTACCACCGCCAGTAAAAAAACACTGAGCAAGCTCAAGTATGTTTAGAAGAAGGTCGTGGTACTCCTCATTTAACCCAAAAATTACAACAGTTGGAGAGCAGCAGAGTAAAAATGGATACGCTGAATGAGGAAATCTTCGTTGAAATACCAAAAGAACAACAACATACTTCGTACTTTCTCGATGAAATTTATGACAGAATGAGGCAAAATGTGGATGAGATGTCGGCGAGACTACAGGCAGCTATTCAACAACGAGCAGCCCACGGAAGTCCGCTTACTGAGAAAAATTATCAACCGGAAATAAAAATACCGCCTCTTGAAATCCCATATTTCAATGAGCAGCATTTTATGATAGATTCAGTAGGTTTGTACGCGAAAATAAAACCCTCACTTACCCTCACAGAGATGCGGCAAAACTTTTGAATCATATATCATATAGATGCCAGTTCTGCAAAGGTCCAAAATAATAGCAGCATCCATTTTATGTGGTATTTTTATAATTTCCACGCACAGCAAATTATCATGCCAAAGTAAGGAAACCTGTGTAGTATGTCAAAAAAGGCATAACACATTACTGCACACAAGGGAGGTAACAACATCCACAACGCTCCATTCCGCGAAAAACAACAACGAAAAATGCACTGTACAGACAAAGGTGCCCTTGTTAGCTACCGAATTGATCAACGCTGCATCGGAGATCCGGTAAAATTACGTGCACTAATAGATCCAGGCTCTCAGTCATCATTTATCACGCAGGCAGGTGCCGAACTACTCAACCTACCTAAATTCCGAGCAGATTTACAAGTCACTGGAAATTGGAGGAATGAAAACTAATAAAATAAATTATAAGGTACACATAACCATTTCACCTCATTACCCTTCGACATACAAGCAGGTGGTGGAAGCTTTTATCTTACCAAATTTAACTGAGCAACTACCAACAACGCCAGTAAAGGGTCTGAACAAATCAACTTGGATAGAGCTGGCACTGTTTGATCCTAATTTTGACTTACCTGGTTCAATCGATATGATTTTAGGAACACAGGTATATGCCAAAATCTTGTTAGACGGTGTAATAAAGAAATCACTGTACCAACCAATAGCCCAGACAACTGACTTAGGATGGATTTTCCTGAGTATCAAGACAGAACCAGGATTAACGTCCAATAGATAGTGAATCTCTGGTAGTACAAAACAACCTAGAAGTGCAGCTGCGAAAATTCTGGGAAATTGAAGAGCTACCCAAGAAAAAGTCATGGAGGAAGGTCGATATGAGGTCACTATACCATTAAGGGGTGAACTGGAAATAGGAGACTCAAGGAAATGTGCGGTTTCAAGACTAATTCATGTAGAAAGAAGATTAGAAAGGAACCCACAATTAAAACAAGAATACCCTAACTTTATGAATGAATACATAAAGCTAGGACATATTGTTCCGGTCAATTCAGAAGATGCTAAAGGGCAAACATGTTACCTACCTCACCATGCAACAACCAGTACAACAACCAAGGTGAGGGTAGTCTTTGATGCATCAATGAAGACAACAAACAGGATCAGTTTCAACGATATCCAGCTAGTAGGTCCAACAGTATAACAAGATCTGTTCTCTATTATAACAAGATGGAGGAAATACAAATACGAATATATCGCAGATATTGAGAAAACGTACAGGCAAATTCTGGTAACAACAACACAACAGAACTTACAAAGGATACTATGGAGAGCTGACCCAGACGAGCAAATTAAAGAGTACAAGTTACGAACAGTCACGTATGATACCTCGTCCGCTCCATATTTGGCCACTAGAACTCTAAAACAACTTGCCATAGACGAGCAGAATAATTATCCAATTGCTGCTGAAATTCTGTTGAAGGATTTCTATGTCGACGATGTTCTCTCTGGTGCAGAAATCATAGAACGTGCAGTAAAATGTCAGCAACAGTTAAGAAAAACGCTAAATCATGGAGCCATAATGGAGGGTGTCCTGAAGAACAAAGGGAGTCAAAAACCACACTTATAAATAAGGACAATGAATCGATAAAAACCTTAGAAATATTGTGGAATCCCCAACGAGATGAATTTGAGTTTCAGGAGGTATCTAAGATATTCGATCCGCTAGGATGGTTTTCCCCAATAATTATTATAGGAAAACTATTGTTTCAGCAGTCATGGATAAGAGGATTATCATGGGATCAAGAACTACCTGAGGAAATGAAGAAAAATGGATTCAATATAAAACTACGTTCAGCGAGCTGCAAATAATTAGGATTCCACGATGGGCTCCTACCAAGGAGAAGTGCGAAAATTTAGAGCTGCATGAATTTTGTGATGCATCGGAATTAGCAGGAGAATCAACAATTACACTTATGTCCGGGAAAACTAAGGTGGCCCCAATAAGTCGGAAACTAAGTCTTCAAAGATTAAAACATTGTGAGGCAGTACTGTTAACAAGAAACTACTGAGACAAGTTTCAGAGGCCATGGGAATCCCAAACGTTAAAATGCAAGGCTGGACTGACTCGACAATTGTTCTGGTCTGGCTGCAAGGACACCCTAGTAAGTGGAAAACTTTCGTAGCAAATATAACATCGCAGATTCATGCTATCCCCGGCCCTGCACAATGGAAACATGTAAAATCAAAATAAAATCCCGCGGATTGTGCAACTCGTAGCGTAGAACCTAATAAGCTGGGTGATAATAAATTATGGTGGTCCGGCCCGAATTAGCTTAGGAGTAGTATCGAGCCATCATCGAGTAACGTAATAACGGAGACCGAGTTAGAAAAAAACGGCAAGATACTCTCCGCAGCATAAGGACAACTACAACAGAACCGGAAATATTAGACAGGTTTTCCTCTCTCAAGGGGGCGCTAACAATTAAAGAGTTAGAAGCAGCTAAAATAAGGATTGTAAAGATGGCACAAGCTTCTCCATTTAAGGACGATATACGAAAATTAAAGGAAAAAGGGTCAGTGGGCTCCAAAAGTAAAATTCTCTACTTACATCATTTCTGGACACGAACGGAGTACTTCAAATCGCAAGTTTGATCATCGATTGGGCATATAAAAGTACTCAGCATGGTGGTTTGAACTTAGCGAAACAAAAGAGCAACAAAACAACACATTTGCCAATGCCAGAAGTGTTTTAGGTTCAATGCTAACATACCAAGTCAACTAATGGTAACCACACCACCTCCAAGAGTAATACCCTCAAGAACATTTACCCACACAGGAATAGACTATGCTGGGCCCATCAATTTTCGAATGTCCAAGGGCCGTGGAACAAAGAGTCGGAATTTTCATCTGTTTAACAACGAATTGGTTAGCGATTTAACAACACAAGAATTACTTGCTGCCCTCAAACGTTTCATAGCCCGAAGGGGTAACGTTGCAAATATGTATAGTGACAACGCCACGAATTTTGTGGTTGCAAATACATATTTGCAACCTATTCATCATTCATCCGATATTTTAAACGTAATAACAAACCAAGGGATCCAATGGCAGCAAATCGAGAGAATGCATGGAGACTTCTGGAAAATGTGGAGTAAAAATTACCTCCATAATATGCAGCACCGAATAAAATGAACAAAACAACAACCAAATATAAAGGAAAACCCAAGTGGCTGTTGGGAAGAGTATTAGAAACTCACCCACGATATGACAAATTAACCAGAGTCGTTATCTTGAAAACTCAGAAGGGAATATTCAAAAGGTCTATAGCTAAGATCACACACTACACCATTGAGTCAGAAGCCGAACCAATTATTGATGTTTCCGAAGTGCAACAGTTTATAACAAATAACGATAAGCCGACGGAAGGTTCATCTCGAGAGAAAGTTCCTGAACCAACTGAAAGGAGAACACGGAGGCCACCATACCTGAACCACCAACCAGGACTATATTTTGAAAAACATGGTAATGAACCCACTTACCTCCAACTGGAATATAATCATCTACTATGATCTCAGAGAATTTGAAGGGGAACGCCGTAATAGGGGCAATTGAAACGCGTCTGCCAAGAGAGTAATAATCATACAAATGATCCCGGTATTCTAGAAAATATTAAAAAGGCGAACCAAGTAATTCAGAATTCCAACAAAGAACGAAGACGAGTATGACGTGGGTTCGAGGATGCAGTGGGATATGTGATGGGAGATTTATTTGGTGTTTTGAATGAACCAGATACACAAAGTTATGAACAATTAATAACAAACCTGGAAGATAACCTCAATTATCAATGCCACTGTAAACATTATCAAACATGATAGTGATCTAACAAGAAACCAACTAACTGTTATGGGCGAGCACATTGAGCTTATACAAGATAGAGTCAACCAACTTTCAGCTGATGCAGCATATTTATATAAACACCAATTAATCAACATGTTATCCTTACAACTCAAGCTTTTCATCAGAAATGTGGAAGATACTCAGAAAACCCTGATTGACATACTCACACATACGCATAATGGATTAATCAATTCACAGTTAATTTCTCCTACACAGCTTGAAAATGAATTATGGAAAATCAAGGACCACACACCACCGGCAGTGACACTTCCTGGTTATCATCTCACTGCCTTCAACACGAAGGTCACCATTTCTTCATTAAACCGTCAACCACATTTTTAGCAGTGAGGAATAAACGTGAATATTATTCACCAATGGCGGTCTTGGATTTTAATCGACGTGTTACTATCAACGCTCATAGATTTTCAGTATGAGCAGTGAGAAGATGTTTGATCTCATTTGTGGAAAACAGTTACCCCGATTAAACTAGAGGGATGTGGGATATTAAACATCAATGATGGTTGTACATTGAAGGATAAAATATTTCAGATTTTTGCGCCATCCACATCGAGTTCCAATCTTGTGAATCCACAAACCACATAATTTAAGTACTACAAAATATTTTACAATTCGGAAGCAATTTCGAAGCGTTAACAAAAAGGTTCCAATGTTTTCACGCTGTTGAATTGTAAACAAGGGTCTGGCTCAAATTTTATTAACATAAGGTCAACTTCCGTATGACGAAAACTTCAGAAGAAGGGGAAGAAAAAAAAAGTATTGCTACCCGGAATAACACAAAATATACTTAATGGTTCCTTGGAATGGTTGCTTATGTGTCCAAGATGATTCCTAATTTTTCCGAGATTGCATAAAAGGTATCCACATACCGTGTAAATCCTTTCAAAATATATCAAAAAGTTGTTAAGGAAATAAATAAGAAATAATTGACTTGTCGTCAATAAGTAATCCAAGAAAAAATCCTTAATGCTCATTATCGCCTAAAAGTAATAAACGCCTTTTTTTGACAAATTTTTATTTCAGCGTAAAAATTCAACGCAAACTTTTTCTTCTTGCACATTGTACGGGTGTGTATAGCGAAGAAGCGAAATTAATTCAATTTCCATCATGAAAAGTTTCCACCAAGTGAAAAGTTTCATTAATTAGTTAAACTTTAATTGCATAAGTTAGTTACGGCAAAAAATAAATAAACAAACAGCACGTTAAAGTTTCCTGTTTTATAGGCTTTGATTACAATTCCAATGACATTCTATCGTAAGCGTTTGATATCACGTGATAAGTTATAGGAGTGTGATTTTATTGTTCGCATCTCATCTCGAAAAACGATAAGTATTTTCATTTTTAATCCGATAATAATTCAAATTGATTGGTAATCAATTTTGTTACCAGCGTTTATATATACCACAATGCTTTTCAATTCGTTTTCATAATGGAAAATCTTCTAGCATGATGGTGACTTTTTAATTAATTTCTATTTTTGTTCTGCTTTTTTTTAAAGCATCAGCAAAACCATAAAAAATGTACTTTAGGCGTATAATTATTGAAGGCAAATAAATCTGATGTGAACCAACATGTGGCTTTTAATTTCTAAAGCGAAGCTCAGGGGATGTGAAAGCGTGCGTGAACTTGTACATCAAATTTCATCAAACTATGGTTTATAATTGAACAGCCTAGGGATAAACCCTCGTCTTAGTAATTAATTGTTAAGATGTTTCTTTCTTTTGTTCTTCTGCATTGAAATTAAATTGAATGAAAATTCATCATGTTCCCCGAACAACCATTGTTGCGGTCAAGTGAAACATTTATCCATGTCCAAATAATAAAACCAAAAATGAAAAATAGTTAATTTTGAATATTTCTGATTTGAACCATTTAGACTAGGAAAAGTGAAAATGCATTTTCGCACATTTTGCAACATTAAAATTGTTTAGATGTCACGGCATGTAAAGATGAAAATGGAACATATTTTTCTTTAATTTTTTTGTGTGTTGCAGATATTACCTGTGTAAAACGGAAAATCGTCGTAAATGACGGATATATATATAAAGTTAACCCAGGATTCATCCCACAAAACGACGATGGCAACACTAAACTATCACGACAGTTTTTCATCCCAGGATAATTCATCATTCCCCCACAATCAGTCCAGAAATTTTACCATCCCAGAATAATTCATCCCAGCCAGGAAAACTATAATAAGAGTAAACTACCATACCTGAAAAGAAACTTACTCGTAGCTCAGCTATCATAAATTTAAGAATTTAAAATTGAATTAAACACATAATACTGTGGGCAAAAAATAGTAAGACTTTGCCTTTGTGTCAACGTTTTTTCCATTCCTCAAAACAGTTGTTAAAGTTTCCGGAATAGCCTCCAATGCGCGTAGCGATTCACGTTTAATGTCTTCAATTGACTCAAACCGGTTTCATCGGAGCGGTCGTTTGAGTTTGCTGAACAGCCAAAAGTCACATGGAGCTAAATCGGGCGAATACGGTGGTTGCGGAACGATATGGGTGGAATTTTTGGCGAAAAAATCACGTAAAACCAATGCAGTATGATAAGGTGTATTGTCGTGGTGCAAAAACCAAAAGTTGTCGACCCATAATTCCGGCCTCTTTTTACGAATAGCCTCGCGCAAATGACGCATAACACTCAAATAGTATTCCTTGTTGACAGTTTGGCTGGTCGGAAGGAATTCGGAGTGTACCACACCTCGATAATCGAAGAAAACTGTCAACATCACCTTGATTTTTGACTTGCTTTGACGTGGTTTTTTCGACTTCGGCTCACCTTTGGCACGATATTCTGCCGATTGATCGTCTGTTTCCGGATCATAAGCATAGATCCAAGAATCATCGCCAGTTATAAAACGTTTCATGACATTCTGGTAGTCGGAAAGCATTGTTTCACAGACGTCAACGCGACGCTGTTTTTCCAAAAAATTGAGGATTTTGGAACCAATCGTTTTCACTGATCCTTCCGATATTTCAGCGATGCCAGTAAGGTCTCTGACTGTTAATCGTCGATTCTCGAGCTCCAATTCCTTGATTTTATTAACGTGTTCATCATCAGTTGATGTTGATGGCCGTCCTAGACGTGGTTCGTCGTCAACACGTTCTCGACCCTCTTTGAACAATTTGTACCAATCAAAAACACTTGCTCGCGACATACAATCATCACCGAAGGCCTTTTGTAACATTCTGAACGTTTCGGCACCACAAAATTGATTCCGCACACAAAATTTAATGGAACTTCTTTGTTGAATAATTTCACTCATTGTAAAAATCGCCGAATGCACTTTTTGTACTTCAGAAAGACAAGCGTATACTAAACACTAATGATTATTTTGATGTGACATTTGGCACAAATGTCACTGACAGTCATACCAATATAGAAAAAAAAAATATTTTACGAATGGTTTTCCGCGCGAAATTTAAATTAATAAGTATTACAACTTTTTGCCCACAGTGTATAAATTTTATGAAACTGCTCCTGTATGAAGATGTTAGTGTTCCGCATCTAGAAAGCATTCTTCCTTATCCGACACTTCTATAGAATCAGCTGTGGGAGGGATTGAGCATCAAAGATTGAGTAATTTAATGATTTTAGGAATTTAAAATTCAATTGCGCCACCTTGACGCATAGAAGTTTCATGAAACTGATCCTGTATCACGATGTTAGTGTTCCGCATCTAGAAAGCATTCGTCCTATGCGATACTTTACAACTGCGCCGCTTGGAGGCATAGACGTTTCTGAAATCTCATCCTGTAGTTTCATGAAACTGGATAATCTAAAACCGTTTTAATTCGACTAATGATCGAATAATCCGAATAATCAAACAGGTATCTGTTGATTAATGAAATAGAAAGATACTCAGAGGAGCAGGCATTTGCCGAAAATATCTCTAACAGTATAATCTTCGCGCCAAACTTAAATTTTCAATTTTCGTTTTGGTTCTTATCATTACTCAGACTTTGTTAATGCTGTGAATGGCATCCCTAAAGCTAGTAGAAACCATAAAGAGACCAGTACAAGATAATATGGATCATTATAAGCCAATAAGAGGCTATAATTATACGTTATATTAAAAATTTGTGCTTTAGAAAAAGGTTGCAGAACTCATATCAAAAGAATGATTTAAAAACAATTGGAAAATTAAAAGTTAATTTTAGAAGGCTAATTAAATGCTCGTTCTAGAAAAGCATTGGACTTTATCATTTAAAAGCTAGCAGAACTCAAATTGAACATCGGAAAACCCCAAAATTATACGGCAAAACTGCTGTGGCTAAAGTGCAAAGGTGCTATTCTCATGACGTAAGAGATCTCGCCCATTACAGCTTTCGATATCAGAGGGGCTATCCATAGTGTATTTGCCGAACCACAGTCTCTTCCTCCTTCTCGTCCTTGCAGCTTCTACATAAGTCATTTGTATCTCTGAAAAGGCACTGCCCGGTAAGTACCCATACAATTCTACCTAAACAACGTTTCCTTAGTATGATCAAGATCTTGGATCACTTCAAGCTCAGCTCGGGCCATACTTGCTTCGCTACCCTGCCAGTCGGACTGGCAAGCCACCTAGCATTTGCTAAGGCAACTGCTTTCCTATGACTTGCTGCTTTCAGACAGACATAGACCTTCCTACCCATTCTCTCCCTGGATCCATTTGGAGAGTTGCTAATTCGTCTGCCTTGCAATTGGGTATTGAAGTGTTCACTCATCTCGTTAAGAGATGTGTGATAATACAACGCCACTCTTGACGCCGAGGAAACTAAGTCTAACGAAAGACTGGCCGCTCGATTGTCTACAATGATAGTGATATCAGTCAACGATATTACACTGTGCTTCGAGCAGTTCATGACCTTTTCAATCGCTCTAACTTCAGCCTGGTACACGCAGCAGAATTAGCAATGAATTGGCAAGGTGCGGCACGACTCTCCAACTGGAACCAGGGAGATAATGTTTAGGAGGCCTATGTATGAACTGAAAGCAGCAAGTCATATTAAAACAGTTGCCTTGGCAAAAGCTAGGTGGCTCGCCAGTTCAAATGGCAGGGTAGCGAGGCAAGTATAGCCTGAGCTGTGCTTGAAGCGATCCAAGATCTTGATCACACTAAGGAAACGTTGTTTAGGTAGAATTGTATGGGTACTTACCGGGCACTGCCTTTTCGGAGATCATGCTGGGTCTGGATGCAAATGACTTCTGCAGAAGCTGAAAAGACGGAGCATGAGGAGGAGACTGTTGCTCACTTCCTATGCTCATGTCCTGCACTAGCTGGCAGAAGACAAGATCAGTTGGGCAAATACACTATGGACAGCCTCTCTGATATCGAAAGCTGTAATGTGCGAGATCTTTTACGTTATGTGAATAGCACTAGTTGGGGAGTTTAAAGGGACTTTAATGATGTTGGATCCTGTGGTATCACAATGGGCAAAAACTGGCCTAAGCGTACGATGGCAACCACTGAAACCTAACCTAACCTAATATTCATTTTCAATATTCGCACAGCTATGGTGAAAAAGTCAGGATGGTTGATCGTATAATAATTGAACGAATCGGAAACTACGAATAAAACATATACAACGGTTTGTTTTTTTATTACGAAATAAACACGTCTAAAATAAAATTCACCATTACTCACATTAACTCCGTTTATTAATCATATCGGCCTTTTAAGAGTGGGTGGCCGATTGGAAAATGGAACTTGTTCATGTGCAACGAAACATCCACTAATAATTCCAAAGGGCCTTAAGACAGCGATAATAACTATTTACACAAAAAGCATCTACGAGTACATCCTGGGCATGTACTAATTGTATCACTTTCCAGAATGAAATACTGGTTTCTTGATTTCTTTGAGTATGATAAATACCACGAAGTGTAGGCCGAAAATGGGTTTAACAATTATTGGGAAATTTATTACGTGAACGAATCATTCCATCCGGCCCATTTTCCCTAACAGGAGTTGATTACGCAGGGGTCAGGTATAAATGCTTTTCGTATCGAGATAGCTGGTGATATGACGACAACGACATTCATGGGTGCTTTAAGGAGATTTACGTAACGGAGGGGAGTAATCATTTGCCATCTGATCTTTACAGAATGTTCCAAACCGATGAATATAGTACTGCAGTACAACAATATGGAATAGATAACCAAATCGAATTTACATTTGTCCCTCAGCGTTCATCAAATTTTGGCGGAATCTGGGGACGAGCCGTCCGGTCAATCAAGGCGCATCTAGTACAAGTTGTTGGGAACTCACATTTGAAATTCGAAGAAACGTCTACGGTACTACCACAGATTAAATGTATACTAAACTCCCGACCGCTATGTCTTATAAACAATGAAGATACGGCAAAACATTCCCAACAATGGGAAAGACCATTGCTGTACATCGAGGAGATGATGGCGTCGTAAGAGTAGCTACCATTAAATATAACCAATCAATCTTTAAACCTCCACATTCCGAATTATTTCGAATGCCCATTAATGAGGAAGGCCAACTTGACAATTTATTAAAAAACTCCAACTTTTAACGATGGGGAATATGTTCAGGAGTAACCAATTAAACGATAATCACCAGGCAAAATATAACAAAATCAGCTATAGCACAACTAAAAACTATTGGTTTATTAAATTCACAATCAAACCCTTTATTCACTTTGCTGGCGCCAATGAACCTTATCGATGTTGTTCTTCAATTGATGCAGCTCAGATCCTTCATGATGATACCTAAGATTTACTTATTTCATCGCAATCGATATATTCTTATGTTAATTAATATCTCGAAACACTTGCTGCCCCATCCATCAAATTCTTCGGATCTAGCTCGCAGCGACTACAACCTGTTCGCAGACCTCAACAAATTGTTTCAAAAACAACCAAAATCAAGTAGGCTCAAAATTTAAACAAAAATCACTCCTAAAAATATTTGCACTCAACTAAAAGAAACCTTTATTGAGTCGTAATTCCCTGTTCAAGAGAAAAAATTAAAGCGACCTGCGCAAGAAGTAAAAGAGTTAAAATACGCGCGGTGCGCATTCCAGGGTTAACATCAAAAGTTGTTACACTGGATTTTAAAACGGGAGTTTTCGATTAAAATTAACTTAAAAGTAGTTTAGTTGTTTAGTTGTTTCGTAATTTTTGTAGCAAATTGTATTTGCCAATTTCTGGTGTGTAGTGTAGTTGAGTGCGTACTTTTCTGTTTTGGTGATAAATTATAGTTTTTATTCGGTGCGTGGTTGTGGTGTTGTAAAAAATAATAAAATACAATGTTGTGAATTAGAATCGTGCAGCGTTTGTAACGCGTTGTTGTAATCGCGCAAGAAATTAGCCGGTGAGTAATTTAATTAGTTTCATTCAAAATTTTCTACATTTTAAACGACACATAAAACCAATACCGTTATTTGCACAAATGGCACAAGTGGCACGATACACAACCCAAAATAAGTCACTGTCGTATTTTTAGGGTGAACCACGGATTGACATTTATAAATTTAATTATAAAGTGAGAACAAGCAGGTTGGTTTGTTAATTCATGAATATTTAATTTCCTCCTTCGTGATATACAAAAATTATGTTCGTACTTAAATTACAGTAACAGACATTTAGTTGCTGATCTAGCATGACAATTGCATTGTACAACATATGTTTATTATAAACCAAGTTTTTACTCATGTATAGGTGCATTAACTTACTGCCTTGCCTTAACATATCCCCAGACCAGCTTTTGTTGTTATGGTACTTGTTGTTATACTAAACTGGACTCATTGGAGTCCGCGGCTAACTCAAGATGACGCGGTGGTTGTAGTCTAGGCGATGGCTTCTTATTCTCAGTAGCAGTTGTACTGGCATCATTGGTTGCTACGTCCTATACGTCGATGAGACTGGTTCCATAGGTATTGTCTTCTTTGAATCACCTTCAATAGCTAGAGCTTACATAGTTTTGTTATGTCGCGTCCTTGCATTTAATTATTGCAATTCGCACCAATTTATTCTTTCCGGCATGAGCATCAAGAACTCGTGCCAACTGCCCTCATTAGACAGGTTTACTGTCAGATTTGGTTGCACGGTACTCCATTTGGTCCGTTATTGAAGTTGGTGTATATATTTGGCCGACCTTCGTTTTCAGAAATCGTGTGCCATCTTTTTCGACCAAGTGCCAACTGGTGTATCCGAGACGTCATTGGTAAGTGGATTTAGTGGCGGAGCATTGAGAACTGCTTTGATTTGAGTGGTGAGAGTATATAACTCTTCGAATGTAAGATTTGATTCTCGTATCACTCTATTGAGGTGGAATTTTACGGACTTTATCCCTGATTCCCACATTCCGCCAAAGAGTGGGATGTGAAGAGGTATAAAGTGCTAATTTGTATTCGTGGGAACTATTTCCTAAACTATCCTAAAAACAGAATTAGGATTATTTAGGAAAAACTTCACGTGTTTGGTCATGATAGTGAAGTATTTCCTAAACTTTCCTAAATATTAAAATCCGCCATTTTTGTTTCAATGTATGCGTAAAACTTCGTATAAACGAGTAAATTATAAATTAAGAAAAAATGCAAATAAGTACGGTGACTAAGTACTTGTAAAAGGTCAATTTGCATATCGTAGGGTTTTTCTGAGCAATTTTCCCAATTCCAGAAACACCGCTACCAAATACTAAGCGCACTATTGAGTTGTTCTGACTCAAATCTAACAGATAAACACCATTCCATTGAAAAATCTAGGGGCCCCAGGTGTTTTAGGAAATAAAATTTGTTAAGAAGTCAATTAGCATATCATATTGTTTTTCCGAACAATTTTCCCAATTCCAGAAACAGCGCTACCAAATACTAAGCACACTTTTGAGTTGTTCTGACTCAAAATTAAGAGATATACACCATTCCATGGAAAAATCTAGGGACCCGGGTGTTTTAGGAACTAAAATTTGTAAAGAGGTTAATTTGCATATCGTATGGGTTTTCCGAACAATTTTCCCAATTCTAGAAACACCGCTACCACCTCTTTACAAATTTAATTTCCTAAACCAACCGGGGCCCTTAGATTTTTTCATGGAATGGTGTTTATCTGTTAGATTTGAGTCAGTACAACTCAATAGTGCGCATAGTATTTGGTAGCGGTGTTTCTGGAATTGGGAAAATTGCTCGGAAAAACCATACTGCATATCGTTGACCTCTTTACAAATTTAATTTCCTAAACCACCCGGGGCCCCTAGATTTTTGAATGGAATGGTGTTTATCTGTTAGGTTTGAGTCAGAACAACTAAAAAGTGTGCTTAGTATTTGGTGGCGGTGTTTCTGGAATTGGGAAAATTGCTCGGAAAAACCATACGATATGCAAATTGACCTCTTTACAAATTTAATTTCCTAAACCACCCGGGGCCCCTAGATTTTTGAATGGAATGGTGTTTATCTGTTAGGTTTGAGTCAGAACAACTAAAAAGTGTGCTTAGTATTTGGTAGCGGTGTTTCTGGAATTGGGAAAATTGCTCGGAAAAACCATACGATATGCAAATTGACCTCTTTACAAATTTAATTTCCTAAACCACCCGGGGCCCCTAGATTTTTCAATGGAATGGTGTTTATCTGTTAGTTTTGATTCAGAACAACTCAAAAGTGTGCTTAGTATTTGGTAGCGGTGTTTCTGGAATTGGGAAAATTGTTCGGAAAAACAATCTTAACAAGTTTTATTATAGTCACCGTACTTATTTGCATTTTTTCATAATTTATAATTTACTCGTTTATACGTAGTTTTACGCATACATTGAAACAAAAATGGCGGATTTAAATTTTTAGGAAGTTTAGGAAATACTTCACTATCATTAATTTGTTCCATCAGTGGTCAGCATGGCTGCTATGTCGTCGGGTAATGTTGACATGGCTGCACGGTACGTCCTTTTCATTACGGTGTTTGCTCCTTTTGTAGGCCGCTATGAATGCTTCTGTTGTTAGGCTGCTCACTATCTCCATGTGGATAGCCCTTCTTGTTGCCATGCATATGAATAGGGCGATGTCCCCTTGTAGGATTTGTTGCCTCGACATTTGGTAGTTGTTTGTTGGATGGGCCCCATCTATTCGATTCCTGTTTGGCTGGTCTCAGCCTCACATCAAGATTGCCAATGTCAGTTGCGTACCACCATCTAATGTGTTTTTATGGGTGTCCTCAATTATCCGTTGCGTAATTACGTTGTTTTTGTTTAGGATTACAGGTTGTTTGCTAGCGATTGCCAGATTTGAGTGCTGTAGACGTTGGTCAGGCCTTGGTCATCCTGGATTGGGTTTAGTGAGGCCAGCTTGATGTCCTTATCTAGCTTTCGATCCTTGGCTATGCATGCGATTTCTCTTCTGAAGTCAGCCAGCCCTTGTTAACACCTTTTTGTCTACTATTGTTGATAAATAGTAGAAAATATGCAACTGTGCGCTTAATTCTGTTGTATCCAGAGACCTTGTTAAATAGCTCTGAGAATATATGCGCTCCTTAATTCGTCAATAACACTATTCCGCATGTAAGTTTAATGGTAAGTCTGGAATAGCTTCATCAGTTTTCCATTGAGGTGGCATAGTTCCCTGGAAGGGTGGTCATACCACCATAAGTTGTTATAGATGAGTTCTCTGAGTGTTATGCCACGCGAGACAGCGTCTGCTGAATTTTCTTGCGATTTCACATGATGCCACCTTGTTGTTGGTAACATTTTTTAGATGGTCGATATTCTACTTCCCACAAATGTTTGAATTGGCTTGGGCCACCTTTGATCCAATATAGTGTTATGGTTGAGTCTGACCAAGTACACGTATTGATGTCTCCAAGTTTCATGGTATCCGGTACTTGTTTCATCAATTTTGCCAATAAACGTCGTTTTGACTAGAGCAACTCATGTTTTGGACATTAGTTGTTGAACATCGGCTAACCCACGCAGTTCCATTTTGCATCATGATCTCATGTTGACCCATCTCGGAATTTTTATGTATGATATTTCATTTAGCTCATTCTTGCATTTCTGCCATTTGGTGCTTTTATTTTCTGGTAGGTTTTCATCCCAATTTATTCCAGTTTTCCATACATCCTGCATCATAATCTTGGCCATGATGGTTATTGGCGACCACCATCTTATGGGGTTGAAGAGTTTTGATGACTCATATAGGAGCGAGCGTTCGGTGGGCTGGTTGGTAGTTAGCTGCAGTCCGGTTACGTCGAAATGCACTCAGTTAGTTTTATTTGAATGTGTGCTTTAGCTTGTTGCTCGCCAGAAATAATCTTGTAGCACCAGCAGAGCCTCTCCAATGTTATCCGCTCCAGTGAGTAAGTCATCCACATAGAAGTTTGCCATGATAATTTTTGCCGCTATAGGATGTGTACTGGACCCATCCTTGGCTAGCTAAATTAATGTTCTTATAGTTAGATAGGTGGTGGCCTTAGTACAATATGTTATAGTCTTTAGCTTGTACGCCTTATTGGGCTCACAGTATACGGTGCAGTCTTGATCTTCTGTGTTAAGCCAAACTTGACGAACCATAGTAGTAGTAACCATCGTAGTAGTATGTCGGTAGTATGTCCTCTTGTAGTTTGGCGCCATTCATCACAATGTCGTTTAATGAGATGTCCTCCAGTACTTGGTTTTACTGATGCATCAAAAACCACTCGTAGCTTAGTTGTTTTGCTGTCTGGTTTGATAATACAATGATGAGGATCGATGCATTCTTGCATGAATTCTGTCTGTAGTGTCTTTTGCGAATCTTTTCTCGATTTGCAGAAGTTTGGCTGTGGCTCGACTTCGCGATTCCCCAAGCTTGGCGTGATTGTTCTTAATTGAAATTTTTACGCATCAGTGTTGTTTGGAACGTGTTTTCTACCTGGTTTTCTTCTTCCGTGCGGCTTCTTTCTTCAGGAATGTTGTCAATCTCTAAAAATAATTTTAGTTGATCCTCGATTGACTTGGTTGTCACCATGGTCGTACTTGCTTTGGTGTTGACAGTACTCGGGCTGACAATTACGATCCATCCGAACTCCATGTTTTGTGGCATTGGTTCTCGATAATTACTCCGATAATCACTTCTCGATAATAATTGTTATCAATGGATAGTAACCTGCTCCAATTATGAGGTCAATCGGCTGTTATTAAGATGGGTCCACGCTCTAGTGTCAATATCAGTTTCAGGTAGTTGTCGAATACTAAATATATGCCTGAAATGTTGACATGTGTTTTCTTCTTCCTGATGTTCAGTATATTGGCAGCTTTCGACGATAATAGTGTTGTCTGTGACCTTAATCAATGAGTGTCCTCATTGTGATGAGTTGTCCAGTGCCGGTAGCCACTCTGAAAGCAGTCTCTGTAGTAGTACTGAACCTTGTTGGTTAACTATGAAGGTTTGTGTCGCTCCTTTGTTCGTTGAAGCCATGTTATTACCATGCATGAGAGTATGATGATGACCTTGACATACAGCACACCGTATTGTGGCCATGCACCATTTATTTTCATATAGATGATGTGTTATACAACGTACACAAGAAGCTGTTTCACTGATTAATTTGTCTCAGTCTAATGTAGCTCAGCTTGAATTGATCACATCCTGCATGGCTGTTTACCGTTGTGGCATGTACGCGCTTTAGTGGCGCCATTTGTTGTTGTGGTATGTTTATCACTTTGGTGATACCAATGGCCTCTAATGACTGAAATATCCCTTCTAATAGAAAGTCAAAGAACTCCTTCATTTGTGGAATTTCTCTTGGTTTTCCTAACGTTGTTTCGTATAACCTAGTGGATTCAGGGTCTAGTTTTTTGCCTAGAACGAACATTACTAGTACTTCGAAGCGAGAGTTCATCTCTAGCTTGTTGATGTAGTGTAACATTTCGCTTGCAGTATAATGCAAGGATCGGATTGCTCCCACTGATGCTACACGTATTGTTGGTAGAAGAAACAATAATCTGAAGTACTTATTTGCCAGTAACCTGGCGTTGTTGTACCTTGCTTGCAGTATTTCCAAGGCTCTTGTGTAATTGTCATCTTTGTTGAGAGATGACTTATTATCTCAGCCGCACCTTTTTGTAAATTTGACTTTGTGGATGAGCTCATACCTGAGCCAATTCTTCGCCTTTTAGTAGTTGTTTTCGAAGTACTGAGCTGTTTGCTATTCCATTTCTACTAAGAGCTCTATGTGTAGTGTATCAATTGCCCCTATTTCTTGCGACAATTGATCCATTTTCAGGTTTGTGTATTCCATTGGAATGTTGTTTCTTGTTCAATGGTTCCTCAATAGAGTTTATTTTCTATGCATACTCCTCATCAGAACATTTTGCTTCTTGAGGAGCTTTTGGTTGGTGTCGGCCACGCCTTTGCTAGAATTGTCAAACTGTTGCCGGTAGTTTCAACTTGATGATGTTGTTGGTGTTATTAGTGGTCCATTGTTTGACTACGTTTTGATACGTTATTCGAGTTGCTTAACCATTCCACATTGGTTCTCCATACTGGACAATGGTGATGGTGGTAGCGGTTTGTTCAGGCGATAACGTATCTCGGCAAGTAATTTGTCGTTAGTTTCACAACCGTTTTTCTTGTTACTCTATATACTGATGATCCTGTTTTAACGTAAGGGACATCGTTATTATGTCGTCATTTCTGCCAAGAAAATCTGCGTTTAGTTTTTTCAGCTTTTCTATCCTCTTTTCGATATAGATTTTCATCTTTCGACTATTTCCGTCCTTGTTGTAATTTCTTGCTTGAGCCAATATTTTTTTGCCTATCTCTTCTTGTTTCCTCAGCAACTTTTCCATTTCGATGGCTCTCGATTTGTGTTAATTTATCAACTCTGATTGGGCTGTAAAGCCAAACGTTATCAAATGAATTATTCAACCTGATGATTGAAAATATTATTTATTGCTTGATATTAAGATTTATTCTCGTTGTTTGCTTGTTGAGTTTTGTTGACTTATTTACTAGTTCGGTTGTTGCTAGCACTTGAAGGACCAATGTGAATCCCTTTACAAAGTGATGAGTTTTATTGACCGCCGGTTGTTTTGGTAGCTCGAAGGATCATGTATAATTCCAACCACAGCCGAAACAATTTCATTCTTGCGCCAGTTTCCACTTTGTTGGTGCCACTTGAAATTTGAAAGTATGCACAATGGACAAGAAAGAATCATGGCCAAGGTCCGGATAATTTGCCCTATAGCTTCGTATTGTTCCAACAATCCAAAATTCATCATGCTAACTTGAAAGCGCTTAATCTGGATAACTTTTCTGGCTTCCACTGTGATTGTATTGGTTCTGGCTGAAATTTTTGATAGTGCACAATAACCAGCTGTCAACTCTCTGCATTTGATAGCAGGTTGACTAAAAATGAATAAAGCACACAATAATAAATACATTATGCATTGTGCTTCTCCTTCTATATTTGGTTTGGTACCGTTTGCTTGGTAATTTATCGACATACATTTTGATCCTTTTCTTAAACCTTTAAATATATTTTAACTTAACTAGGATTTTTAAGAAAAGCAGGGAGACCACCAGAACAAATGCATTCCTCGATTTTATATGCTTCGGTTGTTTTTAGACTTTGTTCGGAGAATCTAAACTGAAAAAATGGAATTAAAATTGTCAGAGAAATTTAATTAAGATTTGGCCGGAGGTTGCATAATCACATTATTTTGGAAATTTGCTTAAAGGGGCAGATGGCTGCTGGATGAGACATACTAGCAGACCGCTGTGGGGATATGATTTCGTTTCCTTCCGTTTTTACACTTTTATGCTGTTCCCATGTGGACACCCAAATGTGTACTAGTTGATGTCGCATTAACTCTCTCTCTCTCTCTGCAACGCTTGCCTTCCCAGAATAACATAAAAAGGTTATATTATCGCGCTTTCTAAAACAAGGCAGCCCACCTTTCGATGCCCTAAAATCTATAATATTCATTTTGCTGGTCAGTTCTCTTATTTTCGCCTGCAAGATTGGTTCTGAAACAGGATTTGGCCGATTGATTGACTGAGATTAGCTTAGAGTTTTCACAACTTTGAAGTTTCAACGGTTTCTGGTCGAAATTAGTTCATGATTCTTTCAAAGGGGCTTTTTCGTTTTATTTAAATATTTTAAAAGAACAAAATGTTTCTAAAATAAAATTTCGTGTACGTATTTCGCGCTTGGTTTCTGATATTTAATCAGAAATTTCCATTTTAGTGGATAATTTTTCCCTCAGAAATTCAATGGGTTGTATTTGCAATTTACATAAAGGGTGCGGCATCTTTTGGTTCGTTTCTGAGCTTGCGATTATTTCCCCGCTCATAGCTTTAATTGCATCTGTTAAGTACAGAAATTCGGTAAATACCGAACTCGGTAAATATCCAAAATTTTAGTTTTTTTAATTCGTTTACAAGTCATGCGACAAGTCAGATGATTACAAAATATTTGTTTACCTTCCCCCAACATCCCCGTACTTTCATTTATTCCCCATGAGAAGACTAAGTGTGAGCTTGAGAAGCATTTAGCCCCTAATATTCCAAATTTTAATTTGCACTAGTACCATAAAAAGTACTCCGTGGGGTGAAGAATGACCCATTTCGAGAATATAGGACTCTCATTTCATACATTTCGAAGTAATAAAATAGTTTTTCCCAATTTTTATTCGGACATTTACCGATTTCGAGCTTTTATCGTAACAGATATACGTTTGGGGGAGTTAGTTGCCCAAACTTGCCAAAAATTGCGTACAAAATTCGGTAAAAATAAAACGCGCCAACTGTGTACAGTGCGAGGAAATTGCCGCTGTAGCTGAAAGTTCGCGTCAACATCCGAGCACTTCAACCCGCCAACGTTCACAAGAATTGAACACAGCGATAGAACTTTGCCAAGAATTTTGCACAAATACCTGGTTATGAAGCCCTGCAAAGTCCAATGGGTTCAGAACTTGAAGGCAGTTGGGCATCCATTGCGTATTCCCTTCGCTGAATGGGCTAATTCTCGGTTGGAAGAAGATGAGCATTTTTACCAAAAAATCATCTTTTCCGACGAAGCTCATTTTCGCCTAGGCGTTTATGTGAATAAGGAAAATTGCCATATTTGGGCACAGACAATCCATACGTAGCAATTGAGAAGCCGATACACCCAAAACGAGTGACTGTTTGGTGTAAAATACGTGGTCCAAAGGCATTTTTGTAATTTTTGTTCAAAAGTGAGCAAGGAGCCACACAATGATCGATTGCGATCATTATCGTGCCATGTTAACTGACTGTTTATTTCCTTCGATTGAAGAGGAAAACTTCGCCGATATTTGCTTTTCTTTAGGATGGCGGCACTGCCCTCACACCGGTGAAATAGAAACTCAAGCGATTGAAAATGTACTTAAAAATTGGGTCGGCAGAATGGGGTACAGCTGATCCAGCCGAGGCAGGCATTTGTATGAAATGATATTTCATTATTAAACGGAAGGTTGAGTCTAGCCAGCCAATGTCGATCGCCTGCATATTTAAGCGGTTAAATTTGCTAACAGTCTAGATGTGGTTGGGTATGAGAACAGCCGTAAGTTGTAACCTTGCTATGTTTTCATATCCATGGCCTCTGGTTCTGTTACAGTGGCGCCCAAACCTAAGCATACCGGTTCATACGGCTTGTTCTATTTAAATTAAAATTCATTTTTTTGTCGTATGAGCAATTGAATCTAGGTTGTACCGTTGACTCAATTGTAAGAACATACGTTTGTTTAATATATTTTTTTTTATTAAATTAAATTTCAATTTAATCATCTTTTTCTTTTTTTTTCACGACGCCTTGATTAAGTATTTCCCGCTCTATTGCTCTATTTCTTAATGTTGATTCTAGTGTGAAATCATTTACTTGTTCCCTCGTCGTACATGATATAATTCTTGTTTCACGTTTTCGCAAGGTTCATCCATTTTTGATGTTGGTTACCATTTCCAAAGGAAACCAGCTGCTACCTGATTGCAATTAACAATCATAGGAAATTATCCGCGGTCCAGCGATAACGGACCAAAAAGTATGGGGTGGTTGGGAAGTTCGTAAAAAACACGAAAAGCTAATTGTGAGAATGAAACCTAGAAGAAAAATATGAAAGAATCGATTTCGTTAGGCTAGCGGTAATTCGCTAGTACTACAAATACATGGTATTTCCAATGTAAGTAATATAACATCAGTCGTCGCTACCTGATGCGAAGACTGATTTTTCCAAATCAATAATCTCATCCGTTCGAAACTGATTGTTGGAATTCTTTCAAATTTTCTAACTTAGAGTCAAAAATTCAAAAGATGCGTTGCAATTGAGGAGACGTGGAAGCATATGAATTACAATCCGGAGATTCCTATGGGGCCAGGTTTCTCCCGTAGTATTCATGAAATAGACCCAACGTTGTACAATCCCACTCCCCAGTTGAACAACATTCAATCAGCACAAAATAGTACGAATATGCTCCAAACTTTCACATCAACTGATGGAAATTCTAGTGCTAATCCAAAATATCCTCCAGCCCAACATGTTAATTCTGAGAATCCTCATTTCCAACAGAAAACTCTGATGTCTCCCAGACGGAATACCGAAGACGAGGCGGCGAATACGGATCCCGATTTTTACCGCATATGGCAAAACGCAAGTAAACTTTTCACGTATAGTTAGCCCAAATTCTGTCCTTTACCGTAAATTTGACAGTTGAAAGAAACATACACCTAGATCAATTCAATATTTTCGTTCCAAGAGATTACTATATCAGAAATTAGAAAAGCCATGTTCGCTTCAGTTTAAAACTTAGAAGATCCTATCGACAACCTCAGGCCTTCTCGATAGTGGCGCTACGATTAGTGCGCTAAAACAGCGTTCAATTTGACGAAAAACATAATATTCCGATTTATTCTCTAGTTGCTTCGGTTCAAACAGCGAACGATGCAAAACAACCGGTCCTTGGTTACGTCTACGTGTAATAGCTTATAACGTAAAGTCTCTAGAAATACAATTGTTTGTCATTCCTGAATTGCATCAAGAATTGTATCTAGGGTATGATTTCTGGACAAGTTTTAGAATTAAACCCACGATTATAGAAGAGGTAATTGAGCTTTCTACAAATACCAATTCTACGATTAATCCTTCTGCTGTCACTTCTAAACATTACATGTTAAGTCCTGATCAGACAGCGAGACTACAGTACATAGTCGAACTATTTCCTAGCTCACAGAACCTAGGTCTTGGTACAACATCTTTGGCAATGCATAAGATAGATACTGGAGATGCCTTGCCAATTAAACAACGATTCTTTTCGGTCTCGCCTGCTGGCCAACGCGACATATATACGGAATTAGACCGTATGTTAACTTTAGGTTTAATCACCGAGAGTACAAGTCTATGGTGTTCACCGATGACGACAGTATTAAAAGCGAACAGGAAACGTTTCTGTCTTGACGCCTGGAAACTAAATAGCGTTACCCGTAAAGACGCGTACCCTTGCCCCTAATTGACGGTTTGCTAAGTCGACTGGAACGAACACAGTTTAAGTTATGTCGCTTGATGCACAGAGTGATCCCTCATCACCTACATGATCACGTTTCGTATACCTCGATGATCTGCTCGTTACATCCTCCACATTTGATGAGCACCTGTCTTTACTAGCTGATGTAGCATTTCGACTATCAGCAGAGGGTCTCACAATTAACGTGGCAAAAGTAAATTCTTACTGAGAGAGAGAGATTATCTTGATCAGGTAGTTGGTGGAGGCACTCTGCGACCAAACCTGGAAAAGGTAAGAGCCATTGGAGAGTACCCGGTACCAAAAACAGTTCGTCAGCTGAGGAGATTTTTATGCATCTGTGGTTGGTACGGATGGTTTATAGACCAGTTCTCGTCGCTTTCTGCTCCCTTGACCAACATGCTTAAAAATAACCAAACGTTTATTTGGTCCAAACAATCACAACTGGGGTTTAAAAAACTTAAACTTGCTCTCACTACTGCACCTGTCTTGCATACTGCTGATTTAAAAAAACACTTCTTCATTCAGTGCGATGCCAGTGCCGTATTATTTCAAAGAACTGATGATGGGCAAGATAAGCCAATAGAATACATGTCGCATAAACGCTAGTCTCACCTGGTTAATGTCCTAAAAGGATTTAACAGGGAGGTTAGCGCGATGGATCCTTAAGTTACAAGGTTTTGATTTTGGCATTGAGTATCGAAAGGGAATACAAAACTGTGTACCGGATGCATTATCTCGAATGTTCATGGACGAATTAAACAAGGCGTCAAAAGTGAGTAAAACAACTCTTCTTCCGGATGACCAATACTCCCTTCGAATTGATTTAAATTCCAATTGTTCTGAAAGCGCAGAATACTGTCGCAACTTCAGCACGTCAAATCCGCCTCAACAAAATCCAATTTAAAGATAATTAATGGTAAGCTTTATATACACAAAGGGCCAATAAGCGTTGATGAGCATTAGACATACCTGATTAGAAGTTGGTAGTTCCTGGATCTCTTCAGTGCAATTTATTGAGATCGGCACACTTAGGAAGCCATAAATCATTTGACATGTTGAACCGCTATTTTTTGGGCTAGTATGTTGCAAGATATTCGTCGTTTTATTGCTTCGTGCGATATATGCAAATGTATTAAAACTCCATACTGGACATTACGATCACCTCTTGCTTCCTTCCCTGCGATCGATTTTAATAGCTGTCGATCAATTTTCGAAATTTGTTATAACCCGAGCCGCAACCGACAGGCAACCGCCGAGGAGGTTAGTAAATTTCTCGAGAATAATATACTTTTGGTGTTTGGGGTTCCAGAAACTATTGTGACTGACAATGGGCGACAATTTGTTTCTACCACTGTTCAGAAACTATTAAAAAAATACTGAGTGTCTCATACTTTTACTGCCAAGTATTCTCCTCCAGCTAACTCGTCCGAGCGAGTGAAAAGAAGGTACTAGCTTCTATATACGTGCTTATGTGGACAACGATCACAAGACATGGGATAACCACCTCGAATCGATCACACAAGCAATACTTGGAACTATTCACGAATCAACCGGGTTCGCTCCTCATTTACTATGTAGTATTCGGTCAACATCCTATTATGCACGATCTCTGTACGACTTACTTCGCGATGTCTACTCATCCGCACGGGTAAATATATGGTACCCGAACATAAACCCGATGTATTATATAGATTAACAGAAATGGTTCGAAGGAATTTCTCCAAGGCTCAGCTTAAAGCTCATACTCCTTACAACCTACGATCCAGACCACCTAAGTTTAAGGTTGGTCAAAACGTATTTATGAGAAATTTCTCTCAAAGTAACGCAGCTGAATTGCGGGGTCTGAGTTGGGGTTTTAAAGGTGAGTAGTCAGCTGAGTTTCCTATATTTTAATTTTTATTTCTTAACGCAGTCTACTCTATAGGATCGTTCGAATGTTCAGTAAATCCCAGGCCCAATCCCTGAGCCTAGCCAGCCAATATCAACCACCTGAGCGGTTAAATCTGCTAACAGTCTAGACGTGATTGGTTATAAGAACAGTAGTAAGTTGTAACCTTGCTATGCACTCATAACCAGGAATTCTGGTCCTGTTACAAGGGTTACTCTCAAAAATAAAGTACTAATCATTTGAAAGTATTTGTCGCATTTTTATTTAATACACAGTTTTAAAACGAACTAAAAGATGCTACACCCTGTATTCAAGTATTTTCATAATAAAATAAAGTCTGATATTAGCCACAACATGTACATCCTTTAATATTTTTAAATTCGTTACAATATTACCACTTGGTCAATAAACAACTCCTATCTCATCAGTGGCAACTTCGATTTAATCTTTCAAGCCATGGATAGTCTCTGGATGATTAACATCTCCGTTTCTGGTGATTGTTCGATCCCCAAAGACGGTGTAGAAAAGACCGATATTTGCGTTTGCTGCGGCAAGTTGCGCCGTCCTGTTGAAACCGAATGTCGTGTGTATTCTCCTAGAATTCCTGGAAAGAAAAACTCGTTTATCATGGCTCGATAAAGCTCCCTATTCGAAAAAAATGAACCAATGATACCGCCGGTCCAAAATCCACACCAAACAGTCACTCGGTGTGTATGCATCGGAATCTCCATGGTTATGTGTGCATTTTCTGCGACAATTTTACTTGTTCATGTAGTCTTCGAGGTGAAAATGAGATTCGTCGGAAAAGATGATTTTTCGGTAAAAATGCTAATTTTCTTCCAAGAGTTCCACAACCCAATGAGCGAACCAGAAACGTTGCGGATGGTCATTTTGCTTCAGCTCCTGCACTAATTGAACTTTATACGGCTTTATACCGATTTTATGATGGATTTTATTTTGATGGATGCTCAGACACATTCTGAGCAAAAGCTGCAATGTTCTCGGCTGTATGTGCTGCAAATGCACGTGCACGCGTTGGTTTATCCAATAAGAATCCTGTTTCACGAACTCGCTTTACAAATTGATCCACAAATTGCCTTGTAGGCATTTAATTTCTACTCAATTTTCCACATAAATTTCATACTGTTTGGGTAGATCACTCACTACTTTGAAAGTAAGTTTTCAATATTTCCCAATTTTGTTCAAGCGCAAAGCGAACCATTTCGTAAATGTCAAACATTAAACTAAATTTCCGCCATAACACGAATGACGTAAGTGTTGCCACACTCGAAATAACCGGTACAAATGTGATGTTTGTCCTAAACTTGGTTTTTGTAATTTTAAGACAAAAATTAGTCGTAAGCATAGTTTTCATATAAATTGCAATCCAAGCCTAAAAGCCCAGTCTAGTCTGCAGTTGGGCTTAATAATTTTATTGAATAAAATAATTTTTCTTTTACCCCGACTTGAGACCTCCAAAGAAGGTAACAATTTAAATCTAAATATTATATTAAATTTGGGTTATTCTGGGTGATAGCCAGATATTGCTTTTACATCTAGGTGAGGTTAGCAAGACGTTGGAAATTTCGTTTCCAAATTCGAGGTTACGAAGGGGTTGAAAATTGCGTAGCGGAACATAATTCGCTAATGCATTGTGATTATACTTTGTATGTAAGTGCAAAGTATTTTCAATATTTTTGTAGTTTGGTCACTGCCGTCTGATGAGACGACCGAATTTTTTAAATTAAAGAATTCAAGTTTCATTAGTTCGAACCAACGCCTTGGTAACCTCACCTAGATGTAAATATTATATTGTTAACTCCCGGATGCTAATTTTACAATATCATTCCCCACATTTTACTGTGTCCTTGTATTACTTATTTCTATAGTTTCGTAAATGCGCAGATATTTGGGATAGTTAAAATGAGAACTATAAGCGCCGAATGGCAGTACTGACCTAATTAAAAACCTACAACACCAATGATTGAATTTTCCCTTATTTCCATTAAATACTCAATATTATTTTTCACTTTTACGTGTATGTAGTACCTATGCATGTAATTCTGCCATATACATAAGGATATTTTTAATGATAAAATTTAGGTCACCACATCCCAGTTACTCCTCTATATGTGTATGCAATTTTTTAGTTCGCAATACATCGAACGAGAAAGGGAATTTAAGTAGAGCAACAAAAATAGAACAAGAATGGTTAAAAGTAGAATCTCCGTGGTGAAACCAAGGTTATCACATTTTACGGAAAATTAAGATCTCCTTGTATTATATTTGAATATTTCCCCGACATCTGTTCTGATTGAATTTAGATTTTTAGGGAAATAATGTAAACATTTTTTTTTGGATATTTGGTAAATTGATCAACTAGAAACTGATTTAAGACGATTGATTCACCATTATTAAAAAAATATGAATATTTTTTGCTTATCTAACGTTGAGCTCAGATTTGTTGCCTGATATTGGAAAGGTAAATTACTTTGTGTTTAAGCAATGAACCAATCAAAATTTTTTCATAATAACTGAAGTGGTTTTATGTTAAGTATACCTGGATTCATACTTCATTGGCTATTAGAAATTTATTTTACATTTTGTTCCTCAAAACAGGGTGATTTAATGTAAGATAGTATGATGTAGCGACTTTACTAAAAAAAGAAATCTGTGAAATTTACAACAAAACTAAAATTAAACATTCACCACTGTAACCACCTACACTCCATTATTGAGGTAATATTGTGGCAGCATCGACTGGAAATTTCAGTATTGAAAATTTTAGTTAAATTCAAATTCAACAATTACCATGTTTCAGGACACCCATTGATTCGGATCGGTTCAAATTTTATATGAGAAACCAGTGCTCTAAACCTACACCGAGCAAATTAGCCCGACTCAATTAAACCTGTACCATAATTCGGTTCACATTTATTACAATTTATTACAACAAATCCTGAATTTGTTACACTTACCGTTTTCGAGGAACGAGTGGTCGGTTTAGCTTTCAATAAATCTGCACCGCCAAAATTGTAACTTTTGACGTAGCTATGATATCGGGATTGAACATTGAAAAAGTTAGTTCAACACCCCTCCTATAACTTGCCAAAGGGTAAATTTCACCCCAAAACGATTATTTATTTCAAAAACGTCAATTGAACAACTTCATTCATTTTTTACACAAGACTGCCACCTTACACAAGACTGCCTCCATTCGCACTCATTTTGTCCATAAAGACGAAGCATTGTTTTAGCAGAGTTAATATTTAGTCCGGTGATATATCCGCATTTTGGATAATGTTAAAGTTAGCCGAAAGTTGCCAGCCGAAAATGGTAATGCAGATATTATGTTTTCCGTTCCAAAATGAAACATTATATTATGTCGATAATGCAGGTCGTATCGATAAAGAAGTTTCATTTCAATATTCAACCGAAAAATGCCAAATTCAAAAGTAAGAAATGAATCATCAATTTTCTAAAAGAAAATGTCAATAACAGACATCTATACAATAGTCACGTTTAGGTAAAAGTTTTGTATATCAAGATTTTTGTTCGATCTGACTGTACCAGTTTGATGAACCATGGCCCTAAGTAGAATTTTATTATATGTTTGGAGGGAGTTTAATGAGGTTATGTTGGGTGAAATGTTCCATTTTTCATTGTTCAACGATAAAATTGTTCACCTATCGAGATTTTTCTAAATAACCAGTGTCTCTCTCACTACGAAAACTCTATAAAATACGACCTAAGATTTAAATTCTAAGTTAGAAGAAAGGAAAAATAAAATGTTCACCTCTATAACCCCATCAGATTTACTCCTAACCTATAATCACAATCTACCTATGGTCATGGGCTATCAAACCGGCATAGTCAGATTAATGTCCATCTGGCAAAATCGCGAACGATGGGCGACTTTTATTGATAATAATTAAACTTCTTTATCGACATTTTTCGGTTGCATGAAACAGATATGGCATTTCATACCCATAACCTCAACAGATCCACTACTAATCTATAATCAAAACCTACCTATGGTCCCGGGCTATCGAATCGGCCTAGTCAGATTGGTGTCCATCTGGAAAAATCGCGTATGATGGACGATTTTATCGTCAGAAGAAAGCAAAAATAAAAATTTACCCATGTAACCCCATCAGACTGACTCTCAACCTATAATCAAAATTTACCTATGATCATGGGCTATCCAAGCGCCATAGTCAAATTGGTGTCCATTTTGCAAAACCTCGAATGATGGACGATTTTATCGTCAGAAGAGGGAAACATAAAAATTTCACCCCTATATCACCTTAATAAAGTTAGCCGAAAGTTCCGCCGAAAGCAAAAATTGTCGATAACTTTACAGACTTTTTCAGCCGAAAGTAATCAATTTCGATGCGTTAATTGATGCTTATCTAACAAAACATATCAGCCGAAATTTTTCAGCCGAACATTTATTTACATTTAGATTTATATTTACATCTATTTCGCTATAGATTAACGTGCTTTGTCACTGATGCCACTATGATTATTTGATGGCCATAATATTGGTGAACTTGAGCCTAATAGTGGAGAAATTCTGAGGTGGATGCAGGGATGTAATTGACCAAAATTTTGCTAATTCAATATATCGAAAATGCATTGAATAGTCTGTCGCTCCAGATTAACGTGATTTGTCACTGATGCCACTATGATTATTTGATGGTCATAATGTTGGTGAACTTGAGCCTAATAGTGGAGAAATTCTGAGGTGGATGCAGGGGTGTAATTGGCCAAAATTTTGCTAATTCAATATATCGAAAATGCATTGAATAGTTTGTCGCTCCAGATTAACGTGATTTGTCACTGATGCCACTATGATTATTTGATGGCCATAATGTTGGTGAACTTGAGCCTAATAGTGGAGAAATTCTGAAGTGGATGCAGGGGTGTAATTGACCAAAATTTCGCTAATTCAATATATCGAAAATGCATTGAATAGTCTGTCGCTCCAGATTAACGTGCTTCGTCACTGATGTCACTATGGTTATTTGATGGCCATAATGTTGGTGAACTTGAGGCTATTAGTGGAGAAATTCTGAGGTGGATGCAGGGGTGTAATTGATCAAAATTTCGCTAATTCAATATATCGAAAATGCATTGAACAGTCTGTCGCTCCAGATTAACGTGATTTGTCACTGATGCCACTATGGTTATTTGATCAGCCATAATGTTGGTGAACTTGAGGCTATTAGTGGAGAAATTCTGCGGTGGATGCAGGGGTGTAATTGACCAATATATCGAAAATGCATTGAATAGTTTGTCGCTCCAGATTAACGTGATTTTTCACTGATGCCACTGTGGTTATTTAATGGCCATAATTTTGGTGAACTTGAGGCTATTAGTGGAGAAATTCTGCGGTGGATGCAGGGGTGTAATTGACCAAAATTTTGCTAATTCAATATATCGAAAATGCATTGAATAGTTTGTCGCTCAAGATTAACGTGATTTGTCACTGATGCCACTATGATTATTTGATGGTCATAATGTTGGTGAACTTGAGCCTAATAGTGGAGAAATTCTGAGGTGGATACAGGGGTGTAATTGGCCAAAATTTTGCTAATTCAATATATCGAAAATGCATTGAATAGTTTGTCGCTCCAGATTAACGTGATTTGTCACTGATGCCACTATGATTATTTGATTGCCATAATGTTGGTGAACTTGAGCCTAATAGTGGAGAAATTCTGAGGTGGATGCAGGGGTGTAATTGACCAAAATTTTGCTAATTCAATATATCGAAAATGCATTGAATAGTCTGTCGCTCCAGATTAACGTGATTTGTCACTGATGGCATTATGATTATTTGATGGCAATAATGTTGGTGAACTTGAGCCTAATAGTGGAGAGAGAAATTCTGAGGTGGATGCAGGGGTGTAATTGACCAAAATTTTGCTAATTCAATATATCGAAAATGCATTGAATAGTCTGTCGCTCCAGATTAACGTGATTTGTCATTGATGCCATTATGATTATTTGATGGCAATAATGTTGGTGAACTTGAGCCTAATAGAGTAGAAATTCTGAGGTGGATGCAAGGGTGTAATTGACCAAAATTTTGCTAATTCAATATATCGAAAATGCATTGAATAGTCTGTCGCTCCAGATTAACGTGATTTGTCACTGATGCCACTATGATTATTTGATGGCCATAATGTTGGTGAACTTGAGCCTTATAGTGGAGAGAGAAATTCTGAGGTGGATGCAGGGGTGTAATTGACCAAAATTTTGCTAATTCAATATATCGAAAATGCATTGAATAGTCTGTCGCTCCAGATTAACGTGATTTGTCACTGATGCCACTATGATTATTTGATGGCCATAATGTTGGTGAACTTGAGCCTAATAGTGGAGAAATTCTGAGGTGGATGCAGGGGTGTAATTGACCAAAATTTTGCTAATTCAATATATCGAAAATGCATTGAATAGTCTGTCGCTCCAGATTAACGTGATTTGTCACTGATGCCACTATGGTTATTTGATGGCCATAATGTTGGTGAACTTGGGGCTATTAGTGGAGAGAGAAATTCTGAGGTGGATGCAGGGGTGTAATTGACCAAAATTTTGCTAATTCAATATATCGAAAATGCATTGAATAGTCTGTCGCTCCAGATTAACGTGATTTGTCACTGATGCCACTATGATTATTTGATGGCCATAATGTTGGTGAACTTGAGCCTAATAGTGGAGAAATTCTGAGGTGGATGCAGGGGTGTAATTGACCAAAATTTTGCTTATTCAATATATCGAAAATGCATTGAATAGTCTGTCGCTCCAGATTAACGTGATTTGTCACTGATGCCAATATGGTTATTTGATAGCCATAATGTTGGTGAACTTGAGCCTGATAGTGGAGAAATTCTGAGGTGGATGCAGGGGTGTAATTGACCAAAATTTCGCTAATTCAATATATCGAAAATGCATTGAATAGTCTGTCGCTCCAGATTAACGTGATTTGTCACTGATGCCACTATGGTTATTTGATAGCCATAATGTTGGTGAACTTGAGCCTAATAGTGGAGAAATTCTGAGGTGGATGCAGGGGTGTAATTGGCCAAAATTTTGCAAATTCAATATATTGAAAATGCATTGAATAGTCTGTCGCTCCAGATTAACGTGATTTGTCATTGATGCCACTATGGTTATTTGATGGCCATAATGTTGGTGAACTTGAGCCTATTAGTGGAGAAATTCTGAGGTGGATGCAGGGGTGTAATTGACCAAAATTTTGCTAATTCAATATGTCGGTGCCAGGTACATAAAACTAAAAATCTAAACGATGAACTAAAAAATGGGCAAAGTCATGGACAAATTGCCGCAAAGAAATCCTCCTTTGTCAAAAATATGCCGATCTGAAATATTCCCATTTCGCACCAATATTGCAAACACAAGCTAAGCTAACGGCTACCTAATTGAATTTAAACGAGTTTCATACGAGTAATGGGTGGCTAGAGGTTTAAAAGCCTCTAAAAAGAGGTACAAAATAATATTCCGAACTTTGTTCGGTGAATTGGCCGATGTAAATTATGAAGTCGCAAATGAATTCAGTTCGTATTAGTGTTCTATTCTGTTGCGGCGCAACTGGCGAAAAATCGAAGCCGCTAGTTATCGGTCACTCAAAATGCCCAAAAGCATTTAATAAGCAAAATTTAAAAGTCGAGAATTTACCAGTTCATTATTACTACAACAGGAAGGCGTGAATAACTACAACGATATTCCAGGATTGGCTTATGCTAATTAATCGTCAAATGGAATTATCAAAATGAAAAATAATTCTTTTGGTAGACAATGCTACAAGTCATTAGAATATGATGCTCTCAACTGTACTCGTCAAGTTTTTAACGCCCAATTTATCGTCGGTTTTGCAGCCTCTTGATCAGGGAATAATAAAATGTGTAAAAGCAAACTACAGGAAAAATTTCTTCAATTTATTATTATGAATTTAGACAACTGCGAGACGTAAATTTCGTTGACGCCATCAGATGGATTAGCAGTGCTTGGGATAATGTTCCGTCATCTACGATCACAAAATGTTTCAACCGTTGTGGATTTTCAAATTCCAACCGAGATCCTATAGAGAACGACTTCGACGTAATAGGTTAGAAGCGTTTTGTCAAACCTTGCCACATACTCGTAATATACGGGATAATGTCATGAGTGCAGACAATCTGGTTGATTAGTTCATCATGAAGTAATAAGTGATTCGCCTGAAGAAATAGTCGACTGAAAGGAATGAATCGTGTGAACTTTCAAGTGTTAGGGAAGAAACTACTGAGGAACTCAAGCCAGTTCCAACATTTAAATAAGCCTTAACTTGCTCGCAACTGTTAGTCAAATACTGGCGTAACTCAGAAACAAACCACAATCATCACCGATTTTTTTCAGGACCAATATAGTCAGACACCATATAATTTATGTGATGTATGTGAAGATAGCCCAAATTCTATCCCCGAAAAATGCGATGGCAATACTAATTGTTGCTATCGTGACACTTTTTACTCTCAGCCCAAAAAATCTATACATTTTTACTCTCAGCCCCGAAAATATTTGCTATCACGATAGTAAAAAACTGTCATGACAGCTACAATTTTCGGGGTTGAGAGTATATTAATATGTACGAGTACCTATAAAAACATGTTTGTGAAGTAAGACCAATTTTCATATGTGTGTGAAGATGGGCTAAATTCAGTCTCAGATGAATGCGATGGCAACAAAAGTATTGCTATCATGACATTTTCTACACTCAGCCCAAAAAATCACCACATTTTTGGTCTGAGCCCTGAAAATTTTTACTATCACGATAGTTAAAAACTGTCATAACAATCGAAATATTCGGGGGTTAATAATAAAAATGTAGGGATTTTATTGTGCGGTGCACTTCGTTTGCTGGATAAATGTTTAAACAACATTTATGATGTTTTTGTGAATTTCTCTATGTCTAGGAGTTGAGATATAGTCGATATAAGTCAAGAACTATTCGTTGGCCCAACTAGCGGTGCACATCGTTCGATAGGTGAATGTTTAAGCAGCACGTACGATTTTTTTTAAAACTTTTCTATGTCTAGGAGTTGAGATATTGTCCAAAAATCGCACGTGCTCCTTAAACATTTACCTATCAAACGATATGCACCGCCAGTTGGGCCAACGAATGGTTCCTAACATCTATGGACTATATCTCAACTCCTAAACATAGAAAAATTCTAAGAAAATTCGTGCATGCTCCTTAAACATTTACGTATCAAACGATGTGCACCGCTAGTTGAGCCAACGAATAGTTCCTGACTTCTATGGACTATATCTCAACTCCTAGACATAGAAAATTTTTAAAAAAATTCGTTCAATAATTCGAAATTCCTATATTTTTATTCTCAACCCCGAAAATTTCGATTGTTATGACAGTTTTTAACTATCGTGATAGAAAAAAAATTAAGGGTGAGAGTAAAAATGTGGTGATTTTTTGCCTATCTTCACACACATTTCAAAATTGGTCTTACTTCACAAACTTGTTTTTATAAGTACATATTATATATACTATCAGACCCGAAAATTGCAGCTGTCATGACAGTTTTTTACTATCGTGATAGCAAATATTTTCCGGGCTGAGAGTATAAATGTGGAGATTTTTTGGGCTGAGAGTAAAAAGTGTCATGATAGCAACAATTAGTATTGCCATAGCATTTTTCGGAGATGTAATTTGGGCTATCTTCACATACATATAAGGAGAGAGCTATAATTATAAGGAAATCTCGTCACAGTATAAATGGAATTAAATAGTATTGCCATACGCACCTTTTTCTCAAACTGAAGATTGGTTTATCCCTAAAATTCACATAATTTTGCTCTTTAATTTCAACAGGGATTTCGTTATACATTTTAGGGCCTATGAAACTAATACGTTTGCGACCATACTCATTAGCAATAGTACAAGGTTTCAGGTTATTTTTATTGCGTGTATGATATTGGTGATTATACAGGTTTAAATTAATACTACACACGCTTAAAATATAATTTCTTATCCTATAGATATATTTCGCAGTCTGCATGAAATGTAAGGCTTTTATCGGCAAAATGTTTTCGGCCTTTAGAGCATATAAATCTCTCGAAGAATACAGAATTGGTAATTTTTATATTGCTTTGATGCAACGGTTCTGTAAAATTTGTAGCTTTCTCAAACGTGATTGGGATGAGCTCCCATAAACAACGAGCCCATAAGTAATTCTAGAATGAATGAAAAGTATATGCATCGAAGTATTTTTGTAGGTATATAATGAGAGGCCTTACGCGTAAAACCAATTATTGGAGAAGCTTTTGAGCCAATTAAGATGCGAGTCTAAAATTATTCCTAAATATTTATAAGTTTCAACAAGCTCAATATTGGCATTTGCTACAGCAAGACTAGATAATGCAGGAAGAGGTTTACAGATTGAACGGAATACCATGTCCATGTATTTGACTACATAGCGTTGATAATTCCTCAAATGTTAAATGTGTATCGCCTATAACTCTTTTTAGGTGATATTTTGCCGCTTTCACTCCCCGCTTCCCACAAACCAACAAAATGTGGTGTTCCAGGCGGTTTAAAATGCCAATTTGTACCTTGGTACGCCGTTTCTTCTATTAGTGTTGGGCTTTGAGTAGTTTATTAAATAGCCCATTTATTTTTCGTTTGGCTCCAACGATAGTTGTACCGTTATCTGAATAGAAGTGTATACACACGCATCTTCGTGATGCGAATCTACGGTATGCGGCAATAAATCTATCTATCAACTATCTCAATATGGCAGACTTTTGTCGTAAAACACACAAAAATGGTTATATACCCCTTATATGTTTGTTTTGACCTGCCTTTCGATGTTTTAGTAGAGATAGGGCCTGCATAGTCTACTCCAGCAATCTCAAATGGCATTGACGCCGTTACTCGTTCTCGAGGTAGTGGCGCCACTAACTGATGGTTCGTATTTTTATATATCTTATTGCTGATCTTGCGCTTGTAATCCAATACCTTTGTCGTAAGAATGTAACAAGTAAAATTGTTCCTCCATGTAGGGTAATGCGGTGAGCATCCTTGATTATCAGGATGGTTAATTGGCTATTCTTCGGCAAGATCATTGGATGTCTCTGATCATATGGGACTAATGACTTTTTGATTCTGCCGCCTACTCGCAGTATATTTTTGTCATCCAAGAAGGGATTCAATGATAATAACTTACTGTTCTTGCGCAACTGTTCTCCTGTTTGCAATCGTTTGATTTCTTCGTTGAATTCCTTATTTTGCGTCGTCTTAATAGCGATTTCATTTGCTTTTTTAAATTCAGCAGCATTGATCTCCACTGTTCTTGATATTTTTAAGTTTTGCATTGTCAATGAACCTCAGCGTATAAGCTATAACTCTAATTGAATGTTTCGATATTCTGATGTTCTCGAAAATAGTTGAAGAAGTGGGTGCTCTATTTTCACGTTTAATGATGTTATCTGTTTCAATTCCGTTTTCGTTCAGACACTATATCTTCAGGCCACCTTCCTTTATTTAAGCGTAAGAATGTTGGTCCATTCCACCAAAGCTCGCAACCTTTAAGTCTCCCTGGTGTACTTCCTCTTGAGGCGATGTCGGCCGGGTTTTCTTCAGATGGTACGTGACGCCATACAGCTTGAGGAAGCAGCTTTCTCATTGTAGACACTCTATTTAACACCCACGATTTATAGTTATTTATATTGTGTTGACTCACGAATATGGTTTACAAGCTTCACTAGTAGTAAAGTTGCAGTGAGTTCAAGCCTTGGGATAGTAACTACTCTCAGATGCATCCGCAAAACCATGAACTTCAACCTTTTTGCTTTTAATTGTGTTCACCCATCTTGGTATGACGATGGAATCAAAGTTGTTCAATTCATCTTTATATCTTGTCCATCGTTTGTCGATTTCTGTGGGCAATTTGTCATCCCAACCAATTCCACTTATCCAGACATCTTGCATTAACAGCTTACTGCTGATTGTAATCGGAGAAAGCCAGCCCATTGGGTCAAAATCTTTGATGAATCCGATAGCACTGCTCTTTTAGTTGAGAGGTTTGAAGTAGAAAGCTGTAAACGTTGCGTGTTGAATTGAAAATTGTCATATCTTGGATTGTATAAAATTCCCAACGTTTTAATTATGTCGTTCAATTTAATGGTGATTGTGCCATTGCTTTGTATTTCTTTTGGAATTTGGCAAGGATTGTTGCATCGTTCGAAGTCCATTTCCGTAGCAAGAATCCTCCTCTGGCCATTATGCCGGTTAATTCATTATAAGCGTGAGAACATCTGGTGTTGTGTCACCTCCGGTTAACATATCGTCTTCGTAAAAGTCTTCCTTCAATATTTTAGAATCAACAGGGTAGCTTTCAGCTTCATCTTGCGCTAATTTGTGCATTGTTTTTATTGCTAGAAAACTAGCTGCCTTGGTCCCATAGGTGACTGTTTTTAAGACAAAATCTTGTATTGCAAGGTTAGAATCTTCTCTCCAAACAATTCTCTGGTAGTTTTGCTGGTTTTCATCTATCCAAACTTATCTAAACATTTTCTCCACGTCTGCCGTTATAACATATCTATGTTCTCTCCATCTTAGAATCAGTTTATCCAGGTCATCTTGAATTTTTGGGCCGTTTAGCATTATATCATTTAAACTTATACCGTTTGTTGTTTTAGCTGATGCATCAAATACGACCCTCAGTTTGGTGGTGCTACCGTCCTCATTTACTACGCCATGATGTGGGATATAGTAGATTTTGCTAGATTCATTCTTGTGACACGTGGGCGGTTGGTTCACTGCTGCCATATGTTTTAATTTCAGGTATTCACTCATGAATTCTACATATCTCTGTTTAAAGTTTACATCTCCAGCGAACCGTCTTTCTAATTGAATTAGCCTGGCAATGGCCGTTTTTCGAGCTATGCCCTCGTTCTCTACGAGTAACTGTAATTGCTCACTGGTCGCTTTTGTTGATACCAAGCTAGTTTTAGTTGTTTGATTAGCAGATCTCATGCATCCGATTATTATCCAACCAAGCTCGGTCTCTTGCGCTATGGGTTCTCGTTAATTCCCCTTTATTATGTTGTTCAACACAATTGCCGGATAATAGTTAGCTCCAATTATAATGTCGATTTGACAAACTCCTGATTTGAGTCCACCCATTCCTGATATGGCAATATTTATTTTCTTCTTCTTTACGTTGAGTAAATTTGCAGCACCTTTTGTGATGAAGGTTACTTGCGAACCGGAATCGATCAAGGCCCGCAAAGTTCTTGGTTCTTGGTTATGTGCTGTAATTAATGCCGTACCAAGCAGAGTTTGAAGTGTCCCTTCATTATTTGAATTATGAGAGAGCATGTTTACTTTAGTTGGGTTTTTTAACGTTATGCATGAGTGTGTTATGCTTCCCATTGCCATCATTATATTTCTCGGCACTTTTGCAATGCAGTTTCCATTGCAGTGTCTACAATTAGTTCTAATAGTATTCCTTATTGATATATATTCTTAACAATTTTATGCTGTGCTGCACGTACTTCATAAGGTTTGTTGTTTGTGGCGAATTTTTTGTGTGTTTCAAGTGAGAGAAACCGTTGTTCCAAAAAACGGAGAAAATCTTTGAGATCCTCCACCTTTCTGGGATCCTCTAACTGCATTTCATACAGTTTGCTGGGTTCGCTATCAACCTTATTTAGTAATATATGCGTTAAGTCCCAGATAGATGTATCGAATCCTAATCATTTAAATGTATTTAGAACTTCCTTTGTTGTATCCTGCAATTCGTTTAGGGATAGCCTTTTATTATCGTACCTTTCATTTAGCAGCTGCCATGTTACGTTGTAGTTGTCGGTTGTTATCTCCAGGTTACTTATAATTTTTGCTGCAGAGCCACCAATACATGTTTTTAAATACGAGATTTTAACTGCGTTCGGTATTTGTTTATTTTCGTGAACAATTTGGCAATACAAATCTCGGAAATTTGACCATTTCGAATAGTCACCATAGAACTTTGGTAACTCTAATTTCGGTAGTCTCATAGTGCAATGCATCGTTTGTTCTTGATGAAATGATGTGATGATTTAGCTTCATCTTTCGTGCCCGCTAACACTTCCTGTATTCTATGTGTTACATCTTTATATGCTTTCCTTGTCTTTACGTAATAATCGAAGGTGAAGTAATTTGATTTCCCAATTGCCTCATTTTTAATAGATTTTACGCAAATTTTGTCTTGAAGGTTTGTGATTTTATCCATTAAAATGCGCAACTCCTCATGCGTAGTTTCCAGTGTGGCTTTTGATGAATGTTCTTCTAGCAATTCTTCAGCACTTGCTATCTCGTTATTCATTCTTCGGATTCTGACTATTTACGGGTCTAGGATCTCATCTTCTTCAGGAATCTCAGGTTGCCGTTCTCCGGATGAGGATTGTTGATCATTCTCCTTCTGCCATGATGTATGCGGTTTTTTTGTTGAAAATGTAGGTGTCAGTGGTGGTTTTTCATTTAATTCTCCACGAAATTCATTAATGTATTTCTTATAATTTTCGGCAACATTTTCTCTCAAAATCAGATACGGATGGTTGTCTTGTAATTTCGCTATATTTGGGTTTAAGTCTTCACCTGTTTTAACGAATTTGTTATAGAATTCTTTTATTTGTGCAAGTTTTTTCTTCAAAGATGTTTTGGTTTTCCTTTCCGGATCATCTTTTTTATAATTTATCCAGAGTCTCTCTATCTGTCCTGCAATTTCTGCTTGGTTTTGATGTTCCTCCATTCTAACAGAATTCATTTTGACTCTGTGATCACTTTAAATTATTACGTCTGTTTTTAAAATCTGTTTTTATATTTCTGTTTATATATTTCCCCCAAATCTTCCTCACAGTTTCAGTAGGACCTAAGCTATTACAAAAAAATTCGAAAAAATTGGTTACTAGTGGAAGTTTTTGAGATATTGGCCGAAGGCAGAAAATAAACTAATAAAATAATGTAAATTTTCAAAAGTATTGGTTATGAAATGGCCTAGTTTAGTCCAGCATGAATAGATCCTAGAATTGTCCTAAGTTTTGGACCCCTGATCCATAATTTTATCCAAATATCATCGTCATTCTTTTAGAATGGCGGAAAGACGGAATATTGTTAAATTTCAAGATATAATTTACCGAGTTCTTTTACTTCGAATATCAATCAATTTGTCATTTTAAGGTTCACTTTTAATATTTTATTCCGCTGGGATGTTTTATTTAGTGAAAAAATGATACAAAATGAATAAAAAATTTCCGCTGGTAATTATATAACAAAATAATTTCTCGTTTGTGATTGTGCTGCCACTTGCGGCGAATAGCGAAATCTCTTATTTTCCGCTGCGAAATTTCCGCTATCCTATACAGCATTTAATTTTGGGCTATCTTCACAAAGGTATTTATGTGCAGAATATTTTTTGTTAGACATGCATTAATGTGGGATTTGTAAATGCACGAGTATCTAAATTTTATGTATTCGTGTTATTATTTTTACTTCAAATATATTGTTATTTTTATTTATTTTATTTAGTTAAGTTGAACAAATCGCGACCAAAAAGCTAATTTAAAATTTGGATATCAAGTCTTTATTGCATGTTGTACTGAAATCCTTATTTCTTTTAATTTTTTTATTTAAGGATATACATATAAGTGAAAATATGGTATATGGGATGCGTAAAATATAAACAAAATGATCGTATAATATTCTCTGCTCTCTCACGGTTGTATTTATATTTTTGTAGTGGATTACACTAAGACTTCGTATTACGTTGTCTAAATGGGCGAATTTCCTTGGATTTGCACTAAATGTTCTTGAATGTGGTTGATTCAATTTGTGAATTGGGAAAGTCGATTAGACTTTAATTGTTCATAATTTGTTGATTTGTTATATGTATAATAATTTAGACTTTTGTTAACTTTGTGAGATTTTTTGCCGTCGTTGTGGAGAGGCGGCTGACGTTGACCTCTCCTTGTCGACCTGGGTTGGCGTCATCGACAAGGGGTGGATGTTGTCGCAGGTCGAGATCGCGCAAAATGAATATTGTACATATAAAGGAATGTATATTTTTGGCGATTGGGAGGGGGTTATACTTTTTCTCTGTGGTGCGAAAACTGGATTAGATTTCGACGAGTGGTGTATGTGTGTGATTGGTTTGCACAGGATGTGCGGCGAGGATGTGCTGCAGTTGTATTGCAGTGAATCTTTTCTGATATTTGGAGTGATTTGAATGGGTTTCGTTCAAGGTGAGTAATGGCTCGGTGTCTGCGGTTTGTGGTGGTTGTTCGTTGAACGTTGTGTTTCTCAACTTGCGGAGAGTTGTGTTCATGTGTGTTCTGTCGTTACCTGTATTTATAAGGTATTTTTGACTGTTTTGAGTTGTTTTGTTTAGGACTTGAGGTAGTTCTCATTTGTTAGTGTATGAGGGCGGATTTGCAGTTTTGTATTGAATCATTGCCTGAATGTTGGATTTGTATGTCCAAATTGGTTTCTTTGCTGAATGCTTCGGGTGTTTTTGTTGGAGTTTGCCGTCGATTTGGCGGGGGCTGAATCATTTTGGGAGTTTTGGTATGATCGGTCGTACGCTGAGGTTTTTGGGCTGTAAGGTTGCCATGGTTCGTTTGTGATCTGTCATGGATTCGTCACGGCTTTGTGAAGCGTGGTTTTTGTCGAATGGTGGTGTTGGCAGGATGTCGCTTGGTGGATGGTAGTGGTTTCATGGTGGGAAGATTCATGCCGTCTGTTGGGATCGCTTCGAGGTAATTTTAGCTCCTGGATGGACATTGCATAATTCTCTTGGTACGTTTTACTACGATTATTTGTAGAGGTGGTTTCTTCCACGCTTTGATTTCGGAGATTTTCGGAGAGAGCTATTTTGGTGATGTTCCTTCATCCTATTATTCAGCGTTTGTGTAATAAATTGTTATATTTTTATTTTGGTTTGATTAGCGATAGAATTTTCCGTTTCCGTATTTCTTCTGTGCATTGAGAATATAGTGTAGTTAATTTATGATTAGCTGTTTTCTATATTGTATTTCCCTCATAATCCATCATTTTTGCAAGATTAATTGCAACTATGTTGGAGTTGGTAACGAATCCTATTATTTACCGCAAAATTGCCTTTTTGTGACACTCAATGGGTTACTAGTATTTTCTCACAGCTTATTAGCGATATTTTTGCTTTATAAAAATAAATATTATTTGCATTGGATTTGGGATTTTAACAGTCTTAACATAAAGAATTGTTTATCGGCAACTTCGTTATATCTATGTAACTGAAAAGCTAGAAATATTTGATATAATTAATATAATTATTCAAAAGAAAGAGAAGGTTTGTATACTTCAATACACCAACGACTGGATGTTTGTCATAAAATGCAACGTTGCCAATCTTGACTGTTTTAGTACAAGAATTATAATTATTAATTCCCAATTTCAAATCAACCCTAAATATTAATCTACATGTACAGTGCCGAGCTATTATATTAAAATTATTCGGTTCTCAGGAAATTTCATTCAAATATATTTAATATACGAGTACATATTATCCCTCTTTTAAGATACTGGTACGATTTATATTTAATTATAAAATTATAAAATAAACTTATTTATCATTCATTTTAGAATAATTTTTTCAAATTTTATCTAGTTGCCTTTACTTAAATATTACCTTCCAACAGGAAAGCCATTGACGACACACTAATTACTAATTTACGTTTGTTACCAGTCTGAGATGAATCGTTTATGACAAGTCTAATACGAGGTGACAAGTCGTAGACGAGTCGCATGTGTCATGTCTGAGATTAATTGTATGTGATATATCCCCAGCAAACGTAGAAGAAGTTCCAGAACTAGTGCAAAAGTAATGATAAAAGTATTTGTTTCCTTGTGAAAAAGGAAAAATTTTTCCCGTCGGGGGATTTAGTAAACATACGAAATTTTTGCGAATTCTAAATTATTTAGGATATTTTAATGGATGGATATTTTAAGGGATATTTGAATGCAATCCGGTAGTTAATCTAGTTAATCTGGTTTTTTTTTTTTTTTTTTAATTAAAAAAATTAAATTTCAGGAAATTTATAGATGCTTGTGAATTGCTTCATTGTAATTGCTGATTGTGTAGTTTAGAATTGTGTTGTCATTTTATTACTAACGACTTTACATAGGTGTCTGTAACGGGTCGAGTCAACCAATTTTGGTTAGGAAGCCGAAAAGTATTAATAGAATTAAATTCCAGGAAAATTCCAGATGCATGTGAAATAATAATAATTTTTTCTTAGGTTGCCGTTTTAAAGAAGCAATTGTTGAAGACCAATACCATCGTTATCCATTAACCTATTAAGCCTTTATCCTTCATCTAGTAGATTAGAATTGTGTTGTCTTTGTGTTACTAACTATCGGCTATACCTAGGTGTCTGTAACCGGGCCGATTCTGTCCCACTTAACTAACCTATCCAATCCTTCGGTTTTGTTATGTGTAAAAAAGGGTGTAGTACGGTGGGCCCGGCGTCATCCGGGAACTCAAGCCTAAGAACTTGGTCGTACATTCAAAATCAATCAATTAATCAATTTATTAATTTTATTTAGTTGTTTGTAAATTTTAGTTGTCCCCAATTATGTCTAGGGCCAAAGCCCGACAAACTGATTTGCCGATTGCAGTTCTACTTTTAATTAAATTTTGATTTTTTTAGAAGCACAATATTAACATTTATTCTCATAAATATTTGTTAAATTTTCACAATTTGGCCACCTCTATAAGTTGGTGATTTTTTAGGGCACCGTGAGTGTCCAACTTAGACAGGCTGTTTTATAGTTTCGTTTATTTTGCAAAAGGTTTCATTTAATGTGAAAAACCTATATACATCAAAAATGGTATAACGTACATGACGCGAAGTGTACAATTACCATTGATCAGTTTTATGTTGTTGCACTATTAATATATTAAAAATATGCTTTTCGATATTATCAGCACAACATTAATTTGTATACAAATTTACCATAAACGAAAAACACAAAAAGCTCTTAAAAACTTTATGTATTTATAAAATTTTAAGTGTAAACCAAAATAAAAACAAAAGTACACCAAAACAAAAAAAAATCATAAAGCTTCAACCAAAACAAAAACAACCTGTAAAAAAAGCTTACAAATCAATAAAATTATTTTCATTATTTTTGTGAACTCCATAGGTAGGTGGTACACACACACTCACCAAAAAATATAACAAACAAAAAAAAGCTTTATGTGGAAAACAAGAAAAATCCAGGTACAAAAAAATATATAAAAATAAACATTTAATATTATTAATTTTTTTTATGATGAACAGAAAATGCATTGCAAATTGTACTTGAGCTTTTTTATGTTGTTGCTGTCGTTTAACATATTCTGAAGATTCTGTTCAAGAGAGTTCTCATCTGTCTTGAATTAAGAATATTAGAGATATGCATATTATACCGTTGTTCGTTTTATGTTTTATGTGTGCTACTGATTAGTGATTTATGTTACAAAGACAACATGGTTCGCATTTACAGTGCCAAAATAAAAATAAAAAATCCCTAATTTATGTTTATTACGTACACACGCAAATCCCAATTTCGTGCGATTCTCTCGCCATACAAACGGCAAGTATAAGTAAAATCATTTCTCCAGGTTATTTATGCAATACTGTTGTGTTGTCTTTTCATTAGGGTGTGTGCGTGTGTAAATGGTATGTGCTAACGTATGTGTGAGAGTGCCTACAAAATTCCACTTGTTTGATTTAATGAGAAAATGTAATACTTACGACTGAGGGAAACCTGCTTGTGAAGGACTGGCCAATACTACTTTGAAATTGAATAACGTTAAATTATTATTTTTCAAATTACGCATAGTATAGACTTAAATATATAAAATTTTCCAGTAACATGAACCCTAATAATTTAATTTATTTTTATGAAAATCCTTCTATCAGTATTCTCCAAACGTTTTCTTTAGTCGAGAAAATGAAATACAAAAATAAAAAAATCTCCAGGATATTTTTGTTAAATTATTGTTTCACTGTTTCTTTTGCCGTACTTTTAACTTTTCCTGCATAACCATGTTAGATGGGATAAGTATTTCGGGAAACTGAATGTCTCGTGTTTTTCCTCGGATTCGTCTCACACTTGATACGATGATTTGCATTTCATTTCACACACAAGAAACGTTGGCTATTTTCACCTATTTCCCACATTAGGGCTCTCACGGTATCTGAAAGAAAAATCACAAGAAACCTAAGATATAGGATCAAATACCTTTTTTGTTCAAAATTCTATACTTATCTAAATTGTGCTGTCAGTCTTTATTATCAAATCAAAACGACAGTTGGTAAACGTAATATTTCTAAGTCATTTTTTTGGTAGGGGTGGGTTACTATGAAGGTCAAAACTGAGAAAAATTGAATTACCGCGTTCCATGGAAATGTTTTTATCTTTGTTCCTAAATTCCTAACCCGATCCTAAACTCTCGCTCCTATCGATTTTTAAATTCCTATATCGCGTTTTGTATCATATCGTTTTGAAATATCGGGTTTCAAATGGGACCCATTGCAGTAGCAGTATAAATTTAGCCGTCTACAATTAAAAAATTATGATGTTTATACATCCCTACCCGCGTAGAGGTATGTACAGTCCGGATTACCAGTTTACTATATCGCACTATTCCTTTCACAGTACTGCTGAAACAAAGGAAGGGCTTCGTCGGTTAGTAATGTCGGCAGTCATAATTCGTTTGTATTCGTATTACCCAGTCACTTTTGTTTTAGTGACACAACGGTCACAATGTTACATTCAAAAACTAGGTGCTTAACATCGGGCTCGTTAGAGGTATTTTTAGTTTGACTCTCTCACACCACCTTCTTTGCCATATATCAATCGCGATTATCTCCATTTTCTATTTGTTTCTATAATGGTTATATTCACTAGCTGCAATAGGTGGCTCCGTACCTATTTCGGAGTACTTTTTATTAAGTGGTACAAGTGCGTTCGCTTTTTGGTTAGAATCTAATGGGGTGACAGTTTATAATATCATACCATCAAGCCGCGGCATACGTAAATAGCGCCCCTGCCACACACACATCCCTCTCTTGACACTCTCACCAGGAAGTGAAATAGTTTTTTAGCGTTTTCACAGACTCTTGGAACGTGAGAAATTACTCCCATACGTTCATGAAGGTCAACTCCTAAATATCTCACCGTCTTGACCATTTCCATATTTCGTTTAAAAATATTGTTGAAGATCAACAAGAGTGAAATCTGCCGTTTAGCTGCTGCATCACTGTTTTTTCTGCAGCTGATGACATTTTTTTCTTTTAAGTCTCGAGTTGAATGCGCTAAAATGACTTTATTTTCCACCAATGCAACTACATCGAATTGCATATTAACCTTGATATTTCAGGCCAAAGGACCTTGAATAGAGCTTCGAGGACATCCTTTTGTGTTTTGCTAAGGAACAATAATCCTACATGTCTCATGTCAAAACATTTCAACACTATGGTGTTTTAAGGAGATTATAGACCGATAAACTTGCGATGATGCCAGGCCAGGTAAGGAGACATGTTACGTCGGAAACCAAATTGTTTGTCCGAGAACAGTCCGCTCTATCCAATCCGCGGTGTAATGCGGATATTTAGGCTTTATTCAGTAAATCGTATTCCTGACATGTATGCGAAGATAGCTGAAATTCCATCCCCGTAAAATGCGATGGCAACACTAATTATTCCAGAATGACATTTTTTACTCATAGCCCAAAAAATCTCCACATTTTTACTCTCAGCCCCGAAAATACTTGCTATCACGATAGTTAAAAACTGTCATGACAGTTAAAATTTTCGGGGCTGAAACTATAAATAATACTTATAAAAACATGTTTGTGAAGTAAGCCCAATTTTATGTATGTGGAAATAGCCCAATTCCATCCCAGAAAAATTTTGGACTATCAGCCCCGAAAATATTTAGTGTCATTTTTTTCCTTTATTAATTACAACTGAGACTGTGCTCATCTAGCAATTTATCTTTCAAATTTACAAATTTTATATTTCTTAAATAATTCTGATTTGTTGGGGTGAAACCCAATGATTAGTCCCAAAATTAATTAAACCTATTTAAAATATAATTTTAATTTGGTATGTTTACTAGGTCAAGAGGCCTCGTTCTTTGAAGTCTTCTTTCAACGACAGGGTTATCTATCATATGGCGAATATAGGGGTCTCCATGTTCCTGGAGCCTTATTTCGTGTTTGGCAGCGTGCTTTTTTATTTCATCTTTGATGTATTCCATCTGTAAGACCATAGGAATGGACTACGGCGAACCTTATTTTGAAACGTCTGTATCATTTTGGCGTTTGTTTGCTTAGTACATCCCCAGAGTTGAATACCGTAGGTCCATATCGGCTTCAGTATTTGCCGATATAACAGCAGCTTGTTGTATATTGTAAGCTCAGAGCCTCTACCCATGACCCAATACATTTTTCTGAACTTAATATTAAGTTCTTCTTTTTTCTTTTTGACGTGCTATCTCCACTTGAGCTTGGCATCGAGAGCCATGCCCAGATATTTAGCTTTGTTTGCATATGGCACCGGTCGTTAGTTAATTACTATCGGTAGATGGAAAGCCTTTTGATATGTAAAGTTATTATGTGTGGATTTCGTCTCATTAAGATTGATTCTCCAGCGCTTAGTCCAGTTACAAACCTCATTGGTAATCTTCTGGAGTTTGCTCGTCGCGTCGCCGACATTACTTCCCATGGCCATGATTGTTGTGTCATCTGCAAAGGTGGCTATAGTTCCTTCATCTGTTGTTGGTATATCCCTTGTATATAATAAATGCAGGATTGGTCCTAAGACACTCCTCTGTGGGACACCGACAGAGATTTTCTTTAGTTCGGTGTATTCATCCTCATATTTCACACGAAAATGTGTATTGGATAAATAAGATCTTGGTATGGCATAGAATTGCCTCGGCAGATCTCTATGCAGCTTGAATTCCAGTGCACTGTGTCAAACTTTATCGAATGCTTGGGCGACGTCCAGAAGTATGATGGAGCATACTTTTTTGTGTTCTAACGTTCTTTGAATATCGTTGGTGATTCTATGCACCTGTTCAATGGTGGAGTGCTTTTCCCTGAATCCAAATTGATGTGGAGGAATTAGTTGTCGGTCCTCAATTATTGATTTAAGTCTTTTTAGTAATATTTTTTCAAAGAGTTTTGACATAATTGGCAGCAATGAAATTGGCCTGTATGATTTTTTATCGTTAGGTGGTTTATCAGGTTTTGCTATCATGATTACTTCTGCTACTTTCCATTGCCACAGAACATATTTTAACCGAAAGCTTGCATTGATTATGTGTAATAGCTTACAAAATCCTTTACCTGGTAGAGCCTTGATTATTTGGCAAGTAATCAAGTAATATCCTGGGGCTTTTTTAACATTCATGTTGCGTTTCACTTCTTCTTTTAATTCTTTGAGAGTTACTGGGCGTATATCAAAATCATCTAGCTTTTGGATTGACATTATATTTTCATTGGCCGTTTGCTTGGTATTGGTTGGAAGGTATCCTCGAAATATTCCGCAAACAGATCAGCCTTCTCTTTCGGTCCTCTTGCCCAGGTTCCATCCTCCTTTTTAAGTGGAGGCACTTGCATTTTGGGTCTTTTGAGTCCCTTCGTCGCCTTCCACAGAGAATAATCTGAATTTTTTTCATCGGTCAGGCTAACTAGATATCTGTTGATTGATGCATTTTTAACTTCTTTAAGAAGAGATTTGCGACTGTTGCCTAAATTGTTAAGAATTGTTTTGTTCTCCGGTGTTCTAGTTATTTGCCAGGTTTTACGTGCCCTTCGTTTTTGTCTTACCAACTCTATAACTTCCATTGGGTAGGATATGTTAAGCTTCTTCTTATTTTGTATAAAGGGGGTACTTGCCAAAGTAGCATAGTGAATTGCTTCATTGAGTTGTTCTAATTCATCTTCCAACTGGTGGAGATTTCTTATCGGCACCTGAAGATTGATTTTTTCCTCCAATACCTCACAAAAGAGATCCCAGTTTGGTTTTGAATTTGTTAATCTGGGGGGACTCTCCCTTTGAATTACCATTTCACTAACTGTCATGATAACCGGGCAATGATCCAATACTAGAGAATTACTGTCTTCAATGTGAATGTAGTTCTGAGATATACCTCTTGCTACATAAAAGTCTATTAGGTCAGGTATCATCGTTCCGTCACTGGGCCAGTATGTTGGGGAACCACCAGAGTAAAATTCACATTTTGATGTCTGCCCAGCTTGAAGCAATTCTTTACCTTTTGACGGGGTAAGTCTAGATCCCCAATAGGTGTTTTTCGCATTAAAGTCACAAATAGTTTAAGGTAGTCCACTCTTTTATCCTTACAGTAGTGACTTGCATTGTTTCTGCTTCGATATTTTCTGTTATTAGTAATGCCGAACCACCTCTTGCTCTTTCCGCTGGATGAATGGAGTGACATAAGTTATAACCCCGTATTTTAACAAACAGAAATTTAACTAGATGGCTTTCAGGTATTAAGAAAATGTCGATTTTTTCAGAATTTAAAAATATTTATATTTCTGGAATATGTTGCATAATGCCATTCGCATTCCAGATTGCTATTTTGAAAGTTGTGTTCTTACTCAACATTTTTTGTTGGATTGCGTTGAGGGAGTTGCATTTTCTTCAGTTGATCAAGTATCATGATGTTCAGATTAGTTTGGCCATCTAGCCGTTTTGTAATAGCTGCAATGCTATTCATAATGTTTTCCATAATTTGGTTATTTCCGGAGCCCATATGTTTGGTTGAACCCAAACCTTTGAACCCTTCGATTTTCGTGATATTGCGGTTGATTTCTTGTTTTATCTCTTAATTTTTGTAGTTGTTTAGCTACCTCACAGCCTCGATAATTAGCCGGATGCTGGCCTTTACAATTTTTACACTTGGCTGGCACATCTCCCCCTAATGTACATGCCTGGGTAAAATGATTACCTGAGCATTTTACACGTCTTGGATCCCGGCCGCAATATCTTTGGGTGTGATTAAATGCCTGGCATTTCTTGCATTGGGGTATGCAAGTTGTGGTTCTCCTCATTGGTTCAATTTTCACCTTTATGTGAAGAATTCCTTTTATTCCATAAATGTTTTGAACATTCACTATGTTGTCAAATACTAACATAAAAAGAGGGAGTCCCCTTTTACTGATAATTTGGTTTCCTTCCTGGATTTCTGTTTTCTCTTTTTTAACAATATTCACAGCATCTAGTATTTTAAATCCTTTATTTTGTAAGTCTTCCATTATTTCTTTGCTTCAGCAAGTGTGATGCAAACCTCTTGCCATGACTTTTATAGGTCGGGCCTGTTTGTTCTCGTAAGTGAACCACTGATACTTTTTCGCATTCAATTTCATGGATAAGGTTCTATAAGTATCTGAGTCCAGAGTATTAATTTTCCAGACGTCATTGTTTAACGCTGTTACCTTATAGTCTTTGTCAGTAACCGATTTCATCAGTGACTGAATTTCTGGGTAATATTTATTGGTGGGGGTGATTTTTCTTTCGGTTGCACCAAATTTGGTGTATTGTTCTTGACAGATTTACTAGCTTTTGGTTGATTGGCTTTGGGTAGAGCATCGTTTGAATCTGGGCTAGATTGTCCTCTACCATTTAATTGCTCAGCATCAGGTGACGATTCAGCTTTTCTTTTCTTACTCTTCCTGGAATGTTTTTTCTTCTTTAAGATCCAGTCCGTCTCTCTTTGTAATTCATCTTCATCAGTGGAATAGATGAGTTTGTCTGGTTCAATGCTTCCTATATCGCAATCTTCTTTTGAACCCCGATTCAGTTTTATGTTTTCATTTTCTTGCTTTAGATACTCAATTCAATTTCTTCGCTTAGCTTGGCAAATAATTCCTCCATATGCTCTACCCTCGCCAAAAGAATCATATTCTCCTTTTCTAGGTAAATAGTTGTTTTACCAGATTCGGCTATTTGCAATGTAAAATTTCCGGTCTAGGTATAGCGTTAGAAAAAGTATCGGCTTGGTCAGCTACCGATTTGCTTCTATTTGTCTTTATCGGTAAATTTGGTCTTCTCTGGAACGGATTTGATGTTCCCTGATAATGCAATAGATGGCCCTTCCCAAAATCTATAGGGCCAGTCTCCACAGAGTTGATATTGGTGTACCACCTGGGGTATTATTTCCTTTTGTTTGTACCATTGCATAGTTTTGATTGACTAATTAGCTATTCTGCTTCACTACTACGAAGGGATTGGGTACCGTAATCGTTCGTTCTACAAAACCTTGCCCAGGGTACGCCCGTATCCATTAATGAATACTTCGTGGAGGCTGTCAATCCCGTACTCCCCGTACTCAATTGACTGTCATGGCAATTAAATCTATCACGGCACAAAAAAATTTCGGGGTTAAGAATAAAAATTATACATTTTGCCGATAATACGATAATAGGAACATTTTCGGGCTGGGACAAATAAATAATATCAATTACTCACGAGTTTTTTTCAGAAATTTTACGTGATATAATTTATGGACGACCTATCGAAATAAGTCTAGCAATGGAGGAAAATTTAAAATAATTGCAGTGAATTTTTTAAAACTTTTCTATGGGGATATAGTCCTTCAAACTCAGCAAATATCCGTTGGCCGGACTATCGGCTTGTGTCTAACTATATCTCAACTCTACCCCATAGAAAAGTTCTAAAAAATTCACTGCAATTTCTTTAAATCTTCCTCCATCGTCAGATATAAGCCGAGGAACTATACTTCTACTTAACTCCTTAAAATATATTTTTTTAAGTAACTTAGCAAAAACACTAGAACCTCCATATCCATCCAATCTAATCGAGTGAAATTATTTAAATCCACTCAAATTGTAAAATTGATTATCAAAAGTACGAAGCCAAGTTTTAGTAAGTACTACAACATTTGCTCCAAAAGGTAGATTAAAAACCTCTGTATAATACATTACTATTCTTCCATAAATTCATTTCATCTGTCAAATTTACATAATACTGTGGGCAAAAACTAGTTAGAATTAATTTTAAAATTGTTTATTTATTTCTCCAAATCTATTTCGTCCCCCCACAAAGTAATCCCCTCCCCCGGCCTCAATACACTTGTGCCAACGTTTTTTCCAATCCTCAAAACAGTTGTTAAAGTCAATTTCCGGAATAGTCTTCAATGCGCGTAGCGATTCACGTTTAATGTCTTCAATTGACTCAAACCGGTTTCTCCGGAGCGGTCGTTTGAGTTTGCTGAACAGCCAAAAGTCACACGGAGCTAAATCGGGCGAATACGGTGGTTGCGGAACGATATGGGTGGAATTTTTGGCGAAAAAATCACGTAAAACCAATGCAGTATGAGAAGGTGCATTATCGTGGTGCAAAACCAAGAGTTGGCGACCCATAATTCCGGCCTCTTTTTACGAATAGCTTCGCGCAAACGACGCATAACACTCAAATAGTATTCCTTGTTGACAGTTTGGCCGGTCGAAAGGAATTCGGAGTGCACCACACCTCGATAATCGAAGAAAAATGTCAACATCTTGATTTTTGACTTGCTTTGACGTGGTTTTTTCGGCTTCGGTCACCTTTGGCATGATATTCGGCCGTATGATCGTCTGTTTCCGGGTCGTAAGCATAAAAAAATAGCCTATAAAAATTGATCAAAATGAATCGACTTTTGTGAGTGTGGGCTGTTGTAATAAATTCAGGGATACCTATTTCTTGCATTGGAAGGAAGTTCGCTACATGTTGATCAATTTTTATGGGTGTTGGCTGTTCAAATAAATTCAGGGATACCTATTTCTTGCATAGGAAGGAAGTGCGATGCATGTTGATCGATTTTTGTGGGTGTGGGCTGTTGTATTAAACTCTGGGGTGCCTATTTCTTGCATAGGAAGGAAATTCGATGCAATTTGATCGATTTTTGTGGGTGTGGGCTGTTGTAATAAATTCAGAGATACCTAATTCTTGCATAGGAATAAAGTTCAATGTAGTACGATCGATTTTTGTGGGTGTGGGCTGTTTTAATATATGCAGTGGTGCCTATTTCTTGCATAGGAAGGAAGTTCGATTCTTTATTACCAATTTTTATGGGTGTGGGCTGCTGTAATAAATTCAGGAAGAAAGTTCGATACATTTTGACCGATTTTTATGGGTGTGGGCTTTTGTGATAACTTTAAGAGGTATGACCTTTGCAGAGCAACTTTATTCTAGAGCTTCACTTTTTAAAGGCATATTCTGGCAATTGAGCTATTCCACCACCTATATTGTAATTTATGTTGTAAAAACTTCCAGTATCACCCTCAGTACGATACAATGATTTTAAACGATTGCTCCCATTCGGGGTAGTTTTCTAGGGGCTTAATTATGCCATTTTATTGTAATTAATTTGTAAAAAAATTCTAGTACCATCCGCACCACTATACAACAAAAATTCATAGAAATACAGAAAGCGTGGTGTGATGAAAAATATATTTTTTTAAAAATTGCACCCCTAGGGGTAATCTTTGGGTGTTAAGCTATGCCAATATGTTGTAATTAATCTGTAAAAAATTACAGTACCACCCCCAGCACGATATAATAAATATTAACAAAAATACGAAAAGTGTGGTGTAGCTTTGTCTAATGCCAGCCCACACACAAATTGTAGCATAACGGGACTTGTAAAAAATTTTCTAACTGTGTAACAAATTTGTAATTAATTTGTAAACAATTCCAGTACCATTTTCATTGGGTATAAGAAAAATTTAAAAATAAATCAAAATTAATAGGTGATTTTACTGTAAACAAAAGTGTTACAACTGAATTCGCAATTTCTCGACATTCGCAGTAGTGTTGATGGTGATGACATCCGAGTGTTTGTCTTTTGTAAAAATAAAATCATTTCATAAAATCTTATAATTGTTTGCCTTTTTATAAGTAAGAACATCATGGAAAAGTTGTGATTTGTACGATGTCAATTGTCATCATTTTTTGGCCGTGGCCCAATGTTTTCGTTGTGTGGACTTCTTGAGGATATCGATTTTAGCTGCTTCATCACAAAACATGATTTTTTATCCCTGTGTAAATGTTTATTCCCAAAATTGTGAGAACATTATCAACCAATATTGTGTCGATGCTACAGTGTTATTAGGTATTTCGGATATAACCAAATTACTTTTACATTCGTTATGCCTAACCAGCATCCAAGTCAATTTCCACCTTAGATAATTTTTGTAGATTTTTCAATTGGTCTCTTAATTTTAAGTTTTCTTTCAGTACATTGCTCTCGTCTTGCAGCTCTCTCACATTACATTCAGTTTTAGTGACTCTAGTACTTTCCAACTTAACTTGAGCCTCCTGCATCTCATCAAACATTTTACCATGATTATTGACTGTATTTAACACTTCTTAAAGTTGAATTGCAAGCGATGTGTTTATGTATTTTATCGCATTGCTATTAGTCGCACCAGCCATTGCTGTACCCATAGTTTCAGCCGACACAACAGAAGTACTAACTACTGGAATAGAGGTTGCTGTTTGTAAACCGGAATTAATATTTAAATTTTTCTCATTGATGTTTGTAACCACCCGATTATGACACAAATCACTGCAAAACCATTTCGGGGAACTTGCAAGCCGAGTTATGTGCTGCCCTTATATATTTTTACATTGGGGATGGAAATTTTTTACGCAGCTATCAAATTTAAAAAAGCCCTGTTGCGTTATAATGTTAACTTGACATGCACGGGAACTTTGTACTAAGTTTGTCCTAAAAGTAAAAAATAAAAAATTAGGACAAACTTAAGACAAAGTTCACGCTTCATAATACCGATAAGAACTTTGTACTGAGCTTGTCCTAAACCAGCAAAACAATGTAACTGTTTTATATGTATTTGTGAAATGTAGACATTTAGGCGAATACACAAAATAATCGCTTGTTTAAATTAACTTTTAAATTTTATCTTGTAATACTAAAAACTTGAACCGATGGAGCTTTATCATGGAGCTCACTTAGTGAGACAGACGTTTATGTGAATTTATGTCTCTTAAATCGCTTAGGGGTGCCGTTTAAGGGTAGTACTAAATAGGGTTACAGGTTATTCTCATCGGTTTCACTTGTAAGGGAGCAAGATAATAGTACTACCGACTCAATCTATAAGTTTCATAAATTTATCATGGAGCTCACTTAGTGAGACAGACGTTTACGTGAATTTACGTTTTAAATCGCTTAGGTGTGCCGTTTAAGGGTAATACTAACTACCGCACCCCTAAGCGATTTAAGAGACATAAATTCACATAAATGTCTGTCTCACTAAGTGAGCTCCATGATAAATTTATGAAACTTTTTGATTGAGCCAGTAGTCATTAATGCACATAAACGTCTGATGGCTTTATTTGCGAAAATAGAGCAAATTGTTAATTATAGTTTTGTTTAATGGTAAAGTTACCAACTGTAATTAAATATTCCTCATTGTTTCTTTTAAACATTATACAACCTTTTAAGTTTTTATTAACAATTTAAATACATCGAGTGATCGCCTAAATGTTTACATTTCACAAATACAAACAAACATTTTATATTGTTTTTGTTGGTTTAGGACAAACTTAGTACAAACTTCACATCGGTAACTTGACACTCATCACAAGGAAAGCTGTCCGACATTTTTTGACGTACTTGGACACTGATGTACGGCATTATAAATTTCTGATTTTTTTTGTACATAGCACTATCAAAATTAGAAACTTTTTATATCAAAATCAAGAACTAAGTTCGCTGAATAAACTTGCAATATTAGAAAGAATTCAAATAAAGAGTTAAGTGCCAACTTAAACATAAAATATAGGAAAATGTACTAACTTATGGCAAACGCTAAAACCAGTAACGACCTATGATATGAACGACCTAAAGAAACAAGGTGGGAAACACATAAATCGATCATTTTGAGATACCCTTCGTATGTTGGACACGACCAATGGTGTAAGAAGACTCGAAAGGCAGAAACCACTGGGCAGTTTTAATTAGAATAAGAAATTATTGTAAAATGAGTAATCAAAAGGTTACTCATCATAAAACGAGAACCTCATTTAAAATAGATACATTACGAGATGATCTTTGAATCAGTTGTAATGTTGAATAAATAATAAAAAAAATGTCCACCTTACCATAAACTTTTCCGCTATGCATTCGTTTACAACCCCTTTCGATATCCAAAGGTCTTCTTGCTCTTGGGATATTGATTAAAAATCTTGGAAAAGTATGTATCAAGGATTCGAATAGCCCAGCACATTATTTTTTTTTTTCAGATGGTGGTTTTAGTATGTGTGAGAGTTGAAAAACCTAATAAAAATTCCACTTGTTTGAATATTTACGAAAGAAGAGAGATTTTTCATCCGAATACGTAAAACATCTAGTACTAAAGCTCGGTGTGTTTGTGTTTGTGTGTGTGTGTGTATACCAAAATCTAACCTTCATTCAACAACGGGCACAGGATTTTCCTTTTTTTTATCATTCCTGTATCTTTTCTCGAATTTTTCGTACAAAACACAACAAAACACACAAAATTCTTTTTTATTCTCGCGCGCTCACCAAGGATGATAATGTTAAAAATATATTTTGTTCTGTACCTCGGAAAAAGCTATAAATACGCAAGTTTTGCGCGCGCAATATTCAGTTTTCTTTTAGAATTCGTGGTAACCACATCTTGATTTGGTTTTTCCCGAAAAGATTATTTCAAAAAAAAAAAAAAAAAAAAATTATTAAGTTTAAATTTTATTCTATCCTTAAAAAATTAATTATTTTGTTTTTAAATTAAATTAAAATAATTGTATGTGTCGTCTGTGTGTGATTGTGTAAAATTAGCAAAGGTTACCAAAATGATTCTATTTTATGTGGATACATTTTAAAATTAAGTGAAATTAAAATTAAGTGAAATAATTAAGTGAAAATAATTTTAAGTTTTGTGTAATTTAATTAAGTTAAATCAACAAAAATATAAAAGTAAAGTAGAGCGAAAAAAATTGATATAATAAATAATTCAGGTAAAAGCTTTTTATTTTATTCGTTGCTCATTAGGGTGGAAAAAGCTTAATAATTAACAAACACAAAAAATAAAGTAATTAAATTAATAATTCGACAAAATTAAACAAAAAAATGTACGTACCCATTTTTATCATTACTAATTTTATTAATTAATATTTTTATATAAATAATATAAATATTTAGATTATAAATTAATAATTAATTATTAATTTTTGTAAATAGAAATGTCCCTACTCCCCCACGACACACAAAAAAAAAATTGTTAAATTAAATTAGGGAAAAAACAACAACAAAAAATAACTTGTTGCATTTAGTTCACTTGTTGAGCTGTTTTGTGTAAAGAGCAAATCGGGACACCATCAACAAGTTGGTATGATGGTACACGGTCATTAATTTAGCTTGGGATTATATTCACAATGTGTTCGGTGATGACGACGATGATGATGAGGTGAAAAAGAAAATTCACTTTTCCCAAAAAAAAATTTTGTTCATTTTCAAATTTCACTTATGTTTGTATCAAATATATAGCAATAGGTAAGTAATGATAGTAATTTGATGCGGATCATTAATTCTATTGAATTAAAAACATTTTTATTTTCGGTTTGGGAATTTTTTTGTGCTCTGACAAAATTAAGAAATTGATAAAATAATAAGTACGTACCTTGTTAATGAGTTTGTCATACTATAAAATATATGTACATACCTGAAAGTCTTAGAAATTTGTGTGAATATGTATGCTGTTAAATTAATGGATTGTGATCACGGAGTATTGAAGATTAAGTGAGGCGTATTATTTCTTTGTTTATTTTATACGATTGGTGCGGGATACTAGCTAAATGAAAATTGTGCGCAACATATCCACGATTTTTTTTTTTTTATTTTTTTATTTTTATTGTAGCTACCTAGTAACCTTTAGGCAGTGATTGAAAGTCAATTCTCTAGTGTTCGACCGCGCCAAATCTACAGGCTATATATAATATCCAAACAGCACAAAAAATTATAACCACGATGCGGTGAGATTAGGGTGGATGGGAAATTATTTTACCTCTGGGTATTATATACTAATACAATTTAGCTGGGCGATAATGAATTTTTCCATTAGTGATTTTGTAACTTGTTGCGTGCGTATACACAGCACCGGATGTATATTTGCTAAGTCATTAAAAAACAGTTTTAAAAATTTAATTATTTCCTGTTTTGCGTGTGTATAATTTAATTCGGTACGAAACAGTCTGATTACGAATAATGTAAAGGACCAGACAATTCGAAATACATAAATCAATATACCATTTTGTCACCTATCAAGTGGCTTATAATTTAATGTTCCCTATATATATAAAATCGAACTTTGCCGAACTTTTTGGTTTGGTGTATTTTAGTGCCTAGGTACATGGGGAGGGAGTTAACAGTTTATTTTTGTTGTTGCTTGTCGACTAGGGATATATAAGAAAACAACATTTAATATTTTATTTATGTACACACAGAGCTTTTTCAAAAGAATTCGAGAAGAAATAATAAATTAAAAGTTAAATTGAAATAAATGCGTCTCTTCTTAGTATGTATACATAGTCTATGTACATACACAAAAAAAATATGTAATATAAATCAATTTTCTTATGTACACGACTCAATAAATATATAAGTATATAGCAATAAAATGGGTACTTATCGAACTACTTAGTTCCTAAATATACACACCCATATTTAAAATGATTTGACTGCTTTTGTACGAGTATCGGCAGTGGCAAACTAAATGTTGAGATTTGAAATTGGAATTGAAATAATTGAATCTCACAATTCAATGAACATTGTCCCTCACGTTAGTCGATATTCTCGAGACGCGTGGTCATAGACAAATTATATATTAATTTTTAATTTTTTAATTTAAACTTTTAATTGAATTTATTGTGATATCGTAACGCCTGGAATTTCATTTTTTATAGCTAAAGTAAAAATCTGCTATTAAAACCTTAACATTTCGGTTTGATATAAGAATTAACGCCGACGCGTTATTTTAAAGGTCGTTTCATATCGATAAAGTAGCTAAGCTATATAGCTATATGTATATATATATATATATATATATATATATATATATATATATATATATATATATATATATATATATATATATATATATATATATATATATATATATATATATATATATATATATATATATATATATATATATAAGTTAAAAATCTTTATTAATTTAATTTATAAAAAAATATTTATTTTTGAACTTATTTGTTTTACACTTTAATTACAACTAAAAAACTTATTTTAACCAAAATTCTTATTCTACATAATTTTACTCAGAACAATTGCTTTATCGTCAATAATTTATTTAGTGCAGCGGAAGTTCGCACTTCCATCTAGGCCATGATTCGTGTGCTAACTCTTCCCTTCTGAATTTCCAAACGTCCTCGTTTGAGCTTATCAGAATTCGTAGAATTTCTTTTTTTGACTTGAAGAATTTTGTAACACTAGCGTATGAGATGTATTAGGTGTTTCCGTCGTTCTCTGATCGTCAGTTTCGGGGATGCTGTTGTCAGCCACAGTCCGAGATTCCAGGTCATGCGGTTTATCTCTATTCGTTGTCTTAATAATATGTATTTCCTTGTTCTTTCTATGTTTGATCATAAATCAGTGTTGCGATCATTACGAAGAGCAGTGTGATTAGGCCCCAATTGGTGTATTATTGCACAGTTTTTTCGTTTTGTAGAGTCTCTATGTAATTTTTATTATTGATGAGGATGTCTTTCATCATGGGTAACGATAGAATCTCCCTAAATTCGTTTTCTTGCGGAGTTGATTGCAGAATAGCTGGTAGTACCTAAAAATATTATTATTAACTGTTATGGTTGTATTACTAAATTTTATAAGATAGGTTCCGTTAAGCCTTTGAGTTTCATTTCCAATTTCCATATCGCCGTTGAACTGGTTGAGTAACAGTAAACCTTCTACTATTTCGCTGACTATTGGGATGTGTTGGCTGTTGGTTTGGTTGCATCTTGAGGAACGACTTTTAAGTAGATTGGGTACACTGGAAGAATTACTTATACGAGTATCTACAATATCATTTTGATTACAGATTGACAATAAATTGTATGTTTTGCAGTCATTAATAATACCATAGACCTTATCTCGATTCTTTATAATGTTTTCATATTTTATTTCAGTAATTTTATCAGTCAAAAAGACCGGTTTAATTAGCTGTTTCTCAAAAAGTTCTATTGTCGTTAATGGAGTATAAACAATGTAAAGTAGGCATGATTTGTTACTAATAATTTTAATGTTTGCGAAATTTAGGGCTTCTTCTGGGATACTAAAAGGTAACTTTTCGTTCTCTATTGTATTTATGGCTAATTTAATTTCAGAGTTAGAAAGTATTAGGGAGTTTATAACGCCTACTTTGGCCCAATGAATTCATTTTCCTTTTAATGATTGCGAAATCCTCGTGATCAGGGTTTCCTGCTATCCATTTCCATGCACTACCAATGAAGTCTAATGATCGTTTGATTTTATGAACCTTAAGATTGTTTATAAGAGTCTGCATTTCTGTAAGTTCGTGTCTTAGGTAAGGATGAAGTGGGTGTTCTTCTGTAATCTGTTCATCAGTATTTCTCGCATCCTATTTATGAAGTTTTGATGTTGTTCTAATTCGATGACATGTATCATTTTAAAATTCCCTTGTTGTACCTTGGCACTGCCGGTACTAATAGAAACTATCTGTGAGTTGGTATAGTCTAGTATTTGAATTTCCGCTATTGTATTCCCTATGACACATCTGTAATAAAGTGTAATTAACATTTGATGTTACTTTTATGTGCAATCCTGTATGATTCTGTTAGAACCGTGGTGTTTCTGTTCTCTTTCACTATTTCTGCTTTGTATCTAGCTGTTAGTTTCGAACCTAGTCTTTTATTTTGTTTAACATAGATTATTTGACCGGCTTGGTAGGTCCGAATAGATTTGCGTTTCTTGTTATGATGTAGTATGTCTTTGTTCTGTTTTGCCCTTAGTTTCTCGATGTTATTGAGGCGTAATTGTTCGAGCTGGTCCTGTGTCTGCGTTAGGAATTCTACCGTAGTATAGTTCCACATTCGTTTTCCCAGTAGTGGAATGTATGGAATGATTGTACTCATTTACAGCTCTTTCCAGTAATTCCTCGAACGTTCTCTCAACTTCTTCAGTTTTTAGACACCGCATTATTTCAGTAAGGCTATCCTCCATCATTGACAATATTGTACTGGAATTTAGGGACTTTTCGTTATCAATTACAACAACCTCTGGGATACCGAAGAAGAAGATTATATTTCTCAGTGGTTGTTTAATGTCTTCTATTGCTTTCGAATTTATTATTTTACAAAAAGCGAGTTTTGTTAATTTATCTATAGCAGTTAGGATCAGTTTACCTTAGTAGATGTCAAAATTTGGTTGTTAGGATGTCTATCGTATTTATTCTCTTGACATACTGTACATCGTTTCACCAAGAGTTTGATTTTTCTACTCATTCTAGGGAAATAATAGTTCTCAATGATTTGGTCTCTAATTTCCTGTGCATTCCTATGTGCGCGTCAATGAATGGTTAGGATCTTTTCGTCTTGTTGGGTTTCATCCATAATATCCTGCACCAATTTCTGAGTAAACCTAATTTTGTAATTTCTGAAATGAAGTGGAAATACTGTTTGAATTCTTCCCTCTTGAAGAGATTTATGATGTCGCTATTTGAGAAATACGAACGGGTTGTGTGATAATATGCCTAGAGTATTTCGGGAAGGGGTTTACTATTTGATATGAAGTTTCCTCACCTAATTTTAGAATTAATTGATTTCTGAACACGTTAATAGGCGATTCGATAGTTGGTGCCAGATCGTGTGATGAACTATCGTCACTATGTTGTGTTGATGTCATTACATTTATGTTGGATGTTACGGGTGCTCTAGATAAAGCATCCGCCACTACATTTGCTCTTCCTGGTTTGTATTTGATTTCATAGTTATATTCTTCTAAGATGGCTTTCCAACTTTTCATTTTTGTATTGTTATTCTTATTGCTCAGAGCATATGTTAAGGGTTGGTGATCGGTATAGATCAGTATACCTTCCTTGATCCGTAAAGGAAATTTCGAAGTGAGGTTAGAGCCCAAATTATTGCGAGCATTTCCTTTTCATTTGCCGCATAACTTTCTTCGGTCTTGCCGAGCGTTCTCGAAAGTAAAGTTATTGGTTTTCCTTCTTGTGAGAGTACCGCTCCAAGTGCGAAGTTAGAAGCGTCTGTCGTGAGCTCAAATGGTTTCTGAAAGTCTGGATATATGAAGAGAACCCCTTTTGAGACCAGCGAGTTTTTTATTTTGTTAAATGCTGTTATTTCTTCCTCTTTGAGCATTACTCTTTTGGTTTTGGAGAGGTTTTTGGACACGTGTCCATCTTCCCCCCTCAAGAGCAAAGTTAAGGGCTTTGCTAATTTAGCATAATCCTTAACGAAACGTCTGTAAAATCCGGCCATCCCAAGAAATGACCTGAGTTCTCTTACAGTGTTCGGAATAAGGAAGTTGTACCTTTTTTGTTAGCTTTAATGCCTTCTTTAGAAATTACACAGCCTAGGAATTCGACTTCATTTTGTAAGAACTCGCATTTATCGAGTTGTATTTTCATATTGGCGTCTTCTAGAGTTTGGAATACTGTGCTCATATGATTGAAATGTTCCTTTTGGGTTCTACCGAATATGATTATACCATCGATGTGCACATAGCATCTCTTTCCTATGTGATTTCGCAATATATCATTCCTTAATCCAAACGGTAGTCGTGTGAACTCGTATTTTCCGTAATTTACGGAGAACGCTGTCTTTTCTATGTCTGATTTCCTTACTGGTATCTGGTGAAAACCACTTTTTAGATCGATTATGGTGAAAAACTTGTTTTTTCCCAGATCTGTAAGAATATCATTGATTTTAGGTATCGGATATCTGTTCGCTATTGTGACTGTGTTCAATTTTCGATAATCGATTACTAGTCTGTACTGTTTTTCTCCAGAAGCATCTTCTTTCTTCGGGACAACCCAAACGGGAGAATTGTAAGGTGATTTGGACGGTCTAATAATTCCGTCATCGAGGAGCTTTTTGATCTGCTTCTCGACTTCCTCCTTTAGACATATAGGGTATGGATACGGTCGAGAGTAGACTGGATCCGAGTTAAAAGTACGTATCTCACCTCTAACGGTCGTTGTATAGGTTAGTTTCTCCTCGGGGTCAGAAAATAGGTTGTTGGGATACTTGACAACTATTGTCTCTAATATGTTTTTTTGTTCTGGATTGAGATGGGATGTTCTGAGGGTTATATTATTCACGTGGTTGGATATGTGCTGTTTGAGAGCTATTTTTATAGCTACTTTGTACACGCGCATTTACATATTTGATGAACTACCTTGTTTTATGTTGAAAGTAATTTGACCGATGCATTCGATGTTGACACAAATTCTCATGGAATGAATGTTGTACAATTTGCTAAAAGGGTTGTATTTTGTGCGTTAACTCCTCCCCCTTTAAAAATCCTCGTCTCGTGGATTGGAAATTTAATTGAATTGGTTGTATCCCTGGAGGTATCGTTGCTTGGGTTGCAATTCGTTCATTCGGAAGCCAAACTGTTCTCTTTTGTTTCCTATATGCCGCTCGAGCCGTGAAGTTGATAATCATTGTTATGATTAATGTTACAATTCCTATAGGTCTGCTGCGTTATTGGTTTTATAATCTTCAACAAGTTTGTCCATTAATCCTATGTTTTTTTGGTGAAGACTGTGTAGATACTTCAAGTTGAGCTTTATTCCTCTTTGAGTAATATTTTTTTGCAAAATAGGTGGGAGAATTTGCGATGTTTTTATCTCCTTGTTAGTGAAGGTTCATGCTTTTATTTCCAATGTTTCATTTTGGTACTGAATCAAGAAGTTGCCTTCCAAGTGTTTCCTGAACCATTTTTGCATTTGTTGATCATGCCGTATATTTTATGCTGATATACAGAATTTCACTGTATTCTAAATGGATCTGTTTATTGTTTTTGATGGTAGACCTTAATTTTACGTGACGAAATTCCTCTCCGTACGTTTTTGGCATGGAGATGACGTACAGGATTATCGTATTCTTCATTATCATGGTTGGTTCAGCGTATTCTATAGTTTCTATTTCTCTCTTTGTCTAATAGATTAGAATTTATTATTCCTCCTTTTGCTAGCTGGGCTGCTCTTACTATCTCCTTCATTTCATCGTTTAGCAACTGAAGGTGGTTGGACGTTGTTGAAATACTTCATCCGCGATTCCATCAAGATGTAACTGGATCTCATTATGCTGTCTGAGTATTTGTTGAATCTTCTGGGTAATGGCTGTATATATTTTATATTGCTCGTTGTTGTTTTCTATTATTTTATTCTGACTTCTGAGTATGGTGTCCGAGTCAGTTGTGTCCCCGGCGAATCAGCAATCCATGCACTTCCATGCTGAGCCAAACCAGTTATTTGAGCGTTTGGTTTTCTGTTTGTGGTACTTAAGTTCCCCTAACAGTTTATTGATCTCGTTAATCTGGTATGTTAGCTGTGATTTAAAGATGCTGGATGGCTTGATGTCCTTTATTTCTGCTTGGATTCTGGAAAGATTTTCCTCGTAGCAGTTAAAACCTATTTGGTGGATTATTCTGAAATTTCCACTAATTATGTTTCCATTCCCTTCCTTAACTGAAATCAGTGGAGTATCGTAGTGATAGATGTTCAGCGACGTGACCGTCGTCCACAGGCACAAGCTGAAAAGAGGTGAGCTTTTATTATTTATTAGAACATCAATAGTTCTTAATATTGGTTTTATGAACCCGTCTTCCGGAGTTGGTGATGACTGTGACTTTGTTATCTTTTGCCACAGTTTCTGTTCTGAATTTCGGTTTGTTTTTTCCTTAAATTTGTTTAATGGCCGTATATATTGTTTCTCCTACTTCGTAAGTTTTCGGCTCATTCTTTTCAAGGTTTTCCCTATGCATCTTAAGCTTTTGACTTTGCTTTTTTCTTTCTGTGAGGTCTTCATTTATTTTTTCTTTGTAGTCCAACAGGATCTGGTAGTTGATACGTTGTATACGTCCGAGGAATATGTCGCAGGGATTTTTTCCCTTACGTTTGTTATACCTATCAACCGCAACGTTGACCAGTTCCTTTATCGTAAGTTCCTTATATTCGGGTTGGAGGCATCTTAAGATTTCTTCTTAAGAAATTGTTGAATGGACCCTTTCTATTGTTCCATTGACTTCACTTTTATTTGTTGGGGTCAAGTACACCTTTATCCCGAGGGTTTTTATGTAATTAGTGATGATGTGGCTTATAAAGCTAGGTTCGTTGCCCATCACTAAAATTTTTGGTGCTGTAAAGTAGTGCAGCACCTTAATTAATTTCTCCCGCAAGTGTATAACAGATCGATCCTTTAAATGGAAAAATTTCGTCAATTTTGAAAATTTATATCGATAATCGAGCATTCTCCCCCCCCCCCCTCCCCTTGCGTTGGATTCGTGAGTGGTTTCGCAATTTTTGCGAAATCCTTAATGATGCTGTTATCTTCCTTGGATATGCTTTTATACCCGCGTTGGTTCTAAGATAACCCAGGAATTCCGTTTCCTCCTTAAGAAATTCCGCCTTGTTTAGGTTGACCCGGAGGTTTGCATTCCGTAACTTATTGAATATCTTCTTGACATTATCTAGATGTTGTTCTTTTGTCTTTCCGCCAAAGATTATATCGTCAATGTAGACGTAACAGATTTTTCTGTAATACATTTTTTATAAGAAAATTAAAATTATCTTAGCTTGCATAAAAAATATATGAAAAATTCTTATTCTAAGGAATTCTTCTAAAGGATTCATATTACAATTGAAGGCAACAAATTTGATCTTCGCGTGTCTGGCTAGGCACGTTGTGTTGATGCAGCATTGCTGAGGATGTTAACTCTTGGCACGTTGTGCTAATGTGACATTACTGATGATGTTAACTCCTCCCTTCTTAAAAATCCACGTCCCGTGGATCAACAATTTAACTGGATGGGTTGAATTCCAGGTTGATGAGTGGGAAGTTCCTCCCGTACAGTTGGTTTTGGTTCTTCTGTGTATCAGAAAAATTAATACCAAGCTGCAGATGATGACTATGATCCCAATGTCAATGGTGGCTGCTTCCTTGTGTTCGTTGAGTAGTTCTTGTAATTGTGCAATGTTACCCAGATATAGATTGTGTAAATATCCGAAACCGTCTCGTTGCACCAAAAAATTTCCTTTCAAGTGTTGATTCGTATTGTTGTACGAAATCTTCCCATCGAAATTGCTTAGAAATATCGTATGATCATTGAGGGGTTCAATGATTTGTTGATTGTGGAATTGGTACTCGCATCTAGCGTTGAGACCTTTGATCAGTTGGTAAATACAATGATCCATTGGTATTTTGTTTAGTCCGCTTAGGTCACAAATAGTCGTCTCGCCGAATGTATGATATTTTTTGACAATTCCAAATATCTCATCTTGGTTGAGAAGAAGTTCGTTGAATTCCATGTATATGCGCTTGTCGTGGCTGGAGGTTGAGCGTATGATGACGTGATTGTAGTCCTGTCTGCTTGTTTCGATGCTAGTCTGCATCGAAAGAACATAAAGGAGAGTAGATTCTTTCACGATCATCATAGGTTCAGCATATTCGATTGCCTCTACCTCGTTGGCATACGGCATGGTTTCAATTTCCATGATTAAGCGACTAAGTTCACCTTTATTCAACAAGTTGGTGTTGACGATGTTTCCCTTAGCTAATTGAGCAGCTCGGACTACCTCGTATATTTCGTCTTTGAGGATAGTGAGTCGGATAAACAATACCTGGTGAAGTTTCTCTTCCGATTCGTCATTTTAGTGGTCAATGATTTTATTGTAGTCCGTAAGCAATTGTTGAGTTGTATTTGTTAGGACTTTGTTGACCTTGTACTGTTGATTGTTGTTACGAATTATCTCGTTTTGGCTACTCATTATCTGGTCCCAATCCGTAGCATCCGGAGATCCTGCTATCCATTTCCATAGGCGCTACCGATCCAGTTTATTGATTTTTGTGTGCGTGAGTGACCTTCAGTTCCGAAATTAGCTGAGTTATGACTCTGGCTTGATGGATAAATTGCGGTTGATGGGTGTTGTCTTGGTGAATGTGGGTAATTGAGGGTGTGATTCGATCTATGACTTCTTCATAATCCTTCAGATTGATGATATGAATCAGCTTGAAGCTCCCTTGGATTATTCGTCCATTTCCTTGTTTAAGTGTTACGAGTGGAGTATTATACTCATAGATGCTCAGTGACATAGTAAAACGGCAGAGCCAAGAGCTAGAAAATAGGAGAGGGAAAGTTTTCCGGAAGTGGTTGTTACAGTGACATTGTTATCTTGTGCCACTGTTTCTTGTCGGAATTTCGGCTTATCTTTTCCTTGGATTTGTTTGATTGCCGTATAAATGGTATCACCAGCTTCATATTTCTTCGGACCGACTATCTTACTATTTTCTCTTGTAATGATGGAGTCTTGATTTTTGCGAAGTCTCTCTATCAAATCCTCATGAACCTTTGTCTTAAAATCTGCGAGATGTTGATAATTAGTTTTTTGTGTCCTTTCGAAAAGATATTGTTAGGTTTTTGTTGAGTAACCGAGTGTATAGAGTCATTGTAGCGGTCCACAGCTATGTTGATAAGTTCTTTTGTTGACAGTTCCTGGTACTCGTTCTGGAGGCATCGAACTAATTCCAGTATAGTAGATTGAACTCTCTCTATAGGGCCATTTACCTCACTTCGTTGGGAGGGTGTTAGGTAAATTTGGATACCTAATGTTTTTAAGTAGTCCGTTATGATAGGACTCACAAAACTTCTCTCATTATCCATCACGAGTATGCGAGGTTCACTGAAACAATGTAGAGCTTTGCTAATTTTATCTCGTACATGCAAAATTGATTTAGTCTTGATGCGAAAACATTTTACGAATTTTGAAAATTTGTCCACACAAGATAGAAATTTTTCCTTTTTGATTTCCATTATATCCATATGAAGAACTTCTGCAGGGTATGTTGGAATAGGTGTTTCTTGGAGAACATCACGGTGAGGATGTCGGTCATACTTATTTGTGTTGCAAGTGTCACAGGTTTGCGTGTATTTTTTGATCAACTGGCCATCTTTGGAAAATAGTAGCGTTCCAAAATTTGCTTTCGGTTTTCCATGTGATTCCTGTGTGCCGGCTTGTGTTCTTCTTTTATGATTGAAAATTGAATTTCCTCGTTCTGAATGTCTTCAACAATTATTTGTGTTAGGCGTATTTTGTAGCTAGAGAAGCTCTCTTTGACTACTTCTTGCAGTAGTTGAATACATTCCTCCGTGATTTTGATTCCGTTGATGATGGTTGGGTGCAATTGTTCCTGTAGGACCTTGCATAGAATATCTTTGTTTAGATCCGGTAGGCTAATATAGTGTCTGTTGTAAGCGGGATGAGGTTCTTCATGAGCATAGATGTCCTTTCTGAAATATCAGTTGGTTGATGGGTGCATCACAGTATCGAATTAAGTCGGTAGAATCCTCCTCTGCACTGTGAATGGTTCCAGCTACTCAGCTACTCAGCTACGTCAGCTACTCTGTTGGTACAACCAGGTTTGTAAATAAGCTCGTAATTGTTCTCCTCCAACCGAGCTTTCCAGCGCTTTAACTTGGCATTGTTGTTCTTATTACTTATTGTAAACGTTAGCGGTTGATGGTCTGTCAACATTTTGATTTTGCGGGCCCCATATACATAGTTGCGAAGGTTATCTATAGTGCCCATATTCCAGAGGACTGGATGTCTATATATAGTTACAGATCACGGACTTAAATTTGTTCAAATCAGGACTAAGATAGAAAAATATTGAGATCTTAGTCAAAATTGTGTTTTTGTCAAACATTGTTGTTGTTGTCAAAATAGACATGGCCTATAAAAATTTGTTTCTCTGTTCACTTCCTGTTCATACCCAAATCGAGGGCATTCGGCTAAAGGTCTGATTTATGTAAAACCATCTACACATTGTATAACTCCATTTTAGTTAGACTATAGTACTGACATGGAAGGTTAGTCGTTCCTCCGCTTCCGTCTCTGAGCAGAATATCGATTCAATCAGTTGCAAATCTTGTTCAACCAATCGATCTCTATTGCTAACCTTTGTAAATAATGATGATAATTCAGCAGTATTCTGCCGCATAACTTCGATCAATTCGTAAAAAACAATTCCGGAGTGGCTCTAACCGGTAGCAATTGCCTCAAATTACCAATAAAAAAGATGTATAATCCACCAAAAGCGTCATCATAATTTCGCGTTATTTCTTTCAGTCTCAAATTCGCGGGTCTAACATTCCCGCCCAATCATGCCGCTTTCATCGATGAATATCATCTTGACGTACTTGAAAAAAGATCTATATAAACCCATAACCTCGTTCAATAATGGCGTTTGGAAACTCGAAAGGGTGATTTTAAACGCAGTATTTCTCATGAGTAGCAGTATTTCTCCATCAAGTTGTGTTTCTTGTTCCATATTGCACCGAGCTTGTTCTTCGTCGCTGTTCCCCTATCCAGATCATAATTTCTGTATCTTATAATATTTGGAATATTCTATTCTTTCACCCGCCCCTTAGCAATAACATTATATCGAGAAATAAACTGTAATTCTATTTCGATATATCATCATCAGCAAATTCTTTTAAGGTTTTCTGACACGTTCTCGCTGTTGTGGCCAGTACGTAGGAATATAGACAACAGTCACCGATGCCTTGGACATGGGTTCACACAATAGAAACCAAGTAGCTTCATGACTGCTGACGTGACATTTCAACCGTACCTATTGAGTACGTTGGCACTAAGTATCTTTGTAGCAGCGACAATATCGAAGTCTGAATTCACATTCTTATAATCTCGACGAGTTTCTATTGTAAATTCCTTTGTTAGTTTAGTACTGCGTGTATGAATATTATTCAGCGATGAATTGGAAATCCACGTTGGACCCAATCACGTTTTATAAATACTCGAGGTCCAAGTATCCCAGCTCATAGAATGTTGATATAATCGTCATCCGGCTCAATGCCGTTGTAGTCATTATCTTCTAGATTTTCATTATATCTCTGTGACGGGATTTGAGTGTTTTCAACTGTGGATTTTTCTTCCCTAGTGGTACGACTTTTACGGATAGGCATTGAAGGTGAATTTGTATTTATGTGTTTGAAGTTTTTTGTCGAAACGTAAGAGGACGATTTTTTCTTATTTTTTATTTTCTTAAATTTTCGTTTTTATGTTGTTTACATTTTTAGTACAACAATCGAGGAAATCAACTTCAGTGTCGCTTTTCGCAATGCCAGTGTATGTGGCCAGTTGAGTGTCGTGCGCTCGTGCGCGGTTGATTGTGGAAATTGATTTCGGTTATCGAATATCAAATTAATTGGTTGTCGCACGGTTAGTCGCGTATTAGTATGTCGAATGTGTCGATGATTGTAGCATTAATTATTTTGCGAATTATTGAGTTGCCACAGATCACTCGATCGATAACAGTAGATACTCCTGATGATGACTTAACCGAAATCGATCGAGTGATTTTTAAACTTTTTTACTAAATGCTCGATACAACTAAAATTATTTCGCCAAAACTAAAAATGTCTCGAATGAGGGCTACATGATTTTGAAATCCATAAACTAGTTTTTACGAAATCATTTTAGTTTTATCGAGCGAGATAAGGGTTTCTTTAAGACGCCATAAGAAACTTCTAATATTCACCATTAATGGTCATGATTTTCGATCAAGCGCCTGAATATAAGTTCTGTGCTGATTGGCACACCTCCAAAAACTTTTCGGAATGAAAATTCCGGTTCAAATTCGTATCATATTTTCTGGTGTAAAAGCATTCAGTTGACTATTCCTCACAATTCTAAATTATTCCTCAAGGCATGCGATCCGAGATCGATTCGAGATCTAGAATTTATTCAAACTTTATGTTGTGTCCGCGGCAGGGTTATTATAGGTATATGAGTATAAATCATGGAACAACTGCAAATTATATATCATGTCATTTCCATTAATTAAATAGCTATTTCCTCATATGTCTTAAGGTTAAACATTAACATTATGTAAAAATATGTATATACCAATGAATATTATTTTGGTTTTTTACAGCCAGAAGGGATTGAACATGCCACAAAAATGTACTCGAGTTTATAATAAAAAAATAGAAATTTTTAATTTCCATTTGAAACATTTTACCATTTTTTTTATTATACTGGTGCTGGTGGTGTGGTTAGTTAGCCCATTTAGTTCCCTTATTTTAAATAAATCGTTTGGGTGCCAACAATAACTGAGTCGAGCATAAATGTTTAAATGAAGTCTTATTGTATCATAATTTATTATAAAGCGTAGAACCGCACACACAAAAAATGTATCCAAAGAACACATAACTCACTGTATATCGATTTTTATTTTCCATCCACTCCAAATATAAACCAACCTACAAAACATATTTTGTCTTAACATAAAAAAAATGTATATTAAACTACAAAGCAACATAAAAAAAGGATAAAATCCTTTCATCCATTTAAATCCATTCAACAACATAAAAAAGTCCCACAATATTTTTCCAGTACCAGTATGTTCACATGTTGTTTCTACAACCTACAGAAGTAACACACAAAAAAAAAATACAAAATGAATGTACGAGACACACATAATTAAAAAAAAAAATTGATTAATGAAAGCTTTGAGCTAGTTAAAAAACCATGTGTGTACATACCACGTACAATGGTTAGGAACGCACACGACAATGAGTTCAACAAAACAATTTTTCGGTTACGTACTTGTCGGTAATTGCGATGTGCTTTCCGCGCCCTATACACCACCACCACCGCCGCATATACCAATTTTCGGGTTTAACGGTTTTGTTTACATTCAATTAAAATCAAACTTTTATATGTTACCATCTTTTTGCTTATTAAAAGACTTTTTTACAAATTCAGCATATTTTGTGCTGCTTATGGCACTTGAATTTTTTATATTTTTATTACGAGATTTTAAAGCGAACCTTCGCTGTGTTGTCGTTAGCATAATTTTTATGGGCCTAGCCAAGTACTGAAAATATGGGGGAGATTTAACATAACGAGGAAAGATTTTTTGCATATCTGATTTGGAATGGCTCGGTTACAGATTTTTATGGCCTACCATTTTTTCCGCTCGGTTAACGATTGATTATTTCAGAAAATTATGTCCGTACTGGAGATGAATTTTTTATGGAATAATTTTAGGTAATATACTGTAGGTACTGATGGGTGGTTAGACAATAACGGAAATTGGTTTACTTCGTAGCGCGTTTTTTTTTCTGTCCAGTTTCAACTTGAGATTTGTACTATATTGAATTATTCACTTACGGTTATGCTAAATGCAAACCCGATTTCATTTTATATCTTTACCAGATCGCAGTAACACAGAGTAGTGCGATGCTCCGAAAAACGAAAATCAGGTGTTTTACTAGTAAGCAAAAGCAGATTACTAGTTCTTCCTAATTGAAGGAATATCATTGGGAAGGGTAGCATTCCTCGGTATCACGCGTTTGAAATGGCTATCAGGATTTCTAGAGATGAGTAGCTCAGTTTATTTTCGTCTCGTTATAACCCTAAACTCATCAATTGCATCATGTCGCAACGATGAGAAATTTTTTGGAGGTGGTTGGGATAGTCAGTCATATTTTTATTTTTATTTTTTAATGTGAGAATGGACATGTATCTCTATTATTAGTCTACCACGTCAAGAGAGAGTTTAATTCCTAAACAAATAGTAGTATTTCATATGCATGGCTCTTCAAACAAAATATTTTCGATTATTTCGCTCGAAGTGTTGTACAACAGCATACCTTCCGCTTGAAAAGCGCTCCAGTAGTCCGGGAGACGAAAAAAGAGGTTTACAATTAATTCTTCACAGAAAACCTCTCCCCAACCTTTACATCCATCATTGAAGCATGAATGAAAAAGTCAACACCTTCAGTATACAGAAATGCTTTCCTCTACCAGTCCTCTCTGGTGGGAATATCACGCCTAAACCACGAAACAAAAGATGGTGGCTGTATGATATAGTCGGTAGTATTTGGAATGTTCCTGTTTCTTAGAATAAATAGAATTGAGTCCTCTGGACTCGCTGTCATTTATTTTCCTAGAATATCTACGGGTAAGAGATGGAAGCGCTTGAGTGGATAAAATCCTAGGAGCCCTACTAATACACAAGGCAACTGTTCGCAATACTTTTACCAAGGATTTTAGGTTGATTAGAGTATTTAAATATAGAGCCAATGTACAATGTGGGGCTCCAAATCCATTTTTTCCCAATGAAATTTTTACAGGAGTAAAGCGCTATTGTAGTTCTCTTTACTGTTTGTTATATATTAGGTTTCCAGTTAAGTTTTCTGTCCAGAATGATGCATAGATACTCAGTTCAATATCATTTAAGCTAGGGGGCTTATCAAAGGAAGTTTGTATTTCCTGGAGATAAAGACCAACTGCAATAATCAATCTCAGTCTCATCCTAATCCCACCCAGCCCCTTAATGACCCGTCCACGCACGGAGAGAAGAGTGCCTGTGTTAAAGGCCTCCTCTATATCTCGAAAAGTTATAGAGTCCTCCTTATGTTCAAGGGATATCTCGAAAGGAGCAATAAAAGAATAGCGAGCAGTTTCTACAGATTTTTTCAATATGCATGTTGGATTTTTATAGTCTATTGGGCTCGAATGAACTCCTAACGTGAGGTTCTAACTGTCTTTCCAAATTTTTTTGCAGGCAAGGGGTTAAACTTATACGTCTGAGGTCTTTGGGAATGCAATGAGAAGTTTTTTCCGCACTTTAGGTATAAATATAAAACTTACTTCAGTTCATTTACTAGGAATGTGGCAAAGTCCTAGGTTACCCTTGAAGATAAGTTCCAGCCAGGATAAGGTTAAATCAACCGTTTGTTGGACATCCGCCAGTATAATGGTATAAGGCTTAAACATGTTTATAGCACACAAGATTTTTCTTCCTTACGACTCTGCTGTTCCTAATTAATTTCTATTTGTATGTTCTGTGGACTTCCTTGTAGCAGTCACAGCTCTTAGCAACTTTTGTTAACCTTCTTGCACTTTTACGGGTACTTTGAAATCCTATCACCATGGTGGTTTACCTAGAGGTCACTAGGAAAACATAATTTGGACTAGAAAATAAACCTCTTGTGTCCAATCAGGGGGTTTGGAACCAGTACCGGTAATGAATTGCTTAGAATAGATCTAAAATTATCCTAATCGGTTTTCCTCCTCCAGAGCTTCTCCAAATTGTGTGATGTTGCATCACTTCCTAGGATGACTCGTAGGATTTTTCTTTCTGAGCCTCCTTAATGAGCTTCCTAAAATAACAGGTGGGACATGTTCTCCATCATGTGGAAGGTAAGCGATATTAGCCAGATATTTTGACCATTCATCTCAATGCTTGCTGCAACCACATCTGAATTACTGTAATTTGGTAACAGAAAGATATTCAGATTATTTTTAACACGAAAGCAGGAACGAATTTTACCTCCCTTCTTCGCGAATAGCAGTTTGTATTTAGGAGTTCCAGTTTCCTAAGTCCTAGTCCTATTTCCTAGTTTGAGTATGGATGTAGCCGAAGCTGTCTTGGACTGATCGAGCTTAATCTGTACGAACCAATTTTCCTCTAACTGTGATTCCTCCAGGAATCAACAAGGTAATCCCATCGGGATTGACATATCTGTGTCTGTAGAGAGTGCTTTTACCTCCTATTTCCATGATGTTCAGGTTGTTAGCCGGGACCTTTATCAGTACAGGCACTCTCAAGATGTCACCCTCATCTTTCTTATAAATCTTGAGTGAAAAGGCGCCGCCAGCGCAGCCTCGACGTTCAGGATTGCTAATTTGTAGTATTTCCAGAATTTTTTTGGGATCGTTGGTTCCGTTGGGATTTAAGCTCTCGCTCTAGGTCTACAGAGGTATCCCCTCTAGCAACTACTTCTATTCTAGCACCAAGCCAGACTTCATCTAGGCCCGCTACAGCCTTTTTGTACGGAGTCGTTGATCGTTGGTCGGCACATGATGTTAACTTTACACGATTTCAGTGTCAACCTCTGCCCGGCCAGCCGGAGCGGGTTCAGGGTTTCCTTCATAAATTTTGGGAATGTGGCGGCTAAGGCCTTTTCTACATTCCTCGAAATGCTGGACGATATATACCCATCTTCGTGGGCTCTGTTAGTAACACTCATCGGCCATCACTTTATTCGCCGTTCTCTGCCTTTTGGGTAGATATGCTTTAGACAACCCGCTGGCTTCAATTCAATAATCTTTTTAGCCCATGAGAGCGTATGCACCCTTGTTTTTGCTCATGCTCTAGAGATTGCATTCGACGAACCAGCCTTGCTCGTACTTGTGTGTCATTTTTTCGGTACGTCAGTACGCCAGGCCTAATGGCTAAAGTCATATGTTGTTCCCGTTATTTTCGTACGTCTTGCGGACCAGGCCTAATGACCAAACTCGACGTTGGTTATCTGTGCTCGGAAAATAATTTTTCTACAAAATGTTTCTCATTAATAGACCTATATGGACTGTATAGTGGACTTTGCTCAAATCTCTAAAAATGCCTTATTGGCGCAGATTGGAAAATACAAAACGTTTAAAATCAACCGTTCGGAAAAATCTTTTTCTACCAAATGTACGTCGTTAATAAACTTATCTGGTTTATATCTGGCCCAGATATCTGGGCTTTTAAATTTATTCTACATAAGTAAGCCAATTTGATCTGAAAATTCATTCCCAACAAATTCAAATTAATTTTGGCAATTGAAATCCTATTTCCGCCATGTTTTCCATTTGGACCCGTATACGTGTTATTTTTTGCTAAAAACTTTACGAGCTCTTGGAATAGAGCTCCAATGCAATGTGAAGCATAGATTACGCTATAGATTCTGAAGTATAAGATTCTAAAAGTTCCAAGTCGTACTTCGCCATGAAGCAGTGGGTGGTGTAACCTTGAGTGCCACATTGCTGGGCATATTTGCAACGAAAGTGGTTGTGCCTGGGCCGGGACACTTTCGGCACAGCCGATTTTGTTTTGCGGTATTCGATCGGATTTCTTACACAGATGGCATTTCCGATCACCGTTAATCGTTTGATTAATTTTAATATCACTTGCTTGCGAGTGCAGGTAGTCCCTATCACTAGATTGCCGATTTTCTTGATTGGCGTTAATACTGACGAGAATGGGATAAGGTATGATAACTGCACTAGCTGCTTGACGGTTAAATCCTGTAATAGCGATGAATTGTTCATATGTGCCAGTAGTCCGGCAGCTTCGAGCGTGCCGCATAAGTTTTGCATCGATATCGCAAATTAAATTAGGATTCCTAGTTTTTCTGCTTTCGAAGCCGGTTTGTCTCTGATTTTCTTAATGTGTGCAAGATCATTTCTGGGCGGCCGTACGGCATTCTCAAGGTTGTTACTACATCTGATAGTGACGATGGTAAAAGTAGACGGCATCTCTCAACCTCTAGCGTTTTCCCTTTCAGACGCCGTTGCTGGTTGGTTGCCCGCTGAAGTGAGGAAGTTCCTTAGAAATTTCATGTCTTGCAGCCAGCTGATCAGCCCTCAACATGGATGACGTTGCAGCATTTGGTACAGGGAGTTATGGTCAACCCATAAACGCTTCTGGTTGAGAATATAATAACTGATTCCTGTGGGACTGATGTCCTTATATTCAAAATGGGTAGCGTATTTAACTTCACTCGAAGTACCGATTGTTGTTGATATGGCGGTTGACCGGTTTTCGATCCTAATACGTTCGCCATTTCGTTGGTAACTGGCATTTCAACAGATGTCGCTATTGCAACTTGTTTAATTATTGGCTACTCCGGATGGCTTTGGTGTTGCTCGACCCACTGACTGGCATCCGCATGGTTCGACATCCTGTTGATCAAATTTTGATTCATCGTCAGTTTGCTTTTCGAGGATTTTGAACTTCTTGTATATAAATATAATTCGGAGCTTGCGAATTTCCTCCAGCTTCTGAATCTTCAACGGTGTCCTCTTGCTTGAGGATGTTGTGGTTCGCGCGCTTACGGATCTATTTCAACACACTTGCTGCACTGCACTATATCGGTGTTAATGCGTTCGCACATACTGTAGTTCGATTCTGCGTATTTAGCACGTGTTGTGACGATCGAGCTGTTTTTAATGATTTATCGAAATTGTCTACGCCATCCATTGTGTATGTTGATTTATAATATGATGAACTTCACGGGTGGTGGTTATTTCCAATCAAACCAACCCAATCCAGGAAAAATTAAAGGTAATTTTGTAGATTATTGTGGATCGATGCTGCTTGGTTCATTCTCTGGATCGAATATTTGGTATTCGAGCTACAAAATTACTTTTTATTTTTTATTTGTCAGTGTTGACTTCTGGGCTGGGATGTTGTACCATCACTTATTTCGACTTTCGACTTAGTTTGTGTCTCAATTTTCGCGAATCAATTAAAATTCTACTTCGCGTGAACAATTATTTTTTATAGCCTTGTCTCTTTTCTAGATTTCGATATACGTGTCACGAAAAAATTATTTGACACTAAACAGAGTCGATTAATCTAGTAGTCTTAGAAATCGTATAGAAAAGAAATAGCGTCATGTTTTACTCGAGCAAGCTGAGAACACATTAGAAAATGCGTAATTTTGGAAGTGGAATATACTGTCATTTTGAGTGATGGTACAACATCCCAGCCCTGGATTTTTCTATTCAGGCTAGTATTTTCTTTATCTTCTGTCAAATTCTTTGTATATTGTTTCGTATGACGAACGCATTCGCACAACAGGGCTGGCTACCTGATTGATTTAAAGTGCTCTAAACCTGCACCGACCAAATTATCCCGCCTCAATGAAACCTGTACTATAATTTGTTACACATGTATTACAACAAATCCCGATTTTATTACAGTTACCGTTTTCGAGGAACGAGTGGTCGGTTTAGCTTACAATTAAACCTGCACCGCCAAAATTGTAACTTTTGATGTAGCTATGATATCGGGATGACTCTTGAACCAGAATTTATTACAAATTAATTACATTTAATAAGTTAGTTCAAGACCACCCCTATAACTAGCCTAAGGGTAAATTTCACTCCAAAACGATTAGGGGCAAAAAGGGTCAAACAGTAGTAAGACTTTTTAAATTAAATTTCGCGCGGAAAACCACTCGTCGAAATATTTTTTTCTATGTTGGTATGACTGTCAGTGACAGTGTTTAGTATGCGCTTGTCTTTCTGAAGTACAAAAAGTGCATTCGGCGATTTTTACAATGAGTGAAATTATTCAACAAAGAAATTCCATTAAATTTTGTGCGTGGAATCAATTTTGTGGTGCCGAAACGTTCAGAATGTTGCAAAAGGCCTTCGGTGATAATTGTATGTCGCGAGCAAGTGTTTTTGATTGGTACAAATTGTTCAAAGAGGGTCGAGAACGTGTTGACGACGAACCACGTCTTGGACGGCCATCGACATCAACTGATGATCAACACGTTAATAAAACGAAAGAATTTGTGCTCGAGAATCGACGATTAACAGTCAGAGATCTTACTGGCTTCGTTGAAATATCGGAAGGAAAAGTGAAAGCTCGATTGGTTCCAAAATCACTCAATTTTTTGGAAAAACAGCGTCGCGTTGACGTCTGTGAAACAATGCTTTCCGACTACCAGTACGTCATGAAATGTATTATAAACTGGCGATGAGCCTTGGATCTATGCTTACCACCGGAAACAGGCGATCAATCGGCCGAATATCGTGCCAAAGGTGAGCGAAGCCGAAAAAACCACGTCAATGCGGTGTGGTGCACTCCGAATTCCATCCGACTGGCCAAACTGTCAACAAGGAATACTTTTTGAGTGTTATGCGGCGTTTGCGCGAAGCTATTCGTAAAAAGAGGCCTTTCGTTTATTAAGTAGAGCACTTATTTGAACCATAGTTATTACCCATATATTCTGAAGCTAATTCCGTCTAACCTGACACAAAAATAATGAAATAAACAGATCCATACGGTTCATATGCCCACCACAAGGCCAATGTGGTATAACATCGACCTTAAAATGGAAAATTTGAAGCCTTTACAGTTTGGAGCTAATCCCACGTACTCTGACTCAAAAATAATATATTACACACCTGGATAGGGCTTAACTACTCTCGACAAGACTTCCTGCAACATTTTTCCTAAAGTCTGGTGGCAGTCTGGTGTAAAAAAATTTATAAAATTTGGTTAAATTAACGTTTTTGAAATATAATACTGTGGGCAAAAAATATTAAGACTTTGTTCATAATTTTAAAATTCTTATTTATTTCTCTAAATTTATTTCGTCCCCCTCAACGTAATCCCCCCCGGCCCCAATACACTTGTGCCTACGTTTTTTTTAATCCTCGAAACAGTTGTTAAAGTCAATTTCCGCAATAGCCTCTAATGCGCGTAGCGATGCACGTTTAATGTCTTCAATTTACTCAAAACGGTTTCCTCGGAGCGGTCGTTTGAGTTTGCTGAACAGCCAAAAGTCACACGGAGCTAAATCGGGCGAATACGGTGGTTGCGGAACGATATGGGTGGAATTTTTGGCGAAAAAATCACGTAAAACCAATGCAGTATGAGAAGGTGCATTATCATGGTGCAAAAATCAAGAGTTGTCGACCTATAATTCCGGCCTCCTTTTACAAATAGCTTCGTGCAAACGACACATAACACTCAAATAGTATTCCTTGTTGACAGATTAGCCTCGATAATCGAAGAAAAATGTCAACATCACCTTGATTTTTGACTTGCTTTGACGTGGTTTTTTCGGCTTCAGCTCACCTTTTGCACGATATTCGGCCGATTGATCGTCTGTTTCCGGGTCGTAAGCATAGATCCAAGACTCATCGCCAGTTATAATACGTTTCATGACATCCTGGTAGTCGGAAAGCATTGTTTCACAGACGTCAACGCGACGCTGCTTTTCCAAAAAATAGAGTGGATTTGGAACCAATCGTGCTTTCACTTTACTTTGGCCTTAATGATCTTTCAAAATGCTTTTCACCGATCCTTCCGATATTTCAACGATGCCAGTAAGGTCTCTTACTGTTAATCGTCGATTCTCGAGCACCAATTCCTTGATTTTATTAACGTGTTGATCATCAGTTGATGTTGATGGCCGTCCAAGACGTGGTTCGTCGTCAACACGTTCTCGACCCTCTTTGAACAATTTGTACCAATCAAAACACTTGCTCGCGACATACAATTATCACCGAAGGCCTTTTGCAACATTCTGAACGTTTCGGCACCACAAAATTGATTCCGCGCACAAAATTTAATAGAACTTCTTTGTTGAATAATTTCACTCATTGTAAAAATCGCCGAATGCACATTTTGTACTTCAGAAAGACAAGCGTATACTAAACACTAATGATTATTTTGATGTGACATTTGGCACAGATGTCACTGACAGTCATACCAACATAGGAAAAGAAATATTTCGACGAATGGTTTTCCGCGCGAAATTTAATTTAAAAAGTCTTACTACTTTTTGCCCCTTTTTGCCCCTAATCGTTTTGGAGTGAAATTTACTCTTAGGCTAGTTATAGAGGTGGTCTTGAACTAACTTATTCAATGTAATTAATTTGTAATAAATTCTGGTTCTAGAATCATCCCGATATCATAGCTACATCAAAAGTTACAATTTTGGCGGTGCAGGTTTAATTGTAAGGTAAACCGACCACTCGTTCCTCGCAAACGGTAACTGTAATGAAATCGGGATTTGTTGGAATAAATTGTAATAAATGTGTAACAAATTATAGTACAGGTTTCATTGAGGCGGGCTAATTTGGTCGGTGCAGGTTTAGAGCACCTTGATTTAACAAGAGGCAACAGTACCTAGCTAAATCACGTTGGTATTAGAAAGCATTTCACGTGTAGGGATTTAAAAATCGAGCACAAATTGTTGTTAGTAATCCAGCAATTACGAAAATACCGATATATAAGGACACTTTACCGAGACCACTACTAATTTTTCAAATTGTATGTCAAGTGCACAATATTAAGTATCTAGTAAATTGGTTTTGTCATTATTATTATTATTCTTATTACTTTGTTATTTTTTCTGTTATTAATGCTCTCCATAGAATCAAGACACTTGTTGTTCCTTCATATATATGTACATTGTGTCTATATAGAGTTATATACTCGGTAGTTATATACGTAAGTAGATATAAACAATGTGATTATCATTTTTATGGTTTTATAATATTCTCGTATTGATTTTCTACAGCTTTCTGTTTGCTGTTGTAACTAAACAGCATAAATTTCAGTCTTTCGATTCGTTTAGAGCTGTAAACGAATAAAAAAAAAATTGTTATTTTCATGAAAAATAAGACATTTTAATACATCTCGTCTGTCTTTCGTATTGATTCCAAATGGGAAATTAAAAACATAAAAGCAGATCCATAAATTTTCATAAATTTTCCAGCAGCCATAATAATATTAGTAGTGTAATGATATCCTAATAATAAGCTCGTTTATTTATTTTTTGTTTTGTTTTATTTAAATAATAATTTGTAAATATGAAGCTTTTTTTAAATCTCAATTTTAAATACTCATTTCATATTCATAGCACGTTCTCGAAACAATAAAACCTTGTGGAATGGTTTAAATGATAACATATTAAGCTTTTAAGCATAAAAAGTTTATGATTTTTTTGTAAACACACACACACACACACACACACACACACACACACACACACACACACACACACACACACACACACACACACACACACACACACACACACACACACACACACACACACACACACACACACACACACACACACACACACACACACACACGAACATAAAAGATATGTTTTTGCTAGTAATGCATAGTTGATGGAATTTGTAAAATGTTTAAAAATAGATAATCAGTTTAAATACAAATCGTCTTATAGTTGATACGGCGTCTAGGTCCTAGTCAGGTCATTCACTGTTGCGGACTATCGACAATTTAAATATAATTAGATTTATCCCTGTACAGTATGATATCCAGACAAATAAGATTAACCTACATATCGTAAATTTTGGCTCTAGTTTTAACTATTTCATTTGTCTAGAACAAAATGATGAATATCAGGCAGGTATACTACCTTGTTTTGCCGCCATTTAGGCGAATATTAGTATTGACAGTTCATACTTGACAGTCGTGAAGTAGACACGTGGCAAATTTATTATGGAAAAATATTCGATAAACCATCGTGTTTTAATCGTTAAAATATTTTATCAAAATCAATCATCGATTACTGTGACGATGAGAAAGTTACGTGAAAATTTTGGGAGAAACAACGTGCCAACAAAACGCACTATTTATCGTGTAGTGAATGATTTCGAAGAAAGAGGGTCTGTAAGTGATAGGCCCAAGCATGGGCCACAACGTACTGCAAGATCGGCTGAAAACATTACTGCTGTTCAAGAAAGTGTTCAAAACAATCCATCAACCTCAATTCGACGCCGTGCTCAGGAGCTTGGTCTTCAAAGAACAAGTTTGGCCACAATTTTGCACAAGGATTTGCATTTGTTTCCATTTAAGATTCAGTTGACACAAGAGCTTCTTCCACAAGACCATTTACGCCGCCGTACATATGCCAATAGGATGTTACAGCTCGCCCATGACAACCCCGATTTTCATGAAAAAATCATAATGAGTGACGAGGCACATTTTCATTTAAATGGATATGTGAATAAACAGAATAGTCGGTTCTGGGCAATGGAAAACCCTCACATTATTCATCAGTCACCTTTACATCCATTAAAAGTGACAGTCTGGTGTGCAATTTGGTCAGGAGGAATTATTGGACCTTACTTCTTTGAAAATGAAAACGGCGTAACGGTAACTGTGAATGGGGAGCGATATCGTGATTTGATTGAAAACTTTTTAACGCCACAACTGCATACTTTGGGCTTGATTAACATGTGGTATCAACAAGACGGTGCCACATCGCATACAGCCAGGATTACAATGGAATTACTGCGAGAACTCTTTCCAGAACAAGTTATTTAAAAAAATGGGTGATGATGATTGGCCCTCACGGTCGCTTGATTTGACTGCTCCGGATCAAAACCATGTAGTTCTGATCCACAAATTAATCCTTTTAACATGTCAAATTAAAATGTCAATTTTGACCAAAAATGAATTAACTGAAAATATTTTGTTCCGAGCCTAATTTCGCTAGGTTGCAACGGTGCGATTTTGTTCATATTTTGCCAAAAGTGATGTACGGGTCTGGCTATATCAAAATCATGTACTTCTGATCCACAAATTAATCCTTTTTACATGTCAAATTGAAATGTCAGTTTTGACCAAAAATGAATTAACTGGGAATATTTTGTTCAGAGCCTAATTCCACTAGGTTGTAACGGTACGATTTTGTTCATATTTTGCCAAAAGTGATGTACGGGTCTGGCTATATCAAAATCATGTAGCTTTGATCCACAAATTAATCATTTTTACATGTCAAATTAAAATGTCAATTTTGACCAAAAATGAATTAACTGGAAATATTTTGCTCTGAGTCTAATTTCACTCGATTGTAACGGTACGATTTTGTTGATATTTTGCCAAAAGTGATGTACGGGTCTGGCTATATCAAAACCATGTAGTTCTGATCCAAAAATTAATTCTTTTTACATGTCAAATTAAAATGTCAATTTTGACCAAAAATGAATTAACTCGAAATATGTTATTCTGAGCCTAATTCCACTCGGTTGTAACGGTACGATTTTGTTCATATTTTTCCAAAAGTGATGTACGGGTCTGGCTATATAAAAACCATGTAGTTCTGATCCACGAATTAATCCTTTTTACATGTCAAATTAAAATGTCAGTTTTGGCCAAAAATGAATTAACTGAAAATATTTTGTTCCGAGTCTAATTCCGCTAGGTGCAACGGTACGATTTTGTTCATATTTTGCCAAAAGTGATGTACGGGTCTGGCTATATCAAAACCATGTAGTTCTGATCCACAAATTAATCCTTTTTACATGTCAAATTAAATTGTCAGTTCTAACCAAAAATGAATTAACTGGAAATATTTTGTTCAGAGCCTAATTCCACTAGGTTGTAACGGTACGATTTTGTTCATATTTTGCCAAAAGTGATGTACGGGTCTGGCTATATCAAAACCATGTAGCTCTGATCCACAAATTAATCCTTTTTACATGTCAAATTAAATTGTCAGTTTTGGCCAAAAATGAATTAACTGAAAATATTTTGTTCCGAGCCTAATTCCGCTAGGTGCAACGGTACGATTTTGTTCATATTTTGCCATAAGTGATGTACGGATCTGGCTATATCAAAACCATGTAGCTCTGATCCACAAATTAATCCTTTTTACATGTCAAATTAAAATGTCAGTTTTGACCAAAAATGAATTAACTGGAAATATTTTGCTCTGAGTCTAATTTCACTCGATTGTAACGGTACGATTTTGTTGATATTTTGCCAAAAGTGATGTACGGGTCTGGCTATATCAAAACCATGTAGTTCTGATCCAAAAATTAATTCTTTTTACATGTCAAATTAAAATGTCAATTTTGACCAAAAATGAATTAACTCGAAATATGTTATTCTGAGCCTAATTCCACTCGGTTGTAACGGTACGATTTTGTTCATATTTTTCCAAAAGTGATGTACGGGTCTGGCTATATAAAAACCATGTAGTTCTGATCCACGAATTAATCCTTTTTACATGTCAAATTAAAATGTCAGTTTTGGCCAAAAATGAATTAACTGAAAATATTTTGTTCCGAGTCTAATTCCGCTAGGTGCAACGGTACGATTTTGTTCATATTTTGCCAAAAGTGATGTACGGGTCTGGCTATATCAAAACCATGTAGTTCTGATCCACAAATTAATCCTTTTTACATGTCAAATTAAATTGTCAGTTCTAACCAAAAATGAATTAACTGGAAATATTTTGTTCAGAGCCTAATTCCACTAGGTTGTAACGGTACGATTTTGTTCATATTTTGCCAAAAGTGATGTACGGGTCTGGCTATATCAAAACCATGTAGCTCTGATCCACAAATTAATCCTTTTTACATGTCAAATTAAAATGTCAGTTCTAACCAAAAATGAATTAACTGAAAATATTTTGTTCCGAGCCTAATTCCACTAGGTGCAACGGTACGATTTTGTTCATATTTTGCCATAAGTGATGTACGGGTCTGGCTATATAAAAACCATGTAGTTCTGATCCACAAATTAATCCTTTTTACATGTCAAATTAAAATGTCAGTTTTGGCCAAAAATGAATTAACTGAAAATATTTTGTTCCGAGTCTAATTCCGCTAGGTGCAACGGTACGATTTTGTTCATATTTTGCCAAAAGTGATGTACGGGTCTGGCTATATCAAAACCATGTAGTTCTGATCCACAAATTAATCCTTTTTACATGTCAAATTAAATTGTCAGTTCTAACCAAAAATGAATTAACTGGAAATATTTTGTTCAGAGCCTAATTCCACTAGGTTGTAACGGTACGATTTTGTTCATATTTTGCCAAAAGTGATGTACGGGTCTGGCTATATCAAAACCATGTAGCTCTGATCCACAAATTAATCCTTTTTACATGTCAAATTAAAATGTCAGTTCTAACCAAAAATGAATTAACTGGAAATATTTTGTTCCGAGCCTAATTCCACTAGGTTGTAACGGTACGATTTTGTTCATATTTTGCCAAAAGTGATGTACGGGTCTGGCTATATCAAAACCATGTAGCTCTGATCCACAAATTAATCCTTTTTACATGTCAAATTAAATTGTCAGTTTTGGCCAAAAATGAATTAACTGGAAATATTTTGTTCCGAGCTTAATTTCGCTAGATTGCAACGGTGCGATGTTGTTCATATTTTGCCAAAAGTGATGTACGGGTCTGGCTATATCAAAATCATGTAGTTCTGATCCACAAATTAATCCTTTTTACATGTCAAATTAAAATGTCAATTTTGACCAAAAATGAATTAACTGGAAATATTTAGCTCTGAGTCTAATTTCACTCGATTGTAACGGTACGATTTTGTTCATATTTTGCCAAACAAGATGTACGGGTCTGGCTATATCAAAACCATGTAGCTCTGATCCGACATATTAACACTTGTTACATGTCAAATTAAAATGTCAATTTTGGTCAAAAATGTATTAATTGGAAATATTTCGCTTTGAGCCTAATTTCGCTAGGTTGTAACGGTACGATTTTGTTCATATTTTGCCAAAAGTGATGTACGGGTCTGGCTATATCAAAACCATGTAGCACTGATCCACAAATTAATCCTTTTTACATGTCAAATTAAAATGTCAGTTCTAACCAAAAATGAATTAACTGAAAATATTTAGTACGGAGCCCAATTTCGCTAGGTGTTACGGTACGATTTTTTTAGTGTTTTTCTAAATACGAGATATGTGTTTTTTCGTCCTATACCCAAATTATCATAAACTTGCCAATTTAAAAATTATTTAACTTCATTTTATTAAATTATTACATTTATTTTGTATAATTTGCAAATTAAAATAATTTTGATTTTTCATATAATAAAATTCGGGGCTAACTTCACATTTGAAGTGTATTTAAAATAAAACATAATGTTAAACGGAGCGGGGATAACTTCACACAAGCGTTAAAGGGATATAATTATGTTAGTGTTGCCTGATTATTTTTTTTTAATTTAGGGGATAAAATCCGGGGATAACTTCACATACGTCCCACATTCCCCACATTATTACATAAAATGATAAAAATCATAAGTTTATGAATAACTGACTATTAAAACCTACTAAAAATAATTCGTAGTTATGTTTGTGTACCATAGATTGCGCATAGATAGGACACCTTCGCCGAATAACCCTGTGAGCTGACCAATATTTTTTTCAATTGATCACCCAATTTTTCGAAATTTTGTTTATTCAAACACATCAACAAAACCTTTCTGATCATCACGTCCATGTGATGTAAGTGTCGTCCGATGGGGCAATTCCTAATCTAACTGGCCATATAGGCCACATCTGCGGAGTAGCTCTGTGAATTTTTCCAAATTTTGTTTATTCAAACACATCAAGAAAACCTTTCTGATCACCACGTCCATGTGTTGTAGTCTCGTTAGATGGGGCAATTCCTAAGCTAACTGGCCATATAGACCACATCCGCGGAATAACTCTGTGAGCTGGCCAATAGTTTTTTCAATGGATTACCCAATTTTTCAAAATTTTGTTTATTCAAACACATCAAGAAAACCTTTCTGATCACCAGGTCCATGTGTTGCAAGTGTCGTTCGACGAAGCAATCCCTAAGCTAACTGGCCATATAGGCCACATCCGCGGAATAACTCTGTGAGCTGGCCAATAGTTTTTTCAATGGATTACCCAATTTTTCAAAATTTTGTTTATTCAAACACATCAAGAAAACCTTTCTGATCATCACGTCCATGTGTTGTAAGCGTCGTTCGATGAAGCAATTCCTAAGCTAACTGGCCATATAGGCCACATCCGCGGAATAACTCTGTGAGCTGGCCAATATTTTTTTCAATGGATTACCGAATTTTTCGAAATTCGAATATAACTGTTGGAGCCTGTATTTGGCCATGGATAACTTTATGTTGCATCTCGTTGTTGCTATGGCGTCAGTGTTAAGATTGTGGCTACTTCACACTAGTGAAATCTGATTGAAAGAAGTGGTAAAAATGACATTAAAAATGTGGCTTATTAATTTTGATTTATGAATTATAAAGTTTAATCATATTGCGTTAACTTCCAGTATACCTTACATTTTTGCGTTTTAAAATAAAACCAAAGGAGTAGGTTTAAAATAAATAATACAGGGTGGGTCATTTGTTAGTCCTTTTTTATTTATGAATAGGTGGAGCTTAAAAATAATGATCCTGGTCTCCATTGTTGTCGCGTCTTTAAAATATAATTCTTTTAGAAAAAGATAAGACTTCCCAACTACAATACAGGAATTGATTCTATATCCTCAACTGAGTACCTCTACGAGAATGAAGGGAGGTAACGAAGTAGAGGTTCCATCTACAACAGTAACAAACGCAGTTAGAGACGCAATAAAATGACCTCCGGATCAGGGTTTCAATTTCCAAACAACAAAGCGCAAATAGGAGTACGCACTATTGTACCCAAACATTAAATGAAGCACTATCCACCCCCTAATAATGGGTTACAAGCTCTAAGCAAAATAACTGTCGCAGACAGAAACGAGATTTTTGAGTGTAGCGCAATTTGTGACGCCGGCCACACAATGTGCCTAGAGCTAGCCGATCTTAAAGGTTGTTTAGCCGAACGAAAACTGATAGTTGAGTCGATATTAAATTGCACACAAAAAGAAAGCAATGCTACATACGCGCAGATACTAGTCACAAGATAACCACAGCCGCTGGCAATCAAAAAGGGTGTTACAAACATGTCAAAGCCTCTGTGGCAACCGTCAAACGTTGTCATTGTAAAACCAGTGGCTGGTAAGGAGTCTGTCTTTGCTAGGAGTAGCGAAGTAAGGCGTAACTTTCGGGAATCCAAAAACTTGCCGGATGGCATGGTGATGGTCAATTTGGTCATTGAATCGATTTATCTGCTTGAAATGGCATGCATTTGAGCACATTGCAAAATTTTGCAACGTGAAAGATCAAATATGTGAGCACAGCTGTGATTCAGTCCAGAACGTATGTCCAAAGAAGACAGAGACACCAAAGTATGTCTGCTGCAAAAATGGTACAAAAGCGTTTAACTACTCATCACGGAGTAAAGTGTGGATACCATCGTGTCGGACACGAGATCAGGTAATGTTCAGAACACCATAACCTTGACATCCGCGTATGGTTCCTGTTTATGGTTCTTGTATATAAACAGGAACAATAGGGGTAAAAGGTAGAGTTGGTATCATGGCTACGTCGGCGCGTATTATCATCGGAGATGAAGATGCTCAAAATTTCACAATACTACGACACGCATTGTGTATGCGTTGAAGTAACAACGCCTATACATACTCTTCTTCCTTTCGGGCTATCTTAATGTGCAGGTCTGTGCGAATAAACCGCAAACAATTAATTACCTTAAAGTGAACATCGTCAATACGAAAGGTGATTCTATGCCATTTATGTATGGAAAACAATATCGTTCATATGCCCACAACGGCTTCGTCTACAGGCCTGCATCCCGACACAAAAATTGTCGATGACTTTTTCCAATAAAAGCGGATCACTGACCTCAATTTCAGCTCGAATCTTGTTTTTAAGTTGTGGAATTGTTTGTTGATGATTAACATACTCCTTACCATTGAAATAACCCCACAAAAATATTCAAGTTGTGTTAAATCCAGACCTCTTGGTGGCCAAGGAACTTCACAATTTTATAAAATTATGCGATCACTAAGTTTTGTTGACAATGAATGGATTGTTGCACGACTTGAGTGACATGTCGCTCCGTTTTGTTCAAACCAAAGGTCGTTGACACGTAATTCATTCAATCTGGACCACAAAAAAACAGTTAACATGTTGCGATAATATTCCCTATTCACTGTAACGGTATGATCATGTTCGTTTTCAAAGAAAAATGGTCCAATGATGCTACCAGCTCATAAACCACACCAAACAGTGACTCCTGGAGGATGATTCTGCCCCGTGAATAACATGAGGATTCTCCGCTCCCCAAATTCGACAATTTTGCTTATTGACGTACCCATTAAGATGAAAATGAGCTTTGTCGCTAAAGATGATTTTTGAAGAAAAACCTTCATTTCGTTCAAGCATCCAATTAACAAATCGACGATGATTTAAATGGTCTGGTGGCTCCAATTTTTTAGTTAGCTGAATTTTGTATGGTTGCAAATGAAGATCAACATGCAAAATGCGTCTTAATGTGGTTCGCGAAATGTTTAGTTCTTGTGAACGATGCCAGGTTGATGTGCTTGGTTTGTTACGAACACTTTCACTAACGGCTGCCTCTACAGCTGCTACTCTCACGCAATAAATGGCATATTTTTGACTTTTCATATGTCAAAGAATTTTTTAGAACAGACAACATTAAGTACTAAAATTCATCGATTGAAAAATGGACCAACAGATGGCCTACCCTGTACTTTTTTACACTTTCATAGGAATCTTTTGTACATAATAGGGCCGATTCTCGGACACACTTTTTATCATTTTATGTTATTTTATTTTTTTTTGTGTTATATACGTCAAAAAATTACCAAGTTTAGTCATTTTATCGAATTTTATGTGGAAAAAAATGTTTTGAATTTTTATTTTGAAAGAAATTTAAACAATTAAAATGCCAAATTATTTACATATAATTTTGTTGGCCCGAGCAGAGAGAGGAAGAAGGTTACTTAATTAACGTTACTTAATTAATTTTTGTAGGCAAAATCACACTCTTGAATTGAGGCATCTTAGAGATGTGAGTAACCTCTATGAATTACCGGGAGCAAAATTTAAAAAATTATTCAGGATTTCTAAACCATGCGCTCAATTTAACCCGTTTCAACTGAAACTTTTATGTACACTTCATTTTTATGGACACGGCTCGTATCAAGTATCGGTGGGAAGCTTCCAAGTTATTGCATTTCCACAACCAAGTGTATCTCGGGAAGTTAGGGAAATCACAACACTGATCATCGATTACTTGATGCAAAATTTTTTAAGTTTCCGCAGAGTATGTTACGCCAAGCTGAAATTAAAAACGGATTCAATCAAAAATTCCAAATGCGTGGAGTTATTGGAGCTATAGATGGGTCCCATATATCAATAATTGCACTACCAGAGAACGATGAATTTTATAGAGGCAATTCATTTCGCAACCGTAAGGGATATCACAGCATCAAATTGTTTATGCTAATTCCCGATTTCCTGGCTCAGTTCATGATTCGGCTATTTGGATGACGTCCAAATTAAAATCTTATTGCGTAATCTGTTGAAAACCAAACTAATTTTTTGTTAGGTGACTCCGGTTTTCCACTTGAACCTTGGCCTCTAACCCCTTGTTGAAACATGGAAAGGGAAACGAACAGTTTTCGTTACAATGAAAAATGTATTCTGGCTCGAAACATAATCGAGAAATGTTTTGGGGTTTTGAAATCCCATTTTCGCTGTTTCCTTAGGCACAGAACCCTTCATTGAAGTCAGAAATTATTCGCGGGCCGGACTAGCGGGTCACATACGGTGATAGAGGGACGTTTAACGTGTTTGAGATAATTTTTGGGGAATTTTCGTATGTTTAGTATTCGAGACATAGTCCATTGAACTCAGAAATTATTCGCTGGCCGGACTAGCGGGTGACATAAGGTGATAGAGGAAGACTTGACGTATTTGGGATAATTTTTTGGGAATTTTTGTATGTTTAGTATTCGAGCCATAGTCCATTGCACTCAGAAATTATTCGCGGACCGGACTAGCGGGTCACATAAGGTGATAGAGGGACGTTTAACGTATTTGAGATAATTTTTGGGGAATTTTCCAATGTTTAGTATTCGAGACATAGTCCATTGAACTCAGAAATTATTCGCTGGCCGGACTAGCGGGTGACAAAAGGTGATAGAAGAAGACTTGACGTATTTGGGATAATTTTTTGGGAATTTTTGAATGTTTAGTATTCGAGACATAGTCCATTGCATTTAGAAATTATTCGCGGGCCGGACTAGCGGGTCACATAAGGTGATAGAGGGACGTTTAACGTATTTGAGATAATTTTTGGGGAATTTTCCTATGTTTAGTATTCGAGACATAGTCCATTGCACTCAGAAATTATTCGCGGGCCGGACTAGCGGGTCACATAAGGTGATAGAGGAAGACTTGACGTATTTGGGATAATTTTTTGGGAATTTTTGTATGTTTAGTATTCGAGACATAGTCCATTGCATTTAGAAATTATTCGCGGGCCGGACTAGCGGGTCACATAAGGTGATAGAGGGACGTTTAACGTATTTGAGATAATTTTTGGGGAATTTTCCTATGTTTAGTATTCGAGACATAGTCCATTGCACTCAGAAATTATTCGCTGGCCGGACTAGCGGGTCACATAAGGTGATAGAGGAACGTTTAACGTGTTTGAGATAATTTTTGGGGAATTTTCGTATGTTTAGTATTCGAGACATAGTCCATTGAACTCAGAAATTATTTGCTGGCCGGACTAGCGGGTCACATAAGGTGATGGAGGAAGACTTCACGTATTTGAAATAATTTTTTGAGAATTTTTGTATGTTTAGTACTCGAGACATAGTCCATTGCACTCAGAAATTATTCGCTGGCCGGACTGGTGGATCACTTAAGGTGATAGAGGAACGTTTACCGTATTTGAGATAATTTTTTGGGAATTTTTGTATGTTTAGTATTTGAGATATAGTCCATTGAACTCAGAAATTATTCGCTGGCCGGACTAGTGGGTGACGTAAGGTGATAGAGGAAGACTTGACGTATTTGGGATAATTTTTGGGGAGTTTTTGTATGGTTAGTATTCGAGACATAGTCCATTGAACTCAGAAATTATTCGCGGGCCGGACTAGCGGGTCACATAAGGTGATAGAGGGACGTTTAACGTGTTTGAGATAATTTTTGGGGAATTTTCGTATGTTTAGTATTCGAGACATAGTCCATTGAACTCAGAAATTATTCGCTGGCCGGACTAGTGGGTGACGTAAGGTGATAGAGGAAGACTTCACGTATTTGAAATAATTTTTTGAGAATTTTTGTATGTTTAGTATTCGAGATATAGTCCATTGAACTCAGAAATTATTCGCTGGCCGGACTAGTGGGTGACGTAAGGTGATAGAGGAAGACTTGACGTATTTGGGATAATTTTTTGGGAATTTTTGAATGTTTAGTATTCGAGACATAGTCCATTGCACTCAGAAATTATTTGCGGGCCGGCCTAGCGGGTCACATAAGGTGATAGAGGGACGTTTAACGTGTTTGAGATAATTTTTGGGGAATTTTCGTATGTTTAGTATTCGAGACATAGTCCATTGAACTCAGAAATTATTTGCTGGCCGGACTAGCGGGTCACATAAGGTGATGGAGGAAGACTTCACGTATTTGAAATAATTTTTTGAGAATTTTTGTATGTTTAGTACTCGAGACATAGTCCATTGCACTCAGAAATTATTCGCTGGCCGGACTAGCGGGTCACATAAGGTGATAGAGGGACGTTTAACGTATTTGAGATAATTTTTGGGGAATTTTCGTATGTTTAGTATTCGAGACATAGTCCACTGAACTCAGAAATCATTCGCTGGCCGGACTAGCGGGTCACATAAGGTGATAGAGGAACGTTTAACGTATTTGAAATAATTTTTTGAGAATTTTTGTATGTTTAGTATTCGAGATATAGTCCACTGAACTCAGAAATTATTTGCTGGCCGGACTAGCGGGTCACATAAGGTGATAGAGGAAGACTTCACGTATTTGGAATAATTTTTTGAAAATTTTTGTATGTTTAGTATTCGAGACAAAGTCCACTGAACTCAGAAATTATTCGCGGGCCGGACTACCGGGTCACATAAGATGATAGAGGAACGTTTAACGTATTTGAGATAATTGTTGGGGAATTTTTGTATGTTTAGTATTCGAGATATAGTCCACTGAACTCAGAAATCATTCGCTGGCCGGACTAGCGGGTCACATAAGGTGATAGAGGAAGACTTCACGTATTTGAAACAATTTTTTGAGAATTTTTGTATGTTTAGTATTCGAGACATAGTCCATTGCACTCAGAAATTATTCGCGGGCCGGACTGGTGGGTCACTTAAGGTGATATAGGAACGTTTACCGTATTTGAGATAATTTTTTGAAAATTTTTGTATGTTTAGTATTCGAGACATAGTCCATTGAACTCAGAAATTATTCGCTGGCCGGACTAGTGGGTGACGTAAGGTGATAGAGGAAGACTTCACGTATTTGAAACAATTTTTTGAGAATTTTTGTATGTTTAGTATTCGAGACATAGTCCATTGCACTCAGAAATTATTCGCGGGCCGGACTGGTGGGTCACTTAAGGTGATAGAGGAACGTTTACCGTATTTGAGATAATTTTTTGAAAATTTTTGTATGTTTAGTATTCGAGACATAGTCCATTGAACTCAGAAATTATTCGCTGGCCGGACTAGTGGGTGACGTAAGGTGATAGAGGAAGACTTCACGTATTTGAAACAATTTTTTGAGAATTTTTGTATGTTTAGTATTCGAGACATAGTCCATTGCACTCAGAAATTATTCGCTGGCCGGACTAGTGGGTCACGTAAGGTGATAGAGGAAGACTTCACGTATTTGAAACAATTTTTTGAGAATTTTTGTATGTTTAGTATTCGAGACATAGTCCATTGCACTCAGAAATTATTCGCGGGCCGGACTGGTGGGTCACTTAAGGTGATAGAGGAACGTTTACCGTATTTGAGATAATTTTTTGAAAATTTTTGTATGTTTAGTATTCGAGACATAGTCCATTGAACTCAGAAATTATGTGCTGGCCGGACTAGCGGGTCACATAAGGTGATAGAGGAAGACTTCACGTATTTGAAATAATTTTTTGAGGAATTTTGGTATGTTTAGTATTCGAGACATAGTCCACTGAACTCAGAAATTATTCGCGGGCCGGACTACCGGGTCACATAAGATGATAGAGGAACGTTTAACGTATTTGAGATAATTGTTGGGGAATTTTTGTATGTTTAGTATTCGAGATATAGTCCACTGAACTCAGAAATCATTCGGTGGCCGGACTAGCGGGTCACATAAGGTGATAGAGGAAGACTTCACGTATTTGAAATAATTTTTTGAGGAATTTTGGTATGTTTAGTATTCGAGACATAGTCCACTGAACTCAGAAATTATTTGCTGGCCGGACTAGTGGGTCACATAAGGTGATAGAGGAAGACCACGTATTTGAAATAATTGTTTGAGAATTTTGGTATGTTTAGTATTCGAGACATAGTCCATTGAACTCAGAAATTATTTGCTGGCCGGACTAGTGGGTCACATAAGGTGATAGAGGAAGACCACGTATTTGAAATAATTGTTTGAGAATTTTTGTATGTTTAGTATTCGAGACATAGTCCATTGCACTCAGAAATTATTCGCGGGCCGGACTGGTGGGTCACTTAAGGTGATAGAGGAACGTTTACCGTATTTGAGATAATTTTTTGAAAATTTTTGTATGTTTAGTATTCGAGACATAGTCCATTGAACTCAGAAATTATGTGCTGGCCGGACTAGCGGGTCACATAAGGTGATAGAGGAAGACTTCACGTATTTGAAATAATTTTTTGAGGAATTTTGGTATGTTTAGTATTCGAGACATAGTCCACTGAACTCAGAAATTATTCGCGGGCCGGACTACCGGGTCACATAAGATGATAGAGGAACGTTTAACGTATTTGAGATAATTGTTGGGGAATTTTTGTATGTTTAGTATTCGAGATATAGTCCACTGAACTCAGAAATCATTCGCTGGCCGGACTAGCGGGTCACATAAGGTGATAGAGGAAGACTTCACGTATTTGAAATAATTTTTTGAGGAATTTTGGTATGTTTAGTATTCGAGACATAGTCCACTGAACTCAGAAATTATTTGCTGGCCGGACTAGTGGGTCACATAAGGTGATAGAGGAAGACCACGTATTTGAAATAATTGTTTGAGAATTTTGGTATGTTTAGTATTCGAGACATAGTCCACTGAACTCAGAAATTATTTGCTGGCCGGACTAGTGGGTCACATAAGGTGATAGAGGAAGACCACGTATTTGAAATAATTGTTTGAGAATTTTGGTATGTTTAGTATTCGAGACATAGTCCATTGAACTCAGAAATTATTTGCTGGCCGGACTAGCGGGTCACATAAGGTGATAGAGGAAGACTTCACGTATTTGAAATAATTTTTTGAGAATTTTGGTATGTTTAGTATTCGAGACATAGTCCATTGAACTCAGAAATTATGTGCTGGCCGGACTAGCGGGTCACATAAGGTGATAGAGGAAGACTTCACGTATTTGAAATAATTTTTTGAGAATTTTTGTATGTTTAGTATTCGAGACATAGTCCATTGAACTCAGAAATTATTTGCTGGCCGGACTAGCGGGTCACATAAGGTGATAGAGGAAGACTTCACGTATTTGAAATAATTTTTTGAGAATTTTGGTATGTTTAGTATTCGAGACATAGTCCATTGAACTCAGAAATTATGTGCTGGCCGGACTAGCGGGTCACATAAGGTGATAGAGGAAGACTTCACGTATTTGAAATAATTTTTTGAGGAATTTTGGTATGTTTAGTATTCGAGACATAGTCCACTGAACTCAGAAATTATTTGCTGGCCGGACTAGTGGGTCACATAAGGTGATAGAGGAAGACCACGTATTTGAAATAATTGTTTGAGAATTTTGGTATGTTTAGTATTCGAGACATAGTCCATTGAACTCAGAAATTATTTGCTGGCCGGACTAGTGGGTCACATAAGGTGATAGAGGAAGACCACGTATTTGAAATAATTGTTTGAGAATTTTGGTATGTTTAGTATTCGAGACATAGTCCTTTGCACTCAGAAATTATTCGCTGGCTGGACTGGTGGGTCACATAAGGTGATAGAGGAACGTTTACCGTATTTGGGAATTTTTGTATGTTTAGTATTCGAGATATAGTCCATTGAACTCAGAAATTATTCGCTGGCCGGACTAGTGGGTGACGTAAGGTGATAGAGGAAGACTTCAAGTATTTAAAATAATTTTTTGAGAATTTTTGTATGTTTAGTATTCGAGACATAGTCCATTGGACTCAGAAATTATTTGCTGGCCGGACTACCGGGTCACATAAGATGATAGAGGAACGTTTAACGTATTTGAGATAATTGTTGGGGAATTTTTGTATGTTTAGTATTCGAGATATAGTCCACTGAACTCAGAAATCATTCGCTGGCCGGACTAGCGGGTCACATAAGGTGATAGAGGAACGTTTAACGTATTTGAAATAATTTTTTGAGAATTTTTGTATGTTTAGTATTCGAGATATAGTCCATTGAACTCAGAAATTATTCGCTGGCCGGACTAGCGGGTCACATAAGGTGATAGAGGAAGACTTCACGTATTTGAAATAATTTTTTGAGAATTTTTGTATGTTTAGTATTCGAGACATAGTCCATTGAACTTAGAAATTATTTGCTGGCCGGACTAGCGGGTCACATAAGGTGATAGAGGAACGTTTAACGTGTTTGAGATAAATTTTGGGGAATTTTTGTATGTTTAGTATTCGAGACATAGTCCATTGAACTCAGAAATTATTCGCGGGCCGGACTAGTGGGTGACGTAAGGTGATAGAGGAAGACTTCACGTATTTGAAATAATTTTTGGTTAATTTTTGTATGTTTAGTGTTCGAGACATAGTCCATTGGACTCAGAAATTATTTGCTGGCCGGACTAGCGGGTCACATAAGGTGATAGAGGAAGACTTCACGTATTTGGAATAATTTTTTGAGAATTTTTGTATGTTTAGTATTCGAGACATAGTCCATTGAACTTAGAAATTATTTGCTGGCCGGACTAGCGGGTCACATAAGGTGATAGAGGAACGTTTAACGTGTTTGAGATAATTTTTGGGGAATTTTTGTATGTTTAGTATTCGAGACATAGTCCATTGAACTCAGAAATTATTCGCGGGCCGGACTAGTGGGTGACGTAAGGTGATAGAGGAAGACTTCACGTATTTGAAATAATTTTTGGAGAATTTTTGTATGTTTAGTATTCGAGACATAGTCCATTGAACTCAGAATTTGTTCGCTGGCCGGACTAGCGGGTCACATAAGGTGATAGAGGAACGTTTAACGTATTTGAGATAATTTTTGGGGAATTTTTGTATGTTTAGTATTCGAGACATAGTCCATTGCACTCAGAAATTATTCGCTGGCCGGACTGGTGGGTCACTTAAGGTGATAGAGGAAGACTTCACGTATTTTAAATAATTTTTTGAGAATTTTGGTATGTTTAGTATTCGAGACATAGTCCATTGAACTCAGAAATTATTTGCTGGCCGGACTAGCGGGTCACATAAGGTGATAGAGGAAGACTTCACGTATTTGAAATAATTTTTTGAGAATTTTTGTATGTTTAGTATTCGAGACATAGTCCATTGCACTCAGAAATTATTTGCTGGCCGGACTAGCGGGTCACATAAGGTGATAGAGGAAGACTTCACGTATATTTGAAATAATTTTTTGAGAATTTTTGTATGTTTAGTATTCGAGACAAAGTCCACTGAACTCAGAAATTATTTGCTGGCCGGACTAGCGGGTCACATAAGGTGATAGAGGAAGACGTCACGTATTTGAAATAATTTTTTGAGAATTTTGGTATGTTTAGTATTCGAGACATAGTCCATTGAACTCAGAAATTATTTGCTGGCCGGACTAGCGGGTCACATAAGGTGATAGAGGAAGACTTCACGTATTTGAAATTTTTTTTTGAGAATTTTTGTATGTTTAGTATTCGAGACATAGTCCATTGAACTCAGAAATTATTCGCTGGCCGGACTAGCGGGTCACATAAGGTGATAGAGGAACGTTTAACGTATTTGAGATAATTTTTGGGGAATTTTTGTATGTTTAGTATTCGAGACATAGTCCACTGAACTCAGAAATCATTCGCTGGCCGGACTAGCGGGTCACATAAGGTGATAGAGGAACGTTTAACGTATTTGAAATAATTTTTTGAGAATATTTGTATGTTTAGTATTCGAGATATAGTCCATTGAACTCAGAAATTATTCGCTGGCCGGACTAGCGGGTGACATAAGGTGATAGAGGAAGACTTCACGTATTTGGAATAATTTTTGAGGAATTTTTGTATGTTTAGTATTCGAGACATAGTCCATTGAACTCAGAAATTATTTGCTGGCCGGACTAGTGAGTTACATATGGTGATAGAGGAACGTTTACAAAACGTATGTATATTTATTGTAATTTACATTTCCAGAATTTTTTTAGCTGTATTCTGGTTATTTGGAAATGATAATAGAACTAAAACATTTTATTATAAAATACGGAATAAAATAAACCAAATGATAAAATTGCAAATTTAATTTTTCATTTAAAAAAATGTATGTAACATAAAAAAATAAAATAAAATGTCAAATGGTCGGAATCGGACCCAATTATTGATGGATTACATTTTAAACAAAGTAACACTTAATTGTGACGTAGTCAGTGGTGACATGTTCTTTCGTTTCTCTAGAATAAAATTGAAGTCTGTTTCACATTTTATATGTGAAGCCTACTTGATTAAAATTTTGTTCATGTGTCTACGTAGGTATATCGAAAAATGATTTATTTTCGATACTTTAACGGAATTTAAGAAAAAGAAATTGGGTGCGTTCAGGACCGCCAACTGTTGGCATCATGATTAGTGAAATCATCGCCAATTTGATTTCAAAATTTTATAGTACTAAACATTTTCGCAACGTTGGCTTTGATTTTATACTACATGTTCCCAACTGTTGGGTGTCCTGAAAGCGCCCATTGTTTCCCTTTTATTTACTCGAACAATACCTTTTATTAATTATTATCACAGCATTTTATAATACTAGTATTACTCACTCGTTGAACAATATACCATTATGACACGGAGCAAATGCTGCAACACGAGCATTCTAATAGAAGCATAGTTTGCAAAGGACTATTTTAATCATGTTTTAAATTAAATCTGAAAACTCGCCTGCTATAAACGCCTTAAATTTATATTACAATATTTGTAAACATTAAAAACAATGTTTTTGTTTTGTGTTATTTTGAATGGGATTTGACACCAGTTTAGCATAATTATAAACATAATTAAAATTATAAATATAGACATTTTTTTAAAATAAATATAAAAGTCCCAAAAATAAAACAATCGATAATTTGTTGTATTTATTAATAATATTCGTAATTATAAAAAATGTACGAGACGAGACGGCATGAAAGCCTAAGTAATTTTCTATTATTTTCCAAAAACCACTGGAATGGATTCAATTAAATTTTTTTGTTTACTAATTTGGTTTTAAATTTTCGTAACCAAGCCACATCTTCGTCCTTTTATATATATACATAATTTGCAATATTCTAAAATACCGATTTAATTTTAGAAAAAGTTGAAATTTTTTAATGAGGGTCGTTAAGGGTTTTCGTTTTGTGATGATGCTATGACGAAATATTTTCCCGCTACCATCATTTTGTCAGTTCAAATTTTGTTTATTGATTTTGTTCATTGTACTCGTATACGATAAATTTTCATTCTTTTTATCAAAAAGAGGACAGGTATTATATCATATAACTTTGGCATCAATTTTTAATAATTTAGTTTTAATAATAGGATTTAGAGATGATGGTGCGGCCATTAAAAGAGTGTTTGTGTAGTAAATTTGAATAGAAACTCTTTTGTAATTTTCTGAGTGCCCCTTATATAATGAGTACATATTGTGTATGTACAGGGTGCCCCAGAATTGGGCGATCACACGAAGCAGGGGTGCTCATTTCCAACAAAAACAGCCAAGTAAAGTTTTTTCGAATTGTTGATGGTGCAAAAGTTATTCCATGCTTACGGTTTTTTAGAGAAATCGCATGAAAACCCATCAAAAAGTTAATTTAAAAAAACAAGAGTTCTTTTGTTTAACTTTCTTTTTTAATAAGATCTAGAAGAGTGTGCCTTTAGAAAGCATCATTTTTGTAAGCTATAATAAGTTCTGTCAAATAAAAGCAATGGCTTTGTAAAGTCTCTTTGTTTCCCAAAAACAAAATTTGTTGATGTTAAAGTGACACCAGCGGGAAAACGATGTACTACAAAAGATTTTAAAATGGTATGACACACCGGGCTAGTCACAACAGAATGTTTTTTATAAATTTTTTTCACAAAGTAAGTTGTGTTTATTAAATTATGGGGCCACCCTGTACAGAACAATGTTGAAATTTACTAAAATCTGCCAGGTGCAAACTCATTAGAGAAAAAACTAGCCGAAAATAAGTGATACTGTATAAGATAGCGAAATTTGGCAGTGAAAAGTAAGATATTACGCTACTCGCCGCAAGTGGCAGCAGCACCACAAAAGAGAATTTATTTTGTTAAATAATTGCCAGTGGAAATTTTTAATTAATTTTGAATCTCTTTTCTCACTAAATAAAACATCCCAGTGGAATAAAATATTAAAGTTCCGCCATTTCTTAAATTAAGTGTTGGACAAAATTCTAAGGACTAAACTTGGCCATTTCATAACCTATCCTTTTGAAAATTAATTTTTATTTATTTATTTATTTATTTTACTAGTAACCAATACTTTCGGTTGTTTTTCTATAGCTTAGGACAAAATGAGACTACGAGGAAAATTTGGGGAAAATTTCTGGAAGTTTTTGAGATATTGGCCAAAAACTGAAAATCAAAAAATTATAGTGAAAATTCTAATCCATAAATTTTCCACAAATTTTCCTTGTAGTCTCAGTATGACCTAAGCTATTAGAAAAACAAACGAAAGTATTGGTTACTAGTGGAAGTTTTTGAAATATTGGCCAAAAACTGAAAATAAATAAATAAAAAAATTTAAATTTTTGAAAGGATTGGTTATGAAATAGCCAAGTTTAGTCCAGCATGAACAGACCCTAGAATTTTATCCAAAACTTACTTTAAAATCCCTGATCAATACTACTATCCAAATTTCATCGTCATTCTTTAAGAAATTGCAGAAAGACGGAGTATTGCTAAATTTCAAGATGCCTTTTACCAAGTTCCTTTACTTCGGAGGGGGGGATGTTTTATTTAGCGAAAAAAGAGATACAAAATGAATTTTAAAAATTCCGCTGGTAATTATATAACAAAAAAAATTCTCTTTTGTGTTGGTGCCGCCACTTGTGGCAAATAGCGTCATATTTTACAGCATTAAATATTCTCGGTTTATCCAGAATAACAAATCTATTCTACAAATACCACTGTCTTTTAAAATACTAGCCTAAGTTTCAGATCGACGCCTTCAGTCATAGATAAATATGAACAGATCAAATACCGTCTAATATTTTATATTTACAATCTTGTGTGAGCAAATTGCATACTAATACTCTGTACGTTCTTTTAATTTTTTGTTATTTCAAATGAAATAATCCTAGATGTCGCTAACATTCATAAACCAAAATATTCCTAACGAACTAAATAATAGGTAGGGGAAAAAGTTCGTGGCCTTTTTCCCGGTAGATGGCTTTACATTCATATATCTCGGAAACCATAGTTGGTATCGGGCAATTCTTATGTGTGTTTGAAAGGTGACTTGTACTTTGACATACAAAACATTAAAATCGGTGAACTCAAAGATGCACCACGCTCTGGTCGACCAACCACTGGAAAAATCAATGAAATCATGCAGACAATTGAAGAAGGCCAGCATATAAGCAGCCATGCAATTGGTAAAGAACTAAAGATCACAAAACAGTTTTAAACCATTTGAAAATGGCTGGATACAAAAAAAAATCTTGACGTTTGGGTACCACATGAATTAACAGTTCAACATTTAATGGACTGGATTTCTTTCGGCGAAACGCTGCTGAAACGGGACGAAATCGAGCCATTTTTAAAGCGAATGATTACTGGTGATGAAAAGTGGATAAGATATGGCTGCGCTGTGCGAAAAAGATCATGGGCGAAACGACGTGAAGCTTCCCAAACTGTATCAAAGCTCGGATTGATGCCAAGAACGCGTCTAAGGCAAGCAATTCAGTTAAAACGCCCAGAATTGATCAGCAGAAGGGCGTTGTGTTTCATCATGATATCGCTAGAATACACACATCATTGATGATCTAGCAGAAACTGAGAGAGCTTGACTGGGAAGTTTTGATGCACCTACCATATAGTTCTGACCTTGGACCATCGGACTACCATTTGTTCCGGTCCATGCGGAACCATCTTAATGGTTTTCCGTTAAATTCAAAAGAGGCCTTCGAAAATGAGTTGTCTCGATTTTCGCCGCTAAACTATAGAAGTTCTAATGGCAAAAGGTCATCGATCAAAATGGCACATATTTGGTTTAATAAAGTTAATTTGAAATAAGAAAATTCTTTGTTTCAATGTCACCCAAAAAAGGCCACGAACTTTTTCCCTAACCCTTTATTTGGAACGAATATTTTACGAACGGGCACATTTTATCTTGTGCCATCTATGAATGGCCGATATGAACTAAATATCAAACTAGTTAGTCTATAAAGTTAGTTAAGTAATTTTTATAGTACAACAGTGCCATCTATACAGTAGTAGATACTAACTTATTACTTTAAGTGAAATATTTAATTTTTAACTGTGTTCAAAATTGTGATAGAATTCTCAGAAGAATTAAACATGATTTTTGAAATCGGAAATGTCTCTATAGTTGGATTAATCGTATCAGACAAATTCTAAGAGATATAGGATAGAGAAGATGTTGATGGTCTGATGTTAACTCGCCCGCTGAACGACGCAAAATTCGCATGACGACTGATGTATCGTACACAAATGACCAAATGCCGAAAAAAATATTCCAACTGGTCGATTCGAATTTACGACTTGGATCTTATGTTTTCTTATCCAGCCTTAAGCCTATAAAATGAACGACATATCATCTCTGCTCTCTTGACTCAAGACGATACCACTCATCGGAGCTCTGAAGTCCTAATCATACTACTTGGTAACCGAGCAATAGTCAAAGAAGATCTAAAGTGCTCACCTGCCGAACTGGTTTACGAACAAACCATTAAGCTACCCCGTGAGTTCTTTGTCAAAAATTTCTACTCTGCCTTCAACCTACACAGTAACATACCACCAATTCCGCAACAAGATACAAGACCTTATCTCCACACAGCGGGCGGTGTTTATCGTTATGATAATTTTTAATGGATTGGGTTCTGAAATTATTGTATCTACGTTGAAAATTTTGAAAATTTATTGGTTCCTATAATAATTTGTTGGCCGGTCTGCAAAGTGAATTGGATTTTCCGTCCTTGAATAAAACATCGTAGTCGTAGTTTTCTAATTCGAGTCGCCATCTTAGAATATTTGCATTTTTTTAGGGTTTAATATACGTAAGGGGTTTGTGGTCTGTAACCAAAATGAATTTCGTACCGTAAAGGTAGCGTCAAGGGGAAATATAATTCATTGACAGGACATATTAGCTAAGACTTCCTTTTCGTTCGTAATGTATCTTGATTTTGTTGTGTTTAGAGTTCTCCTCTTCCCGAATTCGGGACAAGACTGCACCAAGAGCGAACTCCGATGCATCTGTGGTTACTACGAAGTTGATCGATTGATAATGTTTTTTTGAGAGTTTCGAAAAATTTTATAGATTCGGGATCAGTTAAACTGATGGACATAACTTTTTTGAAATATTTCGTCATATGTTTGGCACCCTGACAGTCTCAGAAGTTATTTAATCTCTTTCGTTGTGTTGAGTAATGGTCAATTCATAATTTTTTGTATTTTATCTCAGTTTGGTTTTACCTCTTCTTGAGTGGTTGTGAGCACGATCGTGTTCTTCCTGTCTCGGAGTCAACTCCTGAAGCATGGCAATTTGATCCATTTCGTTGCCCCATGCACGCTTCGAAATGGATATTTTTATTTTGTGTCTATTTCTAGTACACAAATAGCGGTTTTATGTCTAACTAGTAGAAAACGAGGTTGCTATTTATGGTAAAACATTGTACCCGAAAATGTTTATATCTCCACAAAAAATATTTAAATATTTAAGAAAAATTAAAAAAATTCTTACATTGCGATTGTAATTGTTTACATATACATTGTATACACATGTAGAATATTCATTTACTACGTGTTTGTAGATAATACGGCACACCATTGATGGTAAGGTAACCCAGCCGGATTAATGCAATTCAAATATTCTAATGGAAAAATAAGTCGCTCACTTTCATCTTCTGTACCGACTTCATCTGTACTTAAACACACTCGACTTTGTTCATGAAGCAAGTCAACCAGTTCTTGCATAAAATTACTTTTCTATAGACAAAGAAGGAAGATCATTTCGTCACCAAATGATCGTAACAAATTAAGTTCTACGGAATTTCATTAGTGTCAGGCGATAAATTATTTCCACAATCATCGATTTCCAGCTCCAAATCTTGTCAAAACCAATTATTTTAATCTTGATCACTGCATCTCATGCTCTCTACTAAACTCAGCTGAACAACAGCTAAATATTGCCGCAAATCCCCTGCGATTAACATAACCTTTCTATCAAAAACAGCGGTTGTTTCCTAGTCACATCACTTTGCATCCTCAATCCTGAGATGTTTCACCGATTGGTTCATGGAAGTTTAAAAAGTTAATAACATGTTTGTCCACTAATTACTAAATTAGAGGGCTCGCCAGATGTAGACGTAACCAACCCGTGACGGAACCCGGCAACCTCCAAGAACATAAAGAAAGCACATCATTAACTGGTCTGATTTTGCCTATAGAGACTGATTGTGGCTTCTCTGATTTGCGACACAAAAGTGCTTACGAAGACGACGAATAACTTTGTAGGGGCGTTTGTATGGCGGTGGGAGCCATAGCGCGTATCCATTGGCTTGAGTACGAATACGTCGTTTTAGCTAGTTTTGCGTGTATTCATTGGGGTCAATCACTGTTTCCTTGGCAACTTGTGGTGAAAGTGGATTTTCCACAAATAATTCACCCGACAGTTTAATTGTTTCATCAGTTCTGCTCGTGAATATTTTACGTAATCTTTGACTGTTGTTCGAACTTCCAACAATATGATTGGATTTCTGAGTGGAGACGTCTTTGATGCAGTAGGTTCTGACCATCGCGTGAAAATATCGACGCAGGTTATAATATATATGGATCCTAAAAATATATTTAGATGAGGTCCAACCAAGAGGTCAAACAAAATCTCTAAATACTCAAATTTACCTGGTGAAATTTGGGTATTCCGTTCTTGTGATTTTGTGATATTTTGCCCATTGGGTTTTACATCTTAGTTAATACTGAACTAAAAGAATCGTAAAGTGGCGAGTTTTCGAGTCGCTCGTACAATTGAAACCAATGGAAACTTTCCTAACTTCCATTTAGAGGGACGCCTATTTGTAGAGCAAGAGAGAAGCCTTTTAGTTCTAAATCGAAATCTACGCATCTTTCTTCTGTTTCTGAAATACAAAATTTAAGAGGCGTTGTTGCCTAAATTACTCTTGAAAGCGGTTTGTGGTCGTTGAAGATAGTAGATTTCAAACCTTCGACAAATTATAACGGAAGTTCTCTGTCAAATGCTGCATATTTTTTCTCAATAAATTCTATTGCTGCAGTACCGCGCCTGCAGCATGTATATGTTGTGTTATTTACCGGTTGCCATTCCTCAGGCCAAGAAAAGTCCTGTGACGTGCTCGGGTTCTTGAGGAGTGTTGAATTTCTTGTGAATTTGAGCAAGTATATCTGCGAGTTTTCGGATTGATCGGTGGTAGTAGTTCCCCATACCGACAAAACTCTGAATTTGCTTGATGATTTGTAGTGCTGAGAATTCTCTAATTGCCTTAATTCGTTCATCGGATGGCCAAATGCCATTTTGTTGATGAAACGTTGAAATTTGTGTGCAGCGTGATGATTGAGAAGGTGGGCGAATTCCTAGTTCAATCATATGTTGGAAATCTATGAATGAGAGTTGTAGTTTGGTTGAGCCGTTAAAGAAGGATATTTCTTTTGCACTATAAATATTGTTGACCGCGTAAAACAAAGCCGACGGTGAATCAACGCGTGCTGATGTTTCGTTGAGTGCGAGTTTAGCGGATGGATGAATCAAATTACTATTTCTTAAATCAAGTAGCAAACCCGAACTTTGTCAAGAAATCCGCGCCAGTTATTGGACGATTTATATTGGCAAAAATTAAGTCGTGGCTGAATGGACGCCCTAACTTAACACATTGTCATCGTTTAATAATTTAGTGTCGTTAATGCTGCTGACAAGACCAAATTGATATTGCGATTTGTATTGCAGTTAATGCGCCGATACCGGTCTGGAATGTGATTTCATTTCACAAATCCGGTAAAATTAAGCGGCTATGCTTTGGTTGTCTTTGGTCTGCCTAAGGTTCTTGTATTTCATAGAAACATTTTTTGCTAGGTTATATAAGGAGGCCGCTGTCTAATAGTCCCCGACTATTCTAATTGGATGTTCTAATTGCTGATATATTCAGAACCTATTAAGGCCTACCATCGTTTAAAGACATGGTATGGAATCTCGTTTCCGACTTGTTCGATATTTCGTTGAAACTGAATGTGTAGGTTATTCGCCGGATTGTCTTGGATCATAACCAGAATTAGTCCCAATTCGTTCCTACTTTTGGCGGGCCACTTATAAATCCTCCACGTTTTCAACATGTAAGGCAAAATTTGTAGTCCTAAATACAGGATTCACATTGTTGTGTAGAATTTGAGCAAGCTCAATGAATTCGATGATCGCGAATGTGAATTCGCGAACTGTCGTGACTCTACAACTAACAGAAGTGCAATGTGTCCCGATCTTCATGTTGCAATATAAACAAAAACAATTCAAACAATAGTTTGAATTGTTTTTGCAGACTGTTTGCACACGCTCCTATGCTACAAAAATGTCTCGCACGTCCCGCAGTTTAAAGGTTCTAATTTTGTTGGTTTCGTTGGGTGTAGGTTAGGTTAGGTTAGGTTAGGTATGATAACATCTGGGGTAGCTCAGACATCAATGACAAGGATTTTTTACTTTTCGAATTTCTTTTAAGAACTAACCTCATTATTAGTAATATAGGTCGGGAACCCACCTTTGTAAAGTGCAATAGTCAGGAGGGGTTACTCTGGTCTCCGATTTTATTTCACCTATGATCAGGGAACGATGGGTGGCAAAGGAGCATTCCTTCTCTGACCATCGGTACCCAACGTTAAAGCTCAATTTCCAAATTACAAATCGGTGCGAGTTCAGAAATCTCCGGAGGATAGTATTGCGCGTATATAGGGAGGTATTGTAGGGCAGGATCTAGAGTCCCAGGGCTTCCCGAGACGGGTAGTTGTGGATACAATGGTGGATACTTTTACTAGGGTTTGCAATACTTCTATGAGGAAAGCTTGCCCTTTAACAAAGTTATGGAAAAGAAAGAAAGACTGTGGGTCTGCTTTCAATAGACCTAAAAAATCAAGAGAAAGTCAAGACTAGGACTTCTATAAGGAATGCATCAGAGTATCAAAAGAGAAACAAGGAAGGCGCAAAGGAATTCGTGGAGGCTCCTAAGCGATAGAATGGAAGGGGTGTCGGATATCTCGCGTTTAAGAAAGATTATCTCTACTAGTCCAGATGTTCCAGGCTATCTGAAAAAATCGGATGGCGAATAGACGGTTTCTAGTGAAGAGACTTTTGATCTTTTGATGAAAACTCACTTCCTGGGCAGTGAGGATGCGTCGATTGTGGAGGCTTTGGTTGAGTGCGGGTCTAGAGATAGCTGCAGCGTCCAATTGTTGTGTACAGAGGATATTCTGAATACACGTAAGATACAATGGGCTATTAAAAGTTGTAAGCCCTTTAAGTGCTGGTCCGGATATGATTGTGCCAGCAGAAAATCAGAAGAACTCATCGGTCCGACTTCCCAGGCTGGAGGATATCTTCAAAGGGTGTCTGAAGCTGGGGTGCATCCCGAAAAAATGGAGGTTGATCCCGAAAGCGGATAGAAGCTCGCACAGCAATCTTAAGGACTTAAGATCAATCATTCGTTTAAGAATTATACACAAAAATGGGCACAGTCACAACATACGTACCATAAGGGTAAGTCCGTGGACATGGTATTACATACCTTGGTCCGGGAAATTGAGAAGTCACTGGATTTTAAAGAATACTCGTTGGTGGCGTTTCTCGATATCGAGGGCGCTTTCAACAACGTGAAGATGGAGATAATTAGAGAAGGATTGTTGTCACTTGAGATTGATTACCCTGTAACCAGGCTTATTAATCTACCTACTAGGTAGCAGAAGGGTTATAGCGGAGATGGGTAAAATCTCCGTTCGAAGGCGGGTTGTTCAGGAAACACCCCAGGGAGGTGTCCTCTCTCCTCTTCTTTGGAATGTAGTAATCAATGGACTACTATTGGAGCTAAAGGGAAAGTTATAAGCGTGGTTGCTTATGCCGATGACGTAGCGATAGCTGTCTCGGGGAAGCACCTATGTACAATCAGAGATGTGATGCAGAATGCGTTATCAATCACTGCGGGTTGGGCCATCAGATGTAGGTTAGTCCCTAACCCACCTAAAACAGAGCCAGTCCTTTTCACTAGGAGGTATAAAATTCCGGAAGTGGTTCCACCAGGTCTAAATAGTACTAAGCTGGCCCTTACTGATAGGGCGATTCCTGGAGATTCTTCTCGACAGTAAGCTCGGTTGGAAACTAAACACGATAGAAAGAGTGAAGAAGGTCACTGTGACACTCTATTGTTGGAAAAATGCCATCGGAAGGAAATGGGGTCTGAAACCGGAGCTGGTGCACTGGCTTAGCACGGCAGTAGTAAGGCTCGTACTGCGGTATCGTGTAAGTGTATGGTGGCTAGCTCTGGAGAAATTATCATGCAGGAATATGATGGCGAAGGTCAGAGGGCAGTCTGCTTGCTCATCATTGGAGTGTTGAAAACGACCCCCGCTAGTGCCTTTGATGTTAGGCTGTACCTTCTCCCGTTGGATATTATCGGTAAGCAAATGGCGGTCAATATGCGGCCGCCCGGCTATCAGCAATTTCGGGGTCTGCAAAAAGGGCACTTCACCATAACTAATTCTGTAAAAGATGACCTGGCGAATTTGGATTATATAACACCGCTTTTGTGATTTGGCAAGTGTTTTAAGGTGATTCTCCCCTCTAGGGAGGATTGAAAGAATGGTCTCATTATAGAGACCGGGAGAGTGCTGAAATTATAGCGATTGAAGAGGTCATGAACTGGTTGAAGCGCAGTGTAATATCGTTGACTGATATCATTATGTATGTGGACAGTCGGATGGCCATTCTTTCACTGGATTCAGTTTCCCTGGCGTCAAGGGTGGCGTTAGATTTTTATACATCTCTTAACAAGATGAGTGAACTCTTCAATATCCAGTTGGTCTGGGTTCTGGGCCGCTATGACGTTGAGGGGAATTGCAAACCAGACGAATTAGCCAGGTACGAAAGCAGCAAGTCATAAGAAAACCTTGGCAAATGCTAGGTGGTTCGCCAATCCGACTGGTAGTGTAGCGAAGCAAGTACGGCCTGAGCTGAGCGTGGAGCGCTCTAAAATCTTAATCACACTAAGGAAGCGTGATTTAGGTAGAATTGTAGGGGTCCTTACCGGACACTGCCTTTTCGGTGATCTTGCGAAAAGGCTGGGTCTGGATGCAAATTACTTCTGCAGAAGCTGCAAGGACGAGGAGAAGGAGGAGACTCTTGTTCACTTCCTACGCTCATGACCTACGCTAGCTGATAGAAGACGTGATCACTTGGGCAAATACACAATGGACAGCCACTCTGTTATCAAACGCGTAATGTGCGAGATCTCTTACGTTATGTGAATAGCACTAGATGGGTTTAAATGGAGTTTAATGATGGCGTATCCTGTGGTATCACAATGGGCCAAAACTGACCAAGTGTGCAATAGTAACCACTGAAACCTAACCTTCGTGGGGTGAAAATTTTTTTTATTATTTTTAACCCAGAGTGATCTTCACCAGAAACGATATTTCTATTGGCTAACAAAGAGTTAATAAGTTAGCCCACGTTATGACTCCAGCGATAAGTTGATCGATTGCTTAATGTTATCTGAATTCTTCGTTTCAATTTGCATTTAAAACATGTTACGGTAAACTCATGACTTATATTACGTTCTGTTGGGAGTAAGAATCGCTGAATTAACATGACTTTCTTATTGAACTGGTGCATTCCATGTGTGGACTCCATTAGCTTATCAACCACAGAGAAAACAATGATTGTTTCTCCAAACATCCAACAGATTCAAATTTAAACCTATAAACAAGTAAATCTCAATTTCGCACTAATTTCAATATGCGAGGCCACTTTGACTTCACTTTGTAAGAGGTTTTAAGACTTCATGAGGCTTACGTTCTATTAAAGTGTTTAACTTTTTTTCTGTGTTTGGCAAGAATGTGTAAAATTGGAACCAAATGAACTCCTACTCCTGGGCGTACTGGTATGGCAATGGAACCGTAGTAAGTTAGGGAACCATTTGAAGGCCATGAGTGCATAGTTTTTATTTTCGTAAGTTGGTCGTTAACTGAGGAAGTTCTTTAAAATAACGCTTTAATGGGTTAAAGGCTGTGTCAGACCGAAATGTTTCCGACATCAGGTATTCCGTAGATCAGCACATGCTATTCAAAAATATTCAGTTACTGATTTGTATATTCACATATTCACACCAGAATTTAATTAAGAACAACGCAGCCAATTTAAATTTCAGTATCAATAAAACAATATGAATATGCATAATAACGAGTTTGGTTGACACAGCCACTGCCATGCCACCCTGTACATATATAGTACGTACAGTACAGAGAAAATGTATTCCACACTGGTTCACTATTTTGCATATTTAATCAAGAATTCAAATTCAATGAAAATATGGATCTATGTGTGTCTGTGTGTTATTTTTATAGTTTTCCGCTTCATTTGGTTCATCGATTTTTGTGATGTTCATTTCACCAGCCCCGTTCAAGTTTTTCCATTAAAATAAAAAATGTGAGATAGAAAATTGTTATTTTTATAAAAAAAAAATAGAATTGATAATTGATTAATTTGAATGATGTACATAACATATATTTGACCTGACGTTTGAATGAGCATTTCCATACTTGTACATACGAGAGGAGATGGGAGACTGTTGCTACTTTGTATATTTTACAAAGTTTAAGTAAGTTTCTTATCGAAATAGCACACGTACCGCACCACATCCTCTCGTCCACCCATTTCAAATGAAAATTAATTAACTTATACCGATATTCAATTAAATTTCCATTTTTTTTGTTTTGGGGTGGTTCCCCTACATGTTAATGTACTATTTTGTTGTAATTATCATTAGTATTTTAAATTTATTTCGTTTTCAGCGCTAATTAGAGCTATTCAATGTAAAACTGTCTGTATGTATCAAGCTTATGTAGCGTATTATCAATTTTCCAATTATCTGCGAACAATTTAATTAATTTAAACTGTTTTCAATTGTTTATCTATAAAATGATAAAACATTATTTTTAATGATTTTGCGATTGATTCCGGTACATCAGATGTGCATACAACTTTACTGATGTGTGGTTATTATGTGTAACCGCCAAACGTCGGAGTTATTATGACTAAAAATCGAATAATCACCAGTAGTACAGACCACTTTTTTCACTGCTGGCGGATAAACACCTGGATATTGATTTTATTGGTTGTTGTGTTTAGACAGATTGTGGTTATATCGTCGTTCTAGTCCTGTGACGCTAAGCACCAAAACTACTATTTTGAGAAAATGGTAATTTTTTTGTTGAAATTCGTTACATACTGAGACTGGCACGAACCTTATTTCCACATCGTACAGAAATAAGGCTACATTATTTCATTTCCAGATGGTCTAGACTAATTCTAGATGATAACCGAAGTCTCAGGCAACCCCTGTGACAACCGCCACAGAAGAAAATTTCTTAGTAAATTTTTTGTTGTAAATCGTTACATACTGAGATTGGCACGAACCTTCATTCCACCTCGTACAGAAATGTGGCTATATTCCAGATGGTCTACACTAACTCTCGACGGTAGCCGAAGTCTCAGCCAATCCCTGTAACAACCGTCAAAGAAGAAATTTTTTTAGTAAATGTTTTGTTGTAAATCGTTACATAATGCGACTGGTATGAACCATTTGTTGCGTGCCTCAAGGCAATCAAAACTACTTGCATAAACGTATATCGAATGATGGCATAAGAGGTGCTCTTTGAAATAAAATTGGTCTCATCAAAAAACTACGAGATTTTCCCATTTGTTAAACCCGGGACCCACCAGACAACCCCTTACACGATTTTTCTCGAATTTAAGATCTATCACAACCGGTTTCGTACTAGAAAACCTCCTGCAGGCAATTTTCATTTAAATCGTTTGAGCTAAGAAAACCATTAAAAATTAACCCGGGGTCCACAAGACAAGCGCTTACACGATTTTTCCGAAATAAGGATTTAAATGGAAATTGCTTGAAAGAGGTTTTCTAGTACCAGGAATCGATTGCGATGGATCCAGATTTCGTGAAAACGAAGGTCTTACTCGTACATGCCTTGTCTGGTGGGCCCCGAGTTCATTTTTAATTTATTTTCTTCGCTCAAACGAGTTTAATGAAAATTGCGTGAATACGGTTTTTGAGTACCAAGAACCGATTACGATGGATCCTTATTTCGGAAAAAATCGTGTAAGGGCGTGTCTGGTGGACCCCGGGTTAATTTTCAATTTTTTTTGTAGCTCAATCAATTTAAAGGGAAATTGATTGTAGGAGGTTTTCTAGTACCAGGCACCGATTGCGATGGATATTGGATACCGATTTCGAGAAAAATCGGTAAGTTTGAAATGATCGAGTACAATGAAGGTGGAAGTAGTTGGAGAACCGGTGTCTGTTGACCGAAGTGGCTTGTGAACCGATGCAAAGAATTTGGCAAACAAATTGCAAATGTCGGATGGCTGACTAGCGGTGGAGGTCTGGTAAGACATATTCGACGGAAAACCAGATACCCTTTTCATGCTGTTAATGAAGTTCCAACATTTTTTGGGATTGGATGTCAAAACTTACTACGTAATTACCCTTTTGAAATTGAACAGGGTTAATGGTATGATCATAATAGGACTTAGTTTTTAATTTTTTTTTCTATTAAGTTCTTTTTTGTAATTGTAAAGGAAGTTTGTAGACGATATTTAATTTCATGATAATAATCATCAAAAGTATAAACAGGATCAGGATCTTGGGAAATTGACGATAGGACATAAATACAGTTGAACTGTGAGGTGTAGTGTTATATGAAAAGTTGCGCAAGTACTCACCAAGAGATCTGTGAAATCTTTCTAGAGCTCCATTACTCTGAGGGTGTTAGGCTGTTGCCGCAATTTGTTTGATTTTCAGTAATTCGCAAACTTGTGCGAATAATTTACTCATGAAGTTGGTACCCTGGACAGTTAAGATCTCATCAGGTATACCATACACACATATAAATTGTTCAACAAATGTCTGAGCTACAATATTTGCGACTTGCGAATGGATAGGAAATGCACGGGAATATTTTGTAACGTCATCTTCCAGAGTCAGTATATATTTATTATTTTTATATGAAGATGACATGCTAACGATGTCTAGGAATTTCTTATTGGAAGGATTTGGATGATGTTGTTGTTATTTTTAGAGCTGCAGACCAGCAGACCTACTAAAGGTCTGCTATGTTTATTAATTTGGCAAAGATTGCAATTTAATATAAATTGTTTAATTTTCGAGTGCATGTTTGGGAAATTATAATATTGCCGCATTCTAGTAAAAGTGCGATATATAGTACACCTTGGTGTCCACCAAGAGGTGATGTATGAAATTCGTTAATCAGTTGATTAACTTCAGATTCGTCTGTAATAAAGGGTGATTTTTTTGTGGTTAGGATTTTCATGCATTAGTATTTGACAGATCACGCTGGATTTCAGACAAGGTGTCAAAGAGAAAGATGCTCAGTATGCTTTGACATTTCATAATGAATAGACTTACTAACGAGCAACGCTTGCAAATAATTGAATTATATTACAAAAATCAGTGTTCGGTTCGAAAAGTGTTTCGCGATTTACGTCCGATTTATGGTCTACATAATCGACCAAGTGAGCAAACAATTAATGCGATTGTGACCAAGTTTCGCACTCAGTTTACTTTATTGGACATTAAACCAACCACACGAATGCGTACAGTGCGTACAGAAGAGAATATTGCGTCTGTTTCTGAGAGTGTTGCTGAAGACCGTGAAATGTCGATTCGTCGCCGTTCGCAGCAATTGGGTTTGTGTTATTCGACGACATGGAAGATTTTACGCAAAGATCTTGGTGTAAAACCGTATAAAATACAGCTCCTGCAAGAACTGAAGCCGAACGATCTGCCACAACGTCGAATTTTCAGTGAATGGGCCCTAGAAAAGTTGGCAGAAAATCCGCTTTTTTATCGACAAATTTTGTTCAGCGGTGAGGCTCATTTCTGGTTGAATGGCTACGTAAATAAGCAAAATTGCCGCATTTGGAGTGAAGAGCAACCAGAAGCCGTTCAAGAACTGCCCATGCATCCCGAAAAATGCACTGTTTGGTGTGGTTTGTACGCTGGTGGAATCATTGGACCGTATTTTTTCAAAGATGCTGTTGGACGCAACGTTACGGTGAATGGCGATCGCTATCGTTCGATGCTAACAAACTTTTTGTTGCCAAAAATGGAAGAACTGAACTTAGTTGACATGTGGTTTCAACAAGATGGCGCTACATGCCACACAGCTCGCGATTCTATGGCCATTTTGAGGGAAAACTTCGGAGAACAATTCATCTCAAGAAATGGCCCGGTAAGTTGGGCACCAAGATCATGCGATTTGACGCCTTTAGACTATTTTTTGTGGGGCTACGTCAAGTCTAAAGTCTACAGAAATAAGCCAGCAACTATTCCAGTTTTGGAAGACAACATTTCCGAAGAAATTCGGGCTATTCCGGCCGAAATGCTCGAAAAAGTTGCCCAAAATTGGACTTTCCGAATGGACCACCTAAGACGCAGCCGCGGTCAACATTTAAATGAAATTATCTTCAAAAAGTAAATGTCATGGACCAATCTAACGTTTCAAATAAAGAACCGATGAGATTTTGCAAATTTTATGCGTTTTTTTTTAAAAAAAAAGTTCTCAAGCTCTTAAAAAATCACCCGTTATATTTATTTTTTAGTATTTTCCTGATTTATGAAAGTGTCATTGTTTTCAAATGCAATTTCCTGATAAATATTTTCACTTTCAAGTTCACGACGATCATGTGAATGTGAAAGTGATATAATTATTATGCACTTTGTGAATTGAACTGGCTATAAATATACACGAAGATTCGGAAGATTAATTGAGATTGAAGTGTGTTGTTCACACCGAGGAAAAATTTCTATTAATTGTAAAACCTCAACTTCCATATCAGAAGATAAAGGTAAAGGTACTACTAGTTCACGATTACTAGGAATTTCGACTCTTAGATTTTGGAAATTTATGTTACATTTGTAATGATTTAGGAAGTTTTGTCCCATTATACCACAAGCGCTAATTGGAAACGTATCATCTACAATTTGAAAATTCAGTTTTATTTCATTGCCATTAGGTAATTTGATTATTGCATCGCATTCAGCAGGGGTTTCATGCGTTTCGTTTGATATACCTCTTAATTTGCATTTAGATTCCTTATAAACTGTTGTATCTTCATACAGGACTCACTTCTTTATGAGACATATTTCAGCTCCAGTATCTACCATAAAAGGAACATTTTAAACTTGCAAATGTCGAGATTTAAATGAATGTATTTATTGAAAGACTAGTGATTTTGTTCATTTCTACTGTCGAAAGTCTACTTTCAAAAGAGGTTAAGGAAGGATTTACGTTTTGGGGTTCATTTATTACGGATTGATATTTGACCTGGGGGCACTCATTAGGTCTCAGACTTTCGAAGGAGTGCCCCTTTCTAGGCTCGAAAATTCTACAGCGTTTCCCGATTTAGTTGGGCTTGATGATGATAGGGAATTTGAACGATCAATTCGTCACTTCGCTTTTTCTTCTTTAATATGATGACCGTATTTTTTGCATTAACCGCAAGGAATAGATGAAACTGAATTGATAGACCTAACGTTTAAGTTTGATGTTGACATATTATGATTTGGACTGTTACCCGAATTTTTAAAACATTTTTCTATTGAGTGGCCAGATCTTCTACAAGTTTTACAAAATTCAGATTGTTTTTCTGTTATCATATTTATCATTAGAAAATTTTAATGTTTGTTTGTGAGTAGCCTCTTCTTCCACTGCTCTATTGATCGCCTCAGAAATGTTTGTAAACCGGCTTGCTTTAACTATTAACTTAATGGAACCATCAAGGCCTTCTTGGACTTATTTCATTGCTATGTTGGCATTCAGTTTTTTTATGGTTTCGTCTTCATTAGTCCCTACAGAAGCAATACAAGCTTCATTCAAGTCATGAAGTAGGGATTCGACACGATTTGCATAGGTTTTGACATTTTCATTTTTCAGTTGTCGATTAGAGGAAAGCTCCATCTGCAGATGCCCAATAGATCTGGTATCAGAAATTTCATTTTCGAGAAGTTGTTTTTTAAAGTTTGACCATGTGTCAAGGATTTTGTAAAAACTGACCATGTTGAGGAAGTGTTTTATGAATAAATTGGATCTAAGGATCTAAGGATCTAAGGATGAAGTCATTATTTCTTGATTAACTACTGGTTCAGTTGGACTTATTGTATTAAGATCTAAATCTTCGTTGTTCGAAGTCGGTTCAATTGTTAATGCTGTATAAGATAGCAGCAAATTTTCAGCAGAAAAAGTGTGTTTTTGCTATTCACCACTAGAGGCATCCCTATCACTAAAAGGAAATTTTTTCTGCTGATATTTTTTGAAACCAGCAGACATTTTTTGAATTTTTTTAAGCAAGTCAATAATTCTCAGCAGAAAGTTTTATGAAAAAACAAAGCATTTATGAAACAGAACAGAAAGTATATGTTTAAACGTTTTGAAACGAAAAAAGTGAAATTTTCTTTAGAAAAATGAAAGGCTCTCAAAATATACTAAAATTATCCTAATCATAATGCAAATACATATTGGTAGCACTCTGGTTATATGTTTTTATGGTAGCTGAAATCATAATCTACATACATGAGCAACATAAGAATCACAACTGGCGTCAGTGACATTCCATAAATTTTTGAAGTCGTTCTAATAATGAAATGTTTTCAGTTTTTTACCAAAAGTGTTAAAACACACCCCTGTAACTACCCTGAGTATATGTTTTTATGGTAGCTGAAATCATAATCTACATACATGAGCAACATAAGAATCCCTGTGACAATTGCCTCAGAAGAAAATTCCATAGTAAATTTTCTGTTGAACATCGTTACCTACTGAGACTGGCACGAATCTTCTTTCTACCACGTACAGAAATGGCGCTACTTTATTTGAATTTCAGATGGCCTACACTAATTCTCGATGGTTTCCGAAGTCTCAGACAATCTCTGTTACAACTGTCAAAGAAGAAAATTTATTCATCTTATGCTGATGTAAAAAAAAATTGGGATAAGAATTAAAGGTAATGCAGTTTTTCTAAACTTTACGAAAATATTACAGATTAAGCAAAGACACAAATTTTTTTTCGGACTACTTTTCGGGCCAGTTTCACATCGGTGATTGTTGGTATTTTCACAAACGCTATCTGCGGTCCTTTGCATATAGATCAGAAACTGCTTATAATATTCATATCGAGGTTTGCCGTTCTTCAAATTCCAGTCATTAAAGACGTAGTTAATCGTTAAAGACTTCCTCCTTTTGTCTGACTTCATCTACTTCTTTATTACATATCTCTTCAGTTCTTTTACCTAATTTAAAGAAAATGGTAAGATAGTCTGATGGTATCTTCTCTTTGGTTGAAGTTTCCTGATTAAAATCTTCTGAAAAGGTATCACAGGCTGGACAGGGTCACAGGATGAGTTAACGACTGAGACACATGACGGTTCAATGCGGATGAAATATTTGCTGGCAAGCTTTGGATGCAACTCATTATTCTAAACATATTTTTTTGTCTTAATTTTCAAGGAAAACTGTTCCATCGGGTCTAGTGATACAGGATGCAAGAGTGTTTAGGTCTACAGTAAAATAAGTTTGTAGCGGAGGATTGCATCTCAATGAACTAATCTTGTCGACTGTGAAGATTAAATAAATGAAGATAAAGGCTATAATATCAGGATTATGTCACAAGATTATTGGGAAAGCCAGTTACCGGCCGGATTCTGTGATCTCTGTTTGTAAAGTGCAAGCATAGCCAAACGAGACGAGCACATCAGGTTATTTGATTATACAAAACCGTTTTATCAAAAGTTTGGTAAGTAAATTTTTTTTTGAATTTTCTCTCTGATTTGAAAACAATCAGTCATCTGGTGGCGACGCCTGATGATGTATTACATGTCGTATTCCGTTCGAAACTGATTTTTGGGATTCGTACAAATTTTCTCTCTACGAGTCAAAAAATCAAATTTACCCGCGGGCCAGCGATAAGGGACGAAAAAGTGTGGCGTGGTTCGGAAGTTGAATGCGTATATGTACCTAAATTGGGGCGATTGGACCTAAATTGGGGAGAGAAATCAGGTTAAACTACAGGCTATCGTGGAAACTTTGCCACCAAGTGCCAAATTAGGTCTCGGCAAAACTACCTTGCTCACGCATACTATTGACGTTGGTTCTTCCCCGCCTGTCAAACAAAGGTATTACGCCGTGTCTCCAGCAATACAACAGTTGATGTATACTGAACTTGACAGAATGCTATCTATCGGCGTTATCGAAAAAAGTCAAAGCTCATGGTGCTCACCCATCATCTTAGTTCGTAAATCGAATGACAAAGCACGGCTCTGTTTGGATGCCCGAGAGTTGAATAAGGTGACTGTAAAAGATGCTTACCCGCTCTCTCTTATCTCTGGATTGTTGGGTCGTTTGGATCGAACTCGATATATTTCGACCATTGACCTGAAAGACGCCTTTTGGCAAATACCACTTGACCCACAATCCAGGGATAAGACAGCGTTCACGGTTCCTGGACGGCCCTTATATCAATTTCGGGTCATGCCATTCGGGTTGTGCAACGCCCCTCAAATCAACTATGCCGATTGATGCACCGAGTTATTCCTTACCGATTGCATGAAAAGGTTTTCGTATATCTAGACGATCTTTTGATCATATCGGTCACGTTAGATGAGCATTTCCTGTTACTCGATGAGGTTTCCCGCCTGTTAAAAATAGCTGGATTAACAATTAATATTGATAAAAGTCAATTCCTTCTGAGGGAAGTAAACTATCTAGGGTATGTAGTGGGCAACGGGTGCCTCCGCACAAACCCTGAGAAATGTAAAGCAATTTTGGACTTTCCGCCTCCTAAAACACCAAAACAAATTCGACGTTTTCTTGGGATGTGCGGATGGTACAGACGCTTCATAAAAAATGTTGCTTCATTAGCCGCTCCCCTGACAGATCTTACTGGTAGGTCAAAACAAAAATGGTCGTCCGCCGCAGAAACTGCTTTCGGGTCTGATTATGAACGGCCCTTCTACATACAGTGTGACGCCAGTACTGTCGGCGTAGGAAGTGTACTCCATCAACTGGATTCAGACAGTTCTGAAAATCCTATAGAGTACATTTCTCAGAAACTCAACTCAGCACAAAAAAACTATTCGGTAATCGAATTAGAGTGCTACGCCGCGGTACTGAGCGTAAAAAAGTTCCGCCCTTATGTAGAAGGGTATCCTTTCACAATTTATACGGACCACTCCAGCCTGCGCTGGCTAATGTCCCAAAAAGATCTCTCCGGACGCTTAGCTCGATGGAGTCTTCAACTGCAATCTTTCGACTTCCAGATAGGATACAAAAAGGGGTCATTAAATGTGGTCCCCGATACATTGTCCAGAGAGTTTTGCGAATCCATTACTCCCCGTACCTCTGGAAGTCATCCGGATGCCGAAGTACCAATTCTTCATATTGATCTGAATTCTTCGTCATTCTTGGAAGAAGACTATGTGAAACGATTAAAACAAGTTGAACAGTCCAACAACTATCAGCAAAATCTAATTGTTCGCGACGGGAAACTACTCATCTCTCCGTCTTACGGTCCCAAATACGTTGATTCGGACCTCACTAAATGATCGAACAGGCACACTTATCTCGTACCTCCGCTCATATGGGTATTGCCAAAACAATCGAAAGGTTACAAAGGCAGTTCTACTGGCCTCGAATGACCGTGTATGGGAAGAATTTTAACTCGAATTGTATAAAATGCAAGATGAATAAGTCTGTTAATTTTGCTACAAGGCCAAATATGGGAGAACAAGTCGAATCGTCTAGACCATTTCAAAAATTGTTTATCGACTTTCTAGGGCAGTATCCCCGATCAAAACGTGGGAATTGGATACCATATGTCCATATGGGGATTATGACCGCTTTGTATAGTAGAACCTTGCAGTCTAGAGAGAGTTTCGATTTTCTTCCGATCAACCAGTACATTTTAGAAAATTTTATTTTTAGTTGATTACGTTTTGTTTCAATGTGCTTTTTCCATGTCAATCTTCTATCGAGATGAAGACCGAGATATTTGACGTTTGTTTGTTGAGGAATTGTGATATTGTCATTCAGGGTGAATGTTACATGTGTTGATTTACATTCATTCGTCCTTATCCGCCAAGTTTTTAACCAATCTTCTATTTTGTGCAGATGTTCTTGTAATTCTCTCGATGCTGTTTGAGGATTTTTGTGTGAAAACAATATAGCTGTGTCATCAGCAAAAGTTGGAGTGATTATGTTTTCAGTTATTAGTAAGTCAGCTGTGAACAACAAGTATAGCACAGGTCCCAATACACTACCTTGCGGTACCCCTGCCTTTATCTCGGTTAAATCGGTGGTGGCCGTACTTTGTTTCACCCGGAACATCCTTTGGGCTAATTTAATCCTTCACGCCATACTTTGTCGAAAGCTTGCGCAATATCCAAGAAAACTGCCGAGCAATATTTCTTTTCTTCTAAGGAGAGCTTAATTGTGTTTACAATTCTGTGCACCTGTTCTATTGTGCCGTGCTGCTCTCTAAATCCAAATTGGTGATCTGGTATAATGCGACCTACAGTTAATATAGGTATTAGTTCTTCTAATAGCATCTTTTCAAAGAGCTTTGAAATTATCGGAAGTAGACTTATTGGCCTGTACGACGAGACTTGGGTTTCGTCTTTACCTGGCTTAGGAATCATGATAATTTGAGATATTTTCCATTTTTGGAGAAAGTATCCACATCTCATAATCGCATTAAAAATATATGTTACGAGTAGATATTTTATGCATCTATCGGGTAATTCTTTGATCATTTTTCCAGTTATTATGTCATGGCCTGGAGCTTTCTTAGGATTTATCCTGTTTTTGATAACCGTTTTGACGCATTTCCATTTAAATTTTACTGGGTTTGGGTTCACGAGTCGACCCCCTCGTAAACTGTGGTAGTACGCAGTCATTATTTTTTTCGTTTGGAGTGAACACTTTTTGTAGATGGTTAGAGAAAGCGATAGCCTTTTCTAAATCACTTCTGGCCCAATGACCATCTGGTTTCCTTAGCGGTGGGTTCGATAGCTCTGGCCTTTTTAAATTTCTTGCTGCCTTCCACAGTGAGTAATCTGTTTTCTCTGTTGCTGTGAGCTCACTTAGGTAATTCTACATTCCAAGATTGTGTTCTTCTCCGAATTTTTGTACTCCGGAGTAGCTTTTTTTGCAGCCATTTCCATTATTTGTCTTAAGTTTTCTATCGTGGCATCGATATCTTCTGGTGTTTGCAGTGGGACATCCAGATGACAATTTACGTCTACTATGTTTCTATACAGAACCCATTTCGTGGGGTTTCCCAAACTAGTTTGTTAAACGTTGGGGTGGTTCAGATTTTAATGCTTGCGTACTTACATCGTAACACGATTATTGGTGAGTGATCTGATGATAAATCATAACAGTCATTGACTTGAGCATTGGTGCGTGCTATGTTTCGTATTACACAGAAATCTATTAAATCAGGAATTTTCTTTCTATCGGTAGGCCAATAAGTGGGATGTCCAGATGATAAATAATCTAGACTTCTCTCGTTTATTGGTTCGTAGAGTTGCTTGCCCTTGGGTGACGTCAACCTCGAACCCCATTGCACATGTTTAGCGTTGTAATCACCTCCTGCTAGAAATTTGATTCCCAACTGATTAAAGTAGTCGATAAATTGCATGTTTCGGTGTACAGTAAACAGCCGATATTACAAATTTCCCAGACCATTCGTCCAGACAAATAGTTGTAGCTTGGATGTGATCTTTAGCATATTTCTAGAGCTCGGAGTGCTTTAATCTTCTTTTTATCAAGACTGCGGTGCCGCCATGTGCTTTTCCATCCGGATGTTTGGTGTCATAAACGTGTGTTTCAGATATTAACATGATGCCTATATTTTGTTCGATAAGAAAGGTGTGTACCTCAGCTTTATGTTGCGGAAGCCCGTTCGCATTCCAAATAGCTATTTTTAGAACTGTCATTTTTGATTTTTAACTATTATTTGCATAAGCGTATTCATATTTTGCATCATCATGCTCATTTGGAACTTTGGATGGTCTCGGTTAATTTATTTGGCGTGGTATGAATATTTAGGTCCTCTTCATTAAAACGAACTTTGGGTTTCGGTTTGTTACCTTTTAGGATGTTTGCATAAGAAACACCTGGCTGTGCAAAACTGCTGTCAAACGTCTCCAAGTTATCATTTTGTGTGTTTGCACTCGCAGGTTTGGTGACTATTGTATTTTTTGGTAACATGGCCCTCAGGTTAATGCATATTGAGCATTCGTTACTCAGCTCTCATTTTACGGTTTATTTTCCGTTTTAAGTCCAGATACACTGCACATCCCCTGTAATTTGCAGTCTGATTTTCACCGCAGTTACTGCAACGTTTCACAGATGGATAATTGCGAGATTTGTTACACTGTTTGGAGTCGTGAAGTTCACCACAAATAACACAAACATCATTTAAGGTGCAGTATGCTTTCGTGTGTTCGTATTCTTGGCACTTTATGCATTGAACTGGTCCTGACCTCTTCCTAGGTTCTTCAATTACTATTTTGCGATGTAGCAAATATTTTAACTTTTAACCTTTTGACTTTTCTTCCTCTGGCTCTAGTTCCAAACGGAATATTGGTTGGGGTACCTTCTCACGGTTTACTATATTACCAACAGCTTTCAATTCCTTTTAGCACAACAGTGAGCCCTTTTTGACTTTTCAGCTGGTATGTGTAATATTTTTTACCAACTTCATCAAAATGTTTGACTAGGGCTCTGAATAATGGGCAATATAAAATTTAGAGTCTGTTAATGATGCGATTTCATTAACCAGTTCATTGTTAGATGCTTCCCTTAAATAAATTGGAGGCGGTTTCTCAGGTTTCGATTTCGGCGCTGTATTGAGGTCATCGACCTCTAAACTAGAGAATCGGTTGTTAAGCGATATTTGGTTAACACGTAGTTCAATCCGTGTCACTTTGCTCCTGCCAGCAAACTGAGCAGATCTCGGGCTACGTTTTCTTCTAGATTGAACAGTGATATACCTATCCAATCCCGTTTGCACTAGATTATTTTCAAACTGACCACGGTCACTAGAGTTCGTCGCACTGAGTTCATTCTTATTGTTTTCGTTTAGCATTGCATTTGCTGATGAATTAATTTTTTCTTCGCTGTTTTGATTTATAATTTTAAACGGCGATATAACTAATTCTGTCGAAGAAGCAGGTTTAATCCCTTGTATAGGTGTTTTCTTTGGACTATGTTGAACTTTACCCACTTGATTTACACTCGTACTTGCAATATTTAAATTTTCTACATGAAGCTGGTTCAAGTTTGATGTAGATTGTGTTCGGCTTTCGGTGTTCGAAGAAGTCTTTTTTGGGGCAAAAGGGCCTTCATGTTCACATTATCAACAAAATAAAAAGCACTAATACTGCACTTTTCGTTTGTTTTATTTTACGTCCGATGTTAGTGAAATCAATTTTGCAACTATTCACGATCTTTGTATGCTTCTGAAAAACCCACGCCTATTCACCCTGAGCCTAAGCCGGCTACCTATCACCGCAATTCGGGTGTTGGCCAAAACATCTCATTGTAAAATTGATGTTGATAAAATGTGTGTACGATTAAAACACGTTAATTATATATGACAGTCGTGAAGTAGACTGCCAAACTGTCAAATATCATGTTTACAAAAATTGTAGCCCACAACGTTTACGTCACGTATGTACAAAATACTAATTAGTACACATTCTGCTAGCATCATAAATCAATTCACTCCAAACATGTTCATCGTGTACGTCATTCTCAAGAGACATAAATATTTAACCAACATTTCGTGTTATGTGTAGTCCTTACGATCATAATATTACATCCATCAATTTACACGTGATTATTAGGTTACAATATCAATAAAAAGTAAAGTAGAAAAAAACTTTAATCCCAACCTACCGCCGTAATGAAAATATAATTTTGTATCAATCACGTTACATTTCTCGTTGCACGAAATATAGGGTCCGCCATTCTTGATCTCCCGCCCATTCCACCTGTACACACACACACACAATCAACACAAAAAACCGGAAAATAAGTAGGAAATCGTTAGTCTTCTTATCGATATACAGTATTCGTCCTCCGAACTTTATATTATGTTACGTCTTGTATATTGTGCTGCTTTCGTTAATGTCACTATGAATTTTCCCTCCCCCAAATCCCAATCCCACGCAAACACACAGAAGGAAATATTTTATTTAATACTAAACGTAAAAAAAAAACATCAAATTAAATTAGAAATATAAAATAAAATTGGATGTGGCACACACAATGTACTCGTATAGTAAACACCAGAAGAAATTTAACGTGAACGACATTTCTTAGCAAATGAATACGGAATTTGAACGATCACACGGGATGCTGTCTATCTATCTTTACAATATGCCTTAAAGTAGTTTAGGGATGGCGGTATGAGATGTGTTGTGTTCTCATTGTCGGGTATATGACTTTATCTCCCTCTCGTGTTATTTTTAATTAGAAAGTTACATTTTACGTTTCTTATGAATCGACGTCCCAGTTTATATTTGTTTTGTTCTTATCTGAATGATGAAGGATATCGACGAGAGATCTCTTTAGTGTTGAATGTAGACATAAAATATTTATGGTAAACGAAACAAAAATGAAAGCATGCGGAAAAGCTCAACACAACAGGTGGTTATATACATATACGAGTATACCCATGCAATTAAGTTTTTCATTTGTTGAATGTGGATGTGTGTGTGTGTGTGTGTGTGTGAGGCTATGTAAGAAATGAAAAGGGAAAACAAAAGGCAAGCATAAAACTGTGAATTTTAAATGAATACGAGTAATTCAAAACAAAAATTATATACACTGTAGAGGACTGGTCTCTAGGGTAGAAATAGTTATAGATATAGTTTTGTCTAAGTAAGGAATTGCCGCATTACTTGTTTTCCATTTTTCACAAAAATTAAACAAATTTATAGAGCTTTCATGTTGTGACATAATCGTTCATTCGACATTATACAGGGTGTCCCAGAATTGGACATAAACAGCCAAGAAAAGTTTTTTGAAATTGTTGATGGTGCAAAAGTTATTCCACGCTTACGGTTTTTTAGAGAAATCGCATGCGCACCCACCAAAAAATTACACAAGTTGACCCATTATCAGGCAAATATGCGGCACTATAAGATTTTAAACTGGTATCTCACAGTCACCACGGAATGTTTTGTATTAATCTGGGTGGCCATGCTTTTCACTCCGGTTGTGGTTGCTCGTGTTGGGTGACTTGAACCGGATGGTTGCGATGACCCGAATGATCGTATTTCTGGTAATTGGGTATTTTTTAGTATGGCCATATCGATTGTTTCGATGTATTGCAATCCGGATTTAACGGCCATGTCTATGTCCTTGAGTAAGGATCAGTGTTTTGCTTGTTCTTTGATTTTATGGTTGCTTCTGCCATTCTGGGAATAAAAAAATGAGTTAAATTTTTTTTGTTATTAGGTCACGAGAATGGGTCGTCTGTATATGTTGTAATTTTATGAGTTCACCTTGGATTTGTGTGTCCTATCCAATGATGCGGACAGTTTTCTTCACCGCCGATACTTGATCGAGTGAACTCAGTAATCCATAGACTGGTTTGAGTCTATCAATAGAGACAGATCGTTGCTTATCTCCGATTTGTAATGCAAAGTGCTTACGAAGTCGTCGTATCACGTCCCTTAAGCTAGCAGAACAATAGGCCATAATGAGCCTAAAATTATTTGTATGTTAATTGATCTTGTTTTGGGTTCTAATTTCGGTTTTGGTCCGATTTTCGATTTGGGTTCTGCTAGCTTTAGATTAAATGGCCTGAAGTTTGGTCAAGAACTAGTGGAGCCCAAAATCGTTTAATGTGGCATTTGATTAGGCCATAATGAGCCTAAAATTGTTTGTATGTTAATTGATCTTGTTTTGGGTTCTAATTTCGGTTTTGGTCCGATTTTCGGTTTGGGTTCTGCTAGCTTTAGATTAAATGACCTGAAGTTTGGTCAAGAACTAGTGGAGCCCAACAGTTTTTAATGAAGCTTTTGATTAGGCCATAATGAGCCTAAAATTTATGTATGTTAATTGATCTTGTTTTGGGTTCTAATTTCGGTTTTGTTCTTTGGTCCGATTTTCGATTTGGGTTCTGCTAGCTTTAGATTAAATGACCTGAAGTTTGGTCAAGAACTAGTGGAGCCCAACATTTTTTAATGTGGCATTTGATTAGGTCATAATGAGCCTAAAATTATTTGTATGTTAACTGATCTTGTTTTGGGTTCTAATTTCGGGTTTGGTCCGATTTTCGATTTGGGTTCTGCTAGCTTTAGAATAAATGAGCTGAAGTTTGGTCAAGAACTAGCGGAGCCCAAAATTGTTTAATGGGGAATTATTTGTATGTTAATTGATCTTGTTTTGGGTTCAAATTTCGGTTTTGGTCCGATTTTCGATTTGGGTTCTGCTAGCTTTAGATTTAATTACCTGAAGTTTGGTCAAGAACTAGTGGAGCCCAAAAATTTTTAAAGGGGCATTTGATTAGGCCATAATGAGCCTAAAATTATTTGTATGTTAATTGATCTTGTTTTGGGTTCTAATTTCGGTTTTGGTCCGATTTTCGATTTGGGTTCTGCTAGCTTTAGATTAAATGACCTGAAGTTTGGTCAAGAACTAGTGGAGCCCAAAACTTTTTAATGGGGCATTTGATTAGGCCATAATGAGCCTAAAATTATTTGTTTGTTAATTGATCTTGTTTTGGGTTCTAATTTCGGTTTTGGTCCGATTTTCGATTTGGGTTCTGCTAGCTTTAGATTAAATGACCTGAAGTTTGGTCAAGAACTAGTGGAGCCCAAAATTGTTTAATGGGGCATTTGATTAGGCCGTAATGAGCCTAAAATTATTTGTTTGTTAAGTGATCTTGTTTTGGGTTCTAATTTCGGTTTTGGTCTTTGGTCCGATTTTCGATTCGGGTTCTGCTAGCTTTAGATTAAATGACCTGAAGTTTGGTCAAGAACTAGTGGAGCCCCAAAATTTTTAATGAAGCTTTTGATTAGGCCATAATGAGCCTAAAATTATTTGTATGTTAATTGATCTTGTTTTGGGTTCTAATTTCGGTTTTGGTCCGATTTTCGATTTGGGTTCTGCTAGCTTTAGATTAAATGGCCTGAAGTGTGGTCAAGAACTAGTGGAGCCCAAAATCTTTTAATGTGGCATTTGATTAGGCCATAATGAGCCTAAAATTATTTGTATGTTAGTTGATCTTGTTTTGGGTTCTAATTTCGGTTTTGGTCCGATTTTCGATTTGGGTTCTGCTAGCTTTAGATTAAATGACCTGAAGTTTGGTCAAGAACTAGTGGAGCCCAAAATTTTTTAATGTGGCATTTGATTAGGCCATAATGAGCCTAAAACTATTTGTATGTTAATCGATCTTGTTTTGGGTTCCAATTTCGGGTTTGGTCCGATTTTCGATTTGGATTCTGCTAGCTCTGAAATGATAAAGCCTTATGCCTTTTCTAGAATGAGCAGAAAAATAAAATTTACATAGGGCATTTAATTAGCCTAAAATTAACCTTTAATTTTCCAATTGTTTTTAAAATATATTTTGATATGGCTTCTGCTAACTTTTTCTAAAGCTAACAGAACCCATCGTTTTTGTTGGAAGGGGTGGAGCCCAAATTTTTTTAGTAGAGCATTTAATTAGCCTATTATTAGCCTATAATTATTCATACTATCTTGTAATGTTCTGCTGTATGGGTTCTGCTAGCTTACGGTACGTGTCGTATCACGGCCTTCATAAGGTAGTGTGAGGCCCGTGCGTGTTTTGTCTATTCGTACGAAAACGTAGTCACAGGTTTGCAGTGATTTTGGTACGAATATGTTGGTTTGCTTTGATTTGCGCGTGCCCGTTGGGATGAGATTGTTCATCGTGTAGCGCAATTAGTCTATTACCGTGTCAGTGGTAATTTGGGGTGTAAGTAGATGTTCCACAAAGAATTTTCCAGGTAATCTTTGACTGTTTCTCGAATTTTCAACAATATGATTGGGATCTCTGAGCTCCAGTTTACGGTATTTGCACGAGCTTTGAGAGGTGTTTTAAGTTGTAGGTTATTAGTATTTGATGAGAGCCTAAGAAGTGCATAAGCACAGCGAGGAGTTTGGATTCGAAATGTGTGGCTTGATCGGTCGTAATGTTGACCGGGACGCCGAATCTAGAAATGTAGTTTTCGACGAGCGTTTTTGCTGTCTTTTTTTTGCAGTAGGCTTCTGGAAAATGTGTGTGAATCCATTAGATGGTCGAAGTCGTCCAACAATGTCTACATGAAGGTGTTCAAATCTACCTGGTGGAATTAAGAATACACAAGATTTCGCCCAGAAGATGCCAAAATATTTTACGAACTTATGAGTCGAAAATTGTTTGACGTAATGACTCTGGGCGATTGTTACCTATGTAGATATTTCACAGTAAATTGTTAAATCGGTTAATGGAAATTTATCTAATTTCCATTTGGAAGAGCGCTGATTTGAGAACTAGAGGTAGTATGTCTTGTAGTTTTTGATCGCAAGCTTGTGCTTTTGCAATTGTTGTGATGTCGTAGCGAGTAGCTGCGGAGGCAAGCTCGTGGTAGGAAGTATATCGGCAACCACATTGTCTCTGCCTTGCATGTGTTGTATACGTCTGTTGTAAATTGAGAGACATAATCTAAATGGAGTACTTGCCTTTAATTTCGATCCGCTTTAGAGGTAATTGCTCTAGCAAGCGGTTTGTGGTCGGTGAATATTGTGAGTTGCTTGGAAAATTGCATGCAATTCATGATCAGATGCGGAATATTTTCTTTCGGCATCTGATAATTTCTTGGTTCCCAGGTCTTATTATTGAGTTGCTGTAAGACCGCGCTATTGCTACATTAGCGGATACGCTCAAAGAGCAATATTTTCCGAGCAGTTCTTGAGCTGAAAGAATACGTTTTGACATTCTTCAGTCCAAGAAAAGTTTTGAGGCGTTTTGGGCATTTTGGGAAGATTTACCAAATGTGTGTGAATTGGGGCAAGTGTACTTCTGCAAGTTTTGGTATACATCGATTGGAGTAGTTTACCATGCCGACGAATTGTTGGATTTGTTTCCCGTTTTTGTGTGGTGCTGAGAATTCTCTAATTGCATTAATTCGTCCGGAAGGAATTGTGACTGCATTAAGCCTTCTGTATTGTCCTTCTTCTTTACCACGTGCAATATTACTGATGCACGATATTACTGATGAAGAAGGTCTGCAGATTCCTAGTTACACCATGCGTTGGAATTCTAGGAAAGCTGCTTTGTAGCGAATTGGATCCTTGCGTCTTGGTATTGCAAATGGTAGATGCCCTGTAGTCATAATGTGGTGTACTACATTGTGCATTACCGAAGCGTTTTAGTTTGGTGGAGCTGTTAATGAAGGGAATTTCTTCAACAATGCTTCATAGCCATTGTTGATTGTATAATTCATTGGTGATTGTGTATCAACGCGTGTTGTTGTTGCGTTGATTGAGAGTTTAGTGGATGGATAGATCATTTTGTGATTTTTCAGATCCACTAAAAGACCGAATTTCTTTAGGACATTGGCGAGGATGAAGGCGTGTGTAAATCAACGTCTTAGTCCGATGTCAATGTCTAGTAATTTGGTACCATAAGTGTTTATATAGTGGTGCCATTCGCTGCTGCCAGAACTAAATCGGCACTGCGATTTGTTCCGAAGCGGTTGGCCGTAGAAATAGGCGGCTATGTTATGATTGTTTTAGGTGCATTTTGATGCCGTGGTACCAAATTTTGTATGATACCAACACCAGTTGCATGGGAATTGGTATCTTGGTGATTGTTGAATGTTTGGCTGAAAAGAGCTTTCCTGGTTTGGTTGTGATCACGGTTTTTCTTACGGAGAAGGAGTTCGTCTCCATGGCGATTGGGAACGCGACGGTTCGCGCTGAGTGTGTGAATTGTTCTCTAGCTTAGCGAGCTGGTCGCTAATTTATTTTAGCATTGTTTCAAGACGATTGCAGCAAGATCCTATTCTGGTTTTTCTTGTTGAAGGATCAAGGCTGTTTGTATGAAATCAGGGAGTTGCCTGATCCATAGTTTTACAGCGACGTTGACCGTGCAATTTTTTTTCGGTCATGTTTTGATTCGGTGCAGTGCATCCGAAGGTTTCCTATCACCGTATTCGATTATATGTAGTATGGAGTAGATATGGAGTAGCGATTGATTAGGGCTTTCTTGAGGACGTCGTATTTATTATTGGCTGGAGGGTCGTGTAGAATATACCCGACCTGGTAGCTGCATCAAATGTTTTGACGTAGCTAATTCAGGCTGGGCGGGCACCTGTTGCTGACCGTCTGCGTCAGTATGTGCTTCGTCTTTGTTATCACCGTTATTTGCCTTGTTATTAATGACAATAGTCTAACGATGCATACACCTGATATTTGAAATTCACACACTTAAAAAAATTGTTTTTTGCATTAACAAAATTGATTTGTAGAACCACGCAGTTTGTTTTGTTAAACGAGGGATTGTGTGAATTTTTAGAATTCGTGTCGTAATGGACACGTGTTTTCTAAAAATTGACTATGGGATTCGGACGATTTTTGAATATAGTGCGCTTACCACGGGCGGGGGCTTGGGCCGCTATATCACAAAACTCGTCTTGTAATTTTAAATTTAATAATATTAAAACACCATGCACAAGATTCGTTTTACAAAAAACAAAATTTTTACTCACTTGCACTTTTTTTTAAATTAAAAAAAGTGATTCACTATCCTGTTTGCGGTAAAAACTGACGTCTAGAGTCACTAGAAGATTTGATTGTAGCGATATTATCATGAAATTGTTGTGTAACCAAAATATAATTTTCCAATCATAATTTGGTTACACAAATTCCTTTATGTACAAGTGTGTTGTTGTACGAGTATCTATTAACAAGAGAATTGTCCATTGAGAATTAATTATGTGGAGTTTCTTATGGTTGAAGAAACTAGCCGCTATAGTCTATATCGAGTTGACCGACTGTTTGATATCTTCTCGGCCAACCAGGGACTTCACCTTCACTGTACATTTGATGTACGATTTGAAATTCTCTGTAATCGGGAAAGCGTTCCTCATTTAGATATCGTCTCTGGTATTTTCTTGCTGCTGCTCGGGCGTTGCCATTATATAAGCCACAAATGAAATGCCAGTTCTGCATATTCGTGATGGGAATAAGCCACAAAGCTTATTAACATTTTAATTATAAACGTTCGAGTATGTATGTATTGAACTACTAACATCAATTGCAAACGGCCGTAGTAACCCAATTGTTGTTTAGATCATGAAAATATTTAAAAAAAATTGAGATTTTATTTAATTTGCAATTCAGCCATCTTGTTCTAAATTGAACTGATTAAATTACGTTTCAAAAGAAATTTTGTGTTTAAGTCAGTTTATGGTAAACTTCACTTGATTGTGGAGTCGTATGAAGTTTGTCCTAAATTTGGCCTAAAATTCTTTGTTGCTTTAGGAAAATATAGGGCAAATCCCGGTAAATCTAAAATCTAATACTTTTTTATGTTCATAATTGTCATGATGTGGTTTATAAATGCCCGGCTTAATAGTGTCCTTCCAATAATTAGTTTAAGGTTAAGCAATCCAGAATACCAGCATAGCAGAATACCCAATAGGATAGTTGGAAGTTCTGAACTCCAATGGGATATATTACATCGAGCTGTTAAGGCGGATTTTAATTGCCTGTGGAACCGTCCAACAAGACCATTCGCTTTCGGGTTGTATGCAGTTGTCCGAATGCGATGGGAACCTAGGAGCTTCGTGAGCTCGGTGAACAACGTTGATTCGAATCGTGTTCCTTGGTCTGTCGTGATGAAGAGTGGGACACCATATGTACAGATATACTAATTGTAGAAGATCTTACTTACGGTTTTAGTGGTCATTTCTTGGATTGGATAAGCTTCTGGCCGACGGGTAAATCGGTCGACTATCGTTAAAATATAATGATAGCCATTCGATTGGGGCAGTGGACCAACCAGGTCCATGTGGATGTGTTCGAACCTACCACTTGGTAGCTCGAATTTACCAAGCGCTGGTTTTGTGTGGCGGTGAACTTGGGACTTTTGGCATGGGATACAAGATTTAGCCCAATTGCTTGTATCAATATTCAATAGTATTTTCAAGCTATCAGTTTTCGCGTAGCACGGATGCCGGGATGTGATAAGCCATGTAGACTATCGAAGATTGTCCGTCGCATGTTATGAGGAACGTATAGGGTCGATTTTTACCTGTAGAAGTCTCACACCAAATTTGCTGCTTGTCTGGTAAGTCGATCCGTTGCAGGTTTACGCTTGATTTCGGTGTGCGTACTGAAATCAATTTCTGCAAATCGTCGTCGCGTTGTTGCTGTACAAGTAATTACTTCGTGGCGAGAGAGAAGACGCTGAGTTCTGTGAGAAGTGTTTCACCAGAACGAGACAAACAGTCGCTCACCACATTGTGTTTACCTTTGATGTGATAGATGTCGGTAGTGAACTGGGCAATGTAATCGAAATGTCGTAATTTCCGGGGACTACGTTCTGCCTTTCACGCAATAGCTGGTGTAAGTGGTTTATGGTCGGTAAATATAGAGAAATTTCGGCCTTCGACGAAATGGCGAAAGTGTTTGATTGCTAAATAAATAGCAAGAAGTTCTCTATCGAAGGTAGAGTATTTAATTTCCGCAGGAGAGAGCTTCTTTGAAAAGAACGCTAATGGTTACCAACGTCCTTTGTTACGTTGCTGTAAGACAGCTCCAACTGCTACATTGGAAGCGTCGGTAGTTATGTTGAACTGCGCGTCGTTCAACGGATGTGCCAAAAGAGTGACAGCGACAAGAGAACGCTTGACCGTTTCGAAAGCTTATGTGCAATCTTCGGGCCAAGAGAAGTTTCTTCTGTTTTTGCCTTTCTTGAGTAAGGTGGCCAAATGCCTGTGAATAGGCGATAACAGTTCGGCTAATCGTGGTATAAAGCGGTGGTAATAGTTCACCATACCGACGAACTGCTGTATTTGGCGGATTGATATTGGTTCTGGAAAGTTCGAAATGACATCAACTCTGTCTTTCGACGGGAGGATGTCCTCTTTCGATATTAAGTGGCTCAAGAAGTCGAGTGACTTCACGCCGAAAATACATTTCGAAGTTTTAATATTAATTCCATATGCAGAGAGACGCTTAAATAGCCGGCGAGTTTCAATGAGAAACTGTGTATGTGGGGGATAGGATATCTATCTGGGACAGTGACAATGTTTAGCTGTTGATAGTCTCCACAAGGGCGCCAGTTCTTGCCTTTCTTTTGCACCATATGTAATGGTGAGGAGACTGGTGATGATGAGGGGCGGCAGATTCCGATGTCTGTCTTCGTTGCGTCGAGTTGTCGCGGTTTAGCACAAGGTAACCTACCTTGCATGATGACGTAGTGGACTACGTTATGCTTCGCTGGGAGATTGTAATTCGGAGCCTCAGTGAGCGAGGGGTATTTCTTTAATTAAAAGAGCGCCGTGATCGTTGTTAACGCTGAAATGTTTTGGAGATGTCGTATCAACTTGGGCGATGATTGCGTTCACAGTGAGGGTAGTAAATGAATCGGAGAATCTTCTGTTCTTCAAATCGATCACGAGACGAACCAATCCCACTGTTTGCCGTAGAGACAGCAAGATTTAGTGGTTTTCCGAAGTCCTGTAATGTTTGGAAGTGGCTTCTCCATGAGCTAACGGTCGGAAACTGCACGGCTTATTACAGTTGCGTGCGCGTGAGCCGAAACGACGGTGGTAGTAGCAGAGTTCAAATCGAGATGACGATCTCGATCTTGCCCTATGTTGGTAATTGAAATTCGGTCTGTTGTTTAGCGATCTACCACGTGAAACAATGTTCATATTGGACAGTGTTCGCTGTAGATCGGCCAGTTGTTGTTGCGTCTTGTCGTGTGTTGTTTTTGCATTGAAGCAAGGGCTGATTCACCGTCAGCAGTTGCCTTGCTTGTGGAAGGCTGGCTGACAGGAGCAATTGGTTTGGGTGCTCTGGATTGAGCGTAAACCCAGATATTGTCGGCGACCGGTAAGATTTCCTTGATGTCATTTTTGATATCCCGCGCTATTATCGCTCGTCTGACAAAAGTTTTAGCCAGAGATTTTTGAGCAAATCGTTGTTTACTAATTTCGAATCATCTGCTTTTTGTTCAAGCAGACGATAAAAGTGGGACGGTCTAAGGTCTCCCATTTGTTGGAAACCGGAGAGCAACTCGTCAAGTCGTTGCTCCTCGCTAATAGTGTAGCGGGTGGTCAACGCGGAAGTCTTTTATATTTCGTGCCTGGCTGCGGGTTTCTAAAAATGTCCGTTGAAACGAATGAATTGAACCGTCTCTTGAGGTATCGCGCCGAGAGTGTATGCGAATCGTTCATCGTCGTCAATAATTTAGTGGAGTCCGAATTGATGTTCGACGAGGATGAATCATGCCGCCGGTTGTTCATTCCAGAAGGGAGATATTTTGGGTGGCATCTTGTATATCTTCGTAGTTGCCCCCGATGCTGGTGTGCCAGCATGGCTGTCGTCCCCATCATCCGATGGTCAAACGGCTTTTTGTTGTTTAGGTGGCATCTTGATTTATCTTTTTTTTTTCACTTCACTAAAATCCGGCGTAGCAGAAATATTTTTTTTAAAACGTGTCTATTTATTTATAGACTATCACGTCGGGGTCACCAGTTATAGTGAAGATAGCGGGTTCTATGTATTGATTAATAACACTCACTATATTTGTATTATTATAAATGTTAATTTATTATTTATTAAATGTTACACACAAGTCCACGACTTCAATGGTGGACGACTGTTCGCGACACTGTTTATTGTGAGACTGTGTCTCTTGAACTTTAAAACTCGACTGTCCTTTTTCGTTTCTTCTTTTCTGTTTCGGTGTGAATATTTTTAATTCTCGTATTTATCGATAATCGATAAATATCGAGATTCGCTAATGTAGGTGGCGAAATAGCTCTATTCAGCAAAACGAGCTATGCCTCGTAATTAAGCGGCGAGGTGTATAAATAGTTTTGCGACGAGAAGTGCTACGAAGTGAAAAGGATTTTTGAGCCGCTACAAGTGCTTACGAAGGCACAGCCTTAAACGTATTATATAGGTATAGGCTATAAGTGCGAAGAACGCAAAGTTAAAGCGCTAAACTAGAGTTTTTCGTAAACTCGTTCCCCGAAATACCAAACCAAATCAAATTGTTACAACGTTAAAAGGAAAACTTTTCCTCTCACTCAAAAACGTCTTACATAAAAATCTTAATTTTATTTATACAATTTAATTTTGTTTTGTGTTGAATTGTAAGTATTTAATATTTCGACCGTAAACCGAAATAATATACGCAAGTAGAAAATAAAATGAAATCCACAGACAAAATACTTTGCTTCTGGAAGCAAAAAATTGAAACAAGATGAAAACAGAAATATACAAATAGTCGAATTATTTGTGGTTGAATGGACAACTTTATATACGAGTTATGTTCTAAGGAGTTTTATATTTTATGTTTTTATTGGGGTTAAGGATGTAACACCCAACGGTAAGAGGTGGTCGATCTACACTATATATACTTTCTTCGATGACTCTATATTAGATTGTTTGCGTATTTGTTTGTTGTTCTGGACAATAGTAACAGATATTTTTCTACTTCGGTGCTCAGCCCAAAACCTCATTTGCATTTTTCAACACACTGACCCCCGATTTTGTTCAGTAATGTAATTTTATTACTTTAGATTACATGCTGTTACTTGCTGTTACATAATAAAAACCACCTTGTCGTTTCGCAAGTAACCTCTGAGACACGTAACAAAATTTATTGTTGGTTGGACAAATACGTACACACTGAATGGCACCCCTTTTTTCGTGTAAACCTATAAAAAGAAAAAGGTTAAATTAAGTTTCGAATGAAAGAATTCTTTAAATTTAACAACACAATACACAGCACAGCACAGCAGAAAATACACAAGAAATTCGTAATAGAATCAAAATTAACAAACTAGGGAAATATCTTTTTACATCTAACAAGATTGAAGACAATTTGTAACAAAATATATTTTATGTATTTCGTTATAAATAAGGAATGTAGTTACTACCTTTTTGTTAGTTTAGTAATGGCTTTAACGACGGCACCAAAGTTGGGAGGTGCCCTATAAAATTTTTTTTTAAAGTAATTGGGATACGTTATTTGTTTTATTTTAGCAAGATGCCAATCGTTTAGGATTCTATTCGGCAGCAAAAACTAATTGCAAATTTGAAAATTAAAGAGTAGATGTATTTGAGTGATTTTCGGATGGCAGGCCACTTGAGCCGATTTATGTTAGTTCAACAAAGTTAATGACATAACTTTTTACTTAAGCAATTTAAAATAAATAAATATCATATACTAATGTTTATCGGTACTAAAGATATCTGTTAATGTTTGCCATGAACCAACGTCGTTCAAAATCCTATCATTCCGCAATGTCGCAGACGTCATATCTGTGGTCATGGAACTTCAAACTGCTACAAAATCCTAAGATGTCTAAGATGCAGCGAACACTTCGATTCGTTGCAATGTAAGGTAACTGAGGTCAATTTTAAATGCTGCCTATGTCATGGAAATTATATGGCCAAGTCATCTAACTGACCAAAAAAAAATAAATATGTCCTCATACAAGAAAATATCAAAATAAAATCTGGTTTGAAAACCGGGCAGAATAGGGACTGTTTAACGTTGATTAATTTCCTGCGCTTACATCACTTTGGCCAACACAGTTGCATAATACATGGAACTCTCTCTCTAATTGGAAACCATCTAACGCAGATTATAGTCAGGGATCGGCGAGATAGATTACGCAATGTAATCTACTCGGTTATCGACCCGTAATATATTACGTAGATTACATATCAATTTTTTAAGTCACTGTCGTCGACAATGTAGGCAACTTCGACAACCTAGGAAATGTTTTAATTTTACTTTGCTCATAATTTTATCCTAATTTTACGTTAGCCGGTCTGATAAAGTTGATGTCTATACGTAGCCATTAAGTAATTACGAAAATTACATGTTATTGAAGTTAAATGTAAATTTCTGCCGAAAAAAATTTAAATAATCAATATCACGTAATTCGAATGTTTAAAGTCCATATGAACTGGGTGAAGTTAGACAGACTCGTGATCCCATATTTATAATTTGTCGTGTTTGGGGCCATTGAATTTGAGTTGCGGCACTAACCCTGAACACCTGTGCCAAAAATCGGGCCATATTTTATGTAGCAGCATATAAAATATGGCCTGATTTTTGGCACAGGTGTTCACTGTTAGTGCCATAACTTTCGGCAGAAATTTACTGTAGTAACTATAGTAATTAACTATAGTCATTTTCGGCTAATATCAACAGAATTTTGTACTACCACCTGATACGAACTATGTCGATAAGGTAGGGGTTTTTCGGCTGAAATTTTCGGCTAACTTCAGTGGCATCTAAATACTACACTTTCATAATCCAGCCGAAAAATTCGATAATGCAGATAGTGGTTTTGCCGAAAAAGTAAACAAAAACTGCATTATCGACTTATTTTGAATTAGGTGGTAGTTCAAAATTCTCTTAATATTAGCCGAAAATTACATGTTATTGAAGTTAGCAGTAAATTTTCGAAGGTTCAAAGGTCATATGAACTGGATGAAGTTAGACCAATTTGTAAATTGCTGGATCCCGTATTTGTAATTTGTCGTATTAAGAGGCTATGAATTTGAGTTGTGGTACTGACAGTAAACACCTGTGGCAAAAATCAGGCCGTATTAAATGTAGCATCATAGTGAAGTTAATCCAGATATTTACGAATTGATCTAACTTCACCCAGTACAAATCAGGACTAAACATGCGTCAAGCTTTTAATTTATTCCACTATGATCCTACATTTAATATGGCCTGATTTTTGCCACAGGTGTTCACTGTTAGTGCACAACTCAAATTCATTGACCCCTAACACGACAAACTATAAGTATGGGATCATGCAGTTTACGAACGGGTCTAACTTCACCCAGTTCATATGACCTTTGAACATTCGAATTATGTGATATTGTGTTTTGAATTTTTTTTCGGCGAAAATTTACTGCTAACTTCAATAACATGTAATTTTCGGCTAATATCAACAGAATTTTGTGCTATCACCTGATACGAAATGTGTCGATAATGCAGGATTTTTTTTAGGCTAACTTCAGTACCATATTTTTAATAGCATTTTAGTTGTCCGGAAAAATTCATCAATACAAAATTTGAAAATTTCAAAAACAAAAATATCAGGTCAATTTTCATGTGGGGAGTCCGGAAAAACTCGATCGAATATATCGCACACACAAACTTTGAAAATTTATAAATATTGGCCCATATTTAGAAATTGGTGAATATTTAAAAAATTTCAAAGTTTGTGTGTGCGATATATTGAACCAAGTTTTCTCGGACTACCCAAATGAAAATTGACCTGAATTTTTCCCAGGTGTGAGCGCTTCATTCAATCGAGTTTTCCCGGATGCCCCACATGAAAATTGACCTGAAATTCATTTGAATCTATTTCCAAAGATGACACTTGGTATGTGCGATATGTGCGATATATTCAATCAAGTTTTCCCAGACTCCCCACATGAAATTTGACCTGAAAAATTTTTGTGTGGAAAGGTCAACCGAGTTTTCCCGGACTCTTCACATGCAATTTGAGCTGAAATTTTCTCCAGGTGTGAGCATCACTAGGACCTTTCATTTGAATTTATTTTCAATCGTGACACTTTAAACGGTCAATATTTAAAAAATTTCAAATTTTGTGGTGCGATATGCAATTTCCCAGTAGTAAAATTAATATTTCCGCACAACTAAAAATTATATTCAAAATATTGTTTAGTGTTTTAACTTGAACTTTTTTTTAAAATATTTTTGGTATCAAAAACACTTTCGGCTGAAAAATATCGGATAAGAAATATCGGCTGAGAAATGTCTGCTGAGAAATATCGGCTGAAGCAAATTAATATTTGACATAACAGAATATATTTTCGGCTGAAAAGAGACTCTATCTACATTATCGTTTTATTTTCCTTTCGGCTGAAAACTATCGGCTAACTGTAACAGGATATAATAGCTGTGATATTCGAGTAGTTGAGAGTAAAAATTTTCAGGCACAGAGAATAACCTACCGAGAGTCATATGCTCGTTGAATGCAGCGAACTTGCAGCGGTTTTAACAGCTAGGATTTGAGTGCTAATATCTCAGAAGAGGTGATATTCCATTAAGGCAGTTGATTTATAATTTGTCAATAAATAAACACTCCAAGCTAAACCGCTGACGGGGGTCCGAAGTATGCATCCGATTTAGAAAAAACAACATATGTAAAAATTATCGTACTTATAGTTGAATTTAGTGTTCAAAGTGATCCAATAATTACTCAGGACTTAACTAACGCCACTTTTTTCGGTCCCAAGTTCCAGGATTAGTAATAATCGTTGCTTCGGATTAGTAGGAACGTAACATGCAGCAATTTGAAGGTTTAATGACCAAATGGGCAATGCAGGTCTTCAAAACGGCACAGTTTCAATACGTTTCTTAGGACTATCCTATAATATTAACATCAAGAACTCAACAGTCACAATTCCACTGCTTGCCTAACAAAAAATAGTGAATCGTTAAATACTACTTTTAAAATGTTGCTGTTAGTTAGTTCTTCATGGTTTACAGTGATCTAAAAACCGTAGAATCCAAATCACTGCGCTTCAAATTTTGAGCCAAATAAAAGAAAGAACGCCCACTACTCCGACAACCGAATTATCCGCCAGTAATGGATGGTTCGAAAAATTCATAAAACGGCATAATTTACATAATCTTCAACTAAACGGTGAAACTGCGTCGGGTGATGAAATATCAGCCAAAGAATATCCGTCCAAATTGGTCAAAATTATTCAAGACAATTCTTACGAGTCTGACCAAGTATTTAATGCTGACGAAACAGGACTGTTTTAGAATAAAATGCCGAAAAGAACATATCTATCCAAAAATGAACGATCTGCTAGTGAATTTAATGCAGCAAAAGATAGAGTCATGTTGCTATTTTCTAGCAATGCATCGGGGGATCGAATATTAAAGCCACTCTTTACTAACCGAGCTCAAAAAACACGAGCGACGAAAGGCGTTAATATGAATAATTTACCAGTTCATTGGCGGGCAAAAAAAGGTTGGATAACTTGCATTTTATTTAAAGGTTGGTTTCACCAGTGCTTTGCTGGCTAGAAATATGCTTCATACAAATCAATATGCGATTATTTCGATTTGCAACATCCTAATTTTGGCGGTGGAGGGTCGCTAATTATATTGTACTGACCGAGTTCAAAATTTATTATTTACGAATTTTGAAAGTCCATAATTAGAATTAGCAGTGTTGCCATATAAATAGTTTGTGGTGTATCAAATGAATTCAGATTTCAACATGTTGATTTTAGTCAATTAATTGGAAATTGGTGGCGAGTCTGAAAGCACCTATTTCAATTACAATACTGTTTGAAGTGATTATGATATCTAGTTTCATCTGACACCGTTGGTGATTTTAAAGTCGCACCTGTCTTACATATGTAAGGTGTGCAGTGTTGTGCGTCTATGCGTATTTTCGAATTGTCTACGTATTGGTGTCGAAATAGCGTAGACAATTGATTTTTGAGTCGACAATGTCGAGAATTGGTAAAGTATAGGTGAGAATCTTCGATATTGGTACAACAATAAGCGCTTTCATTTTCGTTCGTGGAATAAAATTAAATTTTATAAATCGTAAATTGTAAATAGTTGGCATTTCTTTAGCATTCACCGGTAGCTCCAGTAATCATATCATATCAGGCGATTACATGATCCTGTAACATTTGCTGGTTTGTAGTATCAATTCTAAATATAATGGCTTCGATATAATCCTTTGAAAAGGAATCCAAAAAATTGAAGAATCTTCTGAAGATTTGTTTCTGTATCCAGCGCGCTTTATAGAAATGGATAATTTTCATTCTGGTGGAAATCAAGTTAATTTCGTAACGAGATCAAATAAAATGTTGGGGTGCAATGCACTTTCTTGAGCTTATTCGGTTATGGTTTAAAAGAAATTCACTGAGCCACATATAGTTGGGGTTACTACAAAAATTTTCGGATAAATGAGTTTTTTGATTGATTTTACTGTTTTTGGTTGTGTTTCGACCAAATTAAACAAAAGTAAGAAAAAATGTGGCGTACACCACAAAATGATGGGGATTTTTTAATGCAAGCGATATCCATTTTGTTCAGGTTGGCTCAGGTTTATCGGTGTGAAGAACTTAACAAAATTTGTAATTTTAAAATGTATGCGAGTGTGCATTTAATATTTTAACAGTGCAATTCAACAAAAACTTGAACAGAAATGATTGAAAATCGCATTAAAATAGTTAAAAGTAAACTCATTCAATTGTTTGTGTTGGCACCAGCTTGTTGTTTGTTATCAGAGGCTAATCCTAGAGTTTCTAGAATTATCCAAGAAACACACAATGGGGCCAACACAAAAAATCAAATGCGTTACGAGTTCCAATTGAAAGCTTGTTATTTCATAGTGCATCTCACTAGCCCTAACTCTTACTATGATATTTTGAAACCGCGTCGAAAACTCTAGGATTAGACCCTTTTAACAGACAGCAAGCTGGCGCCAACACAAAAAATTGAATGTGTCTTCGCCTTTACTCTTTTCATTGTATTTTGTAAGTTCTTCACACCGGTCTCAGGATTACATTTGTCCTAGAGATTCACCAATTGATTATCAATCGACATATTTTTTTCCCGGCCCTTTTCCATTGGAGTTATCTTGCTTGAAATGGAGGGCGAGTGGCAGATATAGATAAGTCAAGGAAAACTTCATCAGTAACGTCAAGCAACGTCAGTACTTGGGTTAGTACAAATTTGGGTGACCCCTTGGAATCATCATAGAAGAAAATGAAGAATAAGGGAGTGGCACAGAAACTTGATCTCCCGGCATGTCTGTATTATCGCCCCCTCCCCTGCATTCATTATTCCAAAACCAAAATGATTACAGAAGCGGCTTATCTTACACAAGCACGAATCGGTAATTTAAATTTCGCAACTCTAACAGAAACATCAATGCTAGCACAACAAAGAAATAAATAAAATGTATGTTCTATGCATAATTATAAATAATACACCGATCTGGTAAAACCCCATTAAAATTGAGTAGCAAACTAGCATTTGACACTTATGTGGTAAATTAATGGAGAACGACCATCAAATTCTGCGTCACAAACTAGCAAGCAACTCATAAGAAGCACTAGATTCCAGTACAAAAAAAAATTGCACCCAAAAATTTTTTACGACATTACAAAAGTTTTCAGAGCTTTTAAATAAAGTGAAGGGTGCGGAAATTTACAGAGACCCAATTCAAAACTAAGCACCTGTTGTAAAACGCATCAAAACAAATTGGAAGAAATTTTAACACTGGCAGGATTTTATTAAAAGATGCCACCGACATTGCCACCGGGAAAACACATTGCGCTCAAGCTTGCAAACGAATGAGGAAGTAGCCAAATTTAAAGCAATATTGCAAATCGAAGAACCCTATATCGAAACAGCTACCAAAAGTCACTCGTAATTCATATGTAAACTACTGGAATAGACTTGTAAAAAACTCTTGGAAAAAAAATTGAGGAACGCCTGCCTGCCACTCAAGTTGCGTCAACCCAATTCGTTGGAGCTGAAACGTCAAGAAGGTACGCCGCGAGAAATCAAGAAAATGGCACGGGACAAGCGGGAAATTAGTGGTGTTGTACTTGAAATGCGATAGCAACACTATAAAACGAATATCGCGACATTTTTCAGTGTCATCCCGAAAAATTTACTATATTACGCTAGTTTTGAATGTCTTCCCGAAATTTTTTACTGTCGTGACATTTTTACTATCATGACATTTTTTTTTGTTATCCCGAAATAAAATGCCAAAAGAGCAAATTTCAGAAAACAAAAGTGGCGACAGGTGTTCGTACCATTCCGAAACCAGTAAAAATATTGAAGCGCAGTAATTTATATGCCATTTCTAAAGCTAAATTTCTAATAAAGTCACATAAAATCAAAGTAGATAGCAATTGAGATAATATAGCCGTGTTACCACGCCAAAATGCCGTGTGAAGTCGTTCCATACCAACGTCTTCGACTTCGGGACTGTTCGTCTTCGAACACGACTATATCTAAACTTTGACTCATAGACCCGAGTCACAATTTTGGCGTTAGAAAGGTGGATTCTTCCTCTACAAATTCCATACCTACCTTGCTCTGTTAATTAATATCAACTACGATTTCGCACGCTAAATCTAAAATTTGGCTCATAGACTCGAGTCACGATTTTGGCGATTAAAAGATGGATTCTTCCTTTACAAATTCCATACCGACCTTGCTCTGTTATTTAATATCTACTACGACTTCACATAGCTAAATCTAAAATTTGACTCATAGACTCGAGTCAAAATTTTGGCGATTGAAAGGTGGATTCTTCCTCTACAAATTCAATACTAACCTTACTCTGTTATTTAATATCTACTACGACTTCACACAGCTAAATCTAAAATTTGACTCATAGACTCGAGTCACAATTTTGGCGATTGAAAGGTGGATTCTTCCTCTACAAATTCCATACCGACCTTGCTCTGTTAATTTGTATCTACTAAGAATTCGCACGACTATATCAAAAATTTGACTCGTAGATTCGAGTCACAATTTTGGCGTTTGATAGTTGGATTCTTCCTCTACAAATTCCATACCGACCTTGCTCTGTTATTTAATATCTACTACGATTTCACACAGCTAAATCTAAAATTTGACTCATAGACTCGAGTCATAATTTTGGCGATTGAAAGGTGGGTTCTTCCTCTACAAATTCCATACCGACCTTGCTCTGTTATTTAATATCTACTACGATTTCACACAGCTAAATCTAAAATTTGACTCATAGACTCGAGTCACAATTTTGGCGATTGAAAGGTGGATTCTTCCTCTACAAATTCCATACCGACCTTGCTCTGTTAATTAATATCTACTACGATTTCACACAGCTAAATCTAAAATTTGACTCATAGACTCGAGTCATAATTTTGGCGATTGAAAGGTGGGTTCTTCCTCTACAAATTCCATACCGACCTTGCTCTGTTATTTAATATCTACTACGATTTCACACAGCTAAATCTAAAATTTGACTCATAGACTCGAGTCACAATTTTGGCGATTGAAAGGTGGATTCTTCCTCTACAAATTCCATACCGACCTTGCTCTGTTAATTAATATCTACTACGACTTCACACAGCTAAATCTAAAATTTGACTCATAGACTCGAGTCACAATTTTGGTGATTAAAAGGTGGATTCTTCCTCTACAAATTCCATACCGACCTTGCTCTGTTATTTAATATCTACTACGACTTCACACAGCTAAATCTAAAATTTGACTCATAGACTCGAGCCACAATTTTGGCGATTGAAAGGTGGATTCTTCCTCTACAAATTCCAAACCGACCTTACTCTGTTATTCGATATCTACTACGACTTCACACAGCTAAATCTAAAATTTGACTCATAGACTCGAGTCAATATTTTGGCGATTAAAAGGTGGACTCTTCCTTTACAAATTCAATACCGACCTTGCTCTGCTAATTAATATCAACTACGATTTCGCACGCTAAATCTAAAATTTGACTCATAGACCCGAGTCACGATTTTGGCGATTGAAAGGTGGATTCTTCCTCTACAAATTCCATACCGACCTTGCTCTGTTATTTAATATCTACTACGATTTCACACAGCTAAATCTAAAATTTGACTCATAGACTCGAGTCATAATTTTGGCGATTGAAAGGTGGGTTCTTCCTCTACAAATTCCATACCGACCTTGCTCTGTTATTTAATATCTACTACGATTTCACACAGCTAAATCTAAAATTTGACTCATAGACTCGAGTCACAATTTTGGCGATTGAAAGGTGGATTCTTCCTCTACAAATTCCATACCGACCTTGCTCTGTTAATTAATATCTACTACGACTTCACACAGCTAAATCTAAAATTTGACTCATAGACTCGAGTCACAATTTTGGCGATTGAAAGGTGGATTCTTCCTCTACAAATTCCATACCGACCTTGCTCTGTTAATTAATATCTACTACGACTTCACACAGCTAAATCTAAAATTTGACTCATAGACTCGAGTCACAATTTTGGTGATTAAAAGGTGGATTCTTCCTCTACAAATTCCATACCGACCTTGCTCTGTTATTTAATATCTACTACGACTTCACACAGCTAAATCTAAAATTTGACTCATAGACTCGAGCCACAATTTTGGCGATTGAAAGGTGGATTCTTCCTCTACAAATTCCAAACCGACCTTACTCTGTTATTCGATATCTACTACGACTTCACACAGCTAAATCTAAAATTTGACTCATAGACTCGAGTCAATATTTTGGCGATTAAAAGGTGGACTCTTCCTTTACAAATTCAATACCGACCTTGCTCTGCTAATTAATATCAACTACGATTTCGCACGCTAAATCTAAAATTTGACTCATAGACTCGAGTCACAATTTTGGCGATTGAAAGGTGGATTCTTCCTCTACAAATTCCATACCGACCTTGCTCTGTTAATTTGTATCTACTAAGACTTCGCACGACTATATCAAAAATTTGACTCATAGATTCGAGTCACAATTTTGGCGTTTGATAGGTGGATTCTTCCTCTACAAATTCCAAACCGACCTTGCTTTGTTATTCGATATCTACTACGACTTCACACAGCTAAATCAAAAATTTGACTCATAGACTCGAGTCAATATTTTGGCGATTAAAAGGTGGACTCTTCCTTTACAAATTCAATACCGACCTTGCTCTGCTAATTAATATCAACTACGATTTCGCACGCTAAATCTAAAATTTGACTCATAGACCCGAGTCACGATTTTGGCGATTAAAAGGTGGATTCTTCCTCTACAAATTCCATACCGACCTTGCTTTGTTATTCGATATCTACTACGACTTCACACAATTAAATCTAAAATTTGACTCATAGACTCGAGCCACAATTTTGGCGATTGAAAGGTGGATTCTTCCTCTACAAATTCCAAACCGACCTTGCTCTGTTAATTAGTATCTACTACGTCTTCACACGACTATATCTAAAATTTCACTCATAGACTCGAGTCACAATTTTGGGGTTTAAAGGTGGATTCTTCCTCTACAAATTCAATACCGACCTTACTCTGTTAATTAATATCTACTACGACTTCACACGTCTATATCTAAAATTTGACTCATAGACTCGAGTCACAATTTTGGCGATTGAAAGGTGGATTCTTCCTCTACAAATTCAATACCAACCTTACTCTGTTATTTAATATCAACTACGACTTCACACAGCTAAATCTAAAATTTGACTCATAGACTCGAGTCACAATTTTGGCGTTTGATAGGTGGATTCTTCCTCTACAAATTCCAAACCGACCTTGCTTTGTTATTCGATATCTACTACGACTTCACACAGCTATATCTAAAGTTTAACTTGTTATATCTTTTTTCCATTTTACAACAATAAAATAGGTTTAGTGTCTCTTACGGCTGTATGGTACTGAAAAAATCAAATTTTTTTGATATCGATATTTAAATGCCCCTAAATGTATACAAATGGTTTGTGTTTTAGGTTTTTTTTAATTCCATATTTTGTATGATTTGCTTAACAACCTTACTCTGTTATTTAATATCAACTACGACTTCACACAGCTAAATCTAAAATTTGACTCATAGACTCGAGTCACAATTTTGGCGTTTGATAGGCTGATTCTTCCTCTACAAATTCCAAACCGACCTTGCTTTGTTATTCGATATCTACTACGACTTCACACAGCTAAATCTAAAATTTGACTCGTAGACTCGAGTCACAATTTTGGCGATTGAAAGGTGGATTCTTCCTCTACAAATTCCATACCGACCTTGCTCTGTTATTTAATATCTACTACGATTTCACACAGCTAAATCTAAAATTTGACTCATAGACTCGAGTCACAATTTTGGCGTTTGATAGGCTGATTCTTCCTCTACAAATTCCAAACCGACCTTGCTTTGTTATTCGATATCTACTACGACTTCACACAGCTAAATCTAAAATTTGACTCGTAGACTCGAGTCACAATTTTGGCGATTGAAAGGTGGATTCTTCCTCTACAAATTCCATACCGACCTTGCTCTGTTATTTAATATCTACTACGATTTCACACAGCTAAATCTAAAATTTAACTCATAGAATCGAGTCATAATTTTGGCGTTTGAAAGGTGAATTCTTCCTCTACAAATTCAATACCGACCTTGCTCTGTTAATTAGTATCTACTACGACTTTAGACGACTATATCTAAAATTTGACTCATAGACCCGAGTCACAACTTTGGAGTTTGATAGATGGATTCTTCCTCTACAAATTCCAACCCGACTTTGCTTTGTTATTCGACATCTACTACGACTTCACACGACTATATCTAAAATTTGACTCATAGACTCGAGTCACAATTTTGGCGATTGAAATGTGGATTCTTCCTCTACAAATTCAATACCAACCTTGCACTGTTAATTAATATCTACTTCGTCCTGACACATATCTAAAGTTTAACTTGTTATATTTTTTTCCATTTTACAGCAATAAAATAGGTTTAGTGTCTCTTAAGGCTGTATGGTACTGAAAAAATCAAATTTTTTTGGTATCGATATTTAAATGCCCCTAAATGTATACAAATGGTTTGTGTTTTAGGTTTTTTTTAATTCCATATTTTGTATGATTTGCTTACTAAACTTTACTTACATTGTTTATATGTGGACAATTATTAATAAATTTATTATTTTTCGTTACTATTGATCTGAACATTGCAAATTTAATAAATTAATAACTACTTATCTTGGACACACTTTTTATTTCATGATTTTTTTTCTAACTACAGTAAATTTCCAACATAATCGTCATTGCGGCGTAAAAACAAATAAACTTAAAGATTGACGTAATTTCTCGATCTTTATATCGATCGAAATTTTTTTGGGATGATTTTTCGGGATAACTTCCAAGAGGTCGTATTTGACCTAATTCGAATTTTAGAACTCTGATGGAAAATCAAAATCAGGGACTGAAAACTGACAAACAGATCATTCTTGGTAATATCCAAGGGGGCCCGGGCAGATGTACTTTTGCCTATTGATCTAGATCTGCTCCATCTGCTCTTGGGCTTAAACCATTATTCCGTCATAATTGATTCAGGAACTAATATATCCTGCTTTTGTCTTATGGAATGTCTTTAACTAAGTATTAAATGAGATAACTCGTTCTCTGAACTGGGTGGCATATTACCTTTACCTTTATTACCTTTTGTAAATCAAATCTCGTCAGCTTCGACTCCAAGCAAGCAAACAAGAAGAGCTGTATTCTGAATACAATCAAACAAACTTTGGCCCCTATATGCACTTAAGTTTTAGGAAGGATGGACTGATTCTTCTGCGAAGAAAACGATTTTGATAGACGACTCTCTGTGGTGATAGTAAAATCATACTATTGCACCTTTAGAAAAAGTAATCTGGACTAGTTACGAAACCTGCTGGAAAGCTTGTAGCTTTCATTTTACACCTATTCGTCGACCAGAAATCAAGGGGTGGTGACTGGATCAAATTACAGTGGAGTCTTTTTCTTTCTCAAATTTAAATGGACACTAACCTCAGATCGTATTTTTCTTGTCTTCGTGTGCTATGAGCTACGGAGAGGCGCTGAGTTATTTTTTGAGTTTCCTCAGAAACGATTCCATTCTTCCAAATAAGTCGTGTGCTGTGTTTGGAAGGAGCATGTTTATTAATCTTATCAAATCTAGCTTAATGTACGTAAACTCAGTTTGAGAAACCCAGCTTTCCACAACAGGAAGTTCGTATAAAATTTTAACCATTTTTGTAAAATGTGCAATATTTTATCTCGTATATAGCACTTCCCATATCCTATTATTTATATGATACTACAAAATGTGTTACATACTCGTATAAATATGTTTGATGAAATTTTAATTAAATTGATTCCGGTACTATACCCGATAAAATTTATTGAAATATCTATGTCACATATACATGACAATGCAACTGACAGCTATTTCATATTTCGAATTTGATGAATATAAAACGGTCCTTCATTGCCTTTCCATTCAAATTTAAATCAATTCATCTCGTTGTTCGTTGTTTTTGTCGTGTTTCAAATAAATTCCGTTCGCTTGTGTTACTGATCGTATTGACCTACTCCTCATGTATGTGTTGGGATAAGAAATAGTTTGTTGTATAAACCGAAAGAGATTTCTGGGTAGTTATATAAAGGATATAGTGGTATATCTGTTGTGAGCCTCTATTTGGTCAACATCCTTGTTTGTGTGTGTGCGTGTGTACATAAAAAGGATATCCACATAATACTACACAATATATAGGAACAAAAAACTAGGAATAACATCGTCCATTTAGCTCAAATGTTGTTTTCCGTTTTTTTTTCCTCCCATCCATCTAGTAACAACCAACCGACAAAGTCAGCATTTTATCGAGAACTTTAATTTTTTACTGTAGGAGCTGGAGAACATGGAAAAATACGATACGACAAAAAATCAAAATAAATCAAACGTAATAAAATGATTAATGAATAAAAAAATGTCTGGTGAGTTTTATTTATCCTTGAGCATGTACATATGATCTATGTAGTTTATACATTTATTCTAGTCGAAGCTCTTGTATATGATACCAACATTTTGCGCTAAGTACGGATTTCGTGTTTTCGTTTTAAACAAATATTTATAAAGCGAATTTCTGTCTTTAAAATTTGGTTTTAAACTGTAAAATGAATCAACCGAAACTCAACTAATCAATCATCACTTGTCACTACTAAGAACCAATTGTTCTTGAGCTAATGTAAACAACGACGGGAGTATGAGATCTGTGCGGGTTGAAACCTCACAAGGAAATCAGAATATTTTTTTTATTTAAATTATTACAACTGAATACAATTCATCTAGTAATTTTTCCTTATTAATTAGTATTAGTCACTTGTGAATGGGCTTCTATTGGCCAGCTCCATCTATAGGTTATTTACTGAAGTAGTCTTTGCACTGATGTCCTTAATCTAATAGTAAAAACGCTGCAGGATTTCTAAGGTTTTCTAAAACCGAAATGAGCCGCACTGGGTGGACAATGAGACTGCTCAAAACGTAAATCACTTGGGTTCTTGGAATATACAACTTCCACAATGGAACATCAGAAGAATATTGCTTTTCCGGACAAACGGAAGATTTATAGTTTATTCGATTATTCACCACTTCTAATTTTTGCTGGATAATCCACAAGGGTTTTGGGTAGCTCCAAGTATTCTGAACCCTCAATAAGCGTATTTATACATAAATTATCTAAAACCGCACACTTTAACTCCTCATTATCGAGATAGTCGAAAGTATTTCGGGATAAAGCTTCCGGCACTACGTTGTGACGTTTCTTGTTACGGGATGGTCTACACCGTGGAACGGAACACAAAAATAAAAAAGCAAAGTAAAAAACTGAATCTAATTTAAATTTACACCAAACACCATTTGAGGAAGATAAAAAAATAACAATAATAATAACCGGGTGTGCCCACCCTGGAACGATCGGAACTTACGGTCGTCCCTGAAAGGACGACACATACGCTGGACCCGCGACTCCGACCCTGTGGATGTCCTTTCAAGGGGATCAATGATAGTGAAAAGCCCAGCCTGCAACTAAGAACCGACACGAAATGAGACCACCCCTCTCATCATAACAAACCGAAAGAAAATTTAGTACTTCATTTTATTATTAATCAAAACAAAACAAAGTTGGTAAAAATATTGTTAATAACGGTACACGAAATAAAAAGAAGGCCAATACAAAAGGAGCGAAAGCAAAAATAACGCCGAATGCTGGGAACGCCGAGCTGTTTTTTTTATTCAAATAAATTTTCAAATAAATAAAAAAAAAGAAAAAAGAAACAAATGAACGAGGTGCGAGACGAGCGAGACCGAGGTGCATCCAATGGGCGTGCCAAGCAACCGCTGTGACACGCGATCATAAAATAATAGATAAAAAATTGAAAAAAATTGAAAAATATAAAAAAATTTAAAAATAAGAAAAATTAAAAAAAAAAAATGTATACCTTGTGACCTCCAAGGTTGCGGCATCCTCCCGCCGTGAAATAAATTCGCCTCGATAGACCGTCTTAAAAATTGGGCGTCTTCCCGCCGTAAACCGAAAAAATGAGAATGGCCACGTTGATGGCCACCCAAAACCGTAAATGTTGGCCCGTCCGCCGAAATACGAAAAAAACTCAACCTTGTTTGAATGCCCTCCACTGGCCACCAGTAAAATTTGCTGTCACGATGCGACCCGTCCGCCGCTATACACGATAAATTTACGATTGGCCTTGCGAAACAAAATCACGACGGGCGATGGCCACCCGTACGTTCGTTGTATTTTGCGTAGTAAACTTAAAGACGATTTCCTCAGTTATGTTTTACACCACGTAAACAAAGGGGAATTATTTTAAATTTTGTTTTGAATTACGTAATCCAAGTGAAAGGCAATCAAATAAATTTGGCACAATTGGTGTGTCTGTAGCCTTAAAACTTGGTTTAACAACAAATTATGTTATAAAAAAAAATCAAAAAATCACAAGTTAAGAGAAAACATAACTTGTTCTATCCCAAAAAAAACTCAAGCTATATTTTACCAAAGTAAAATTTCAACTCCACACTCTTTACAAAATTTCAAACTGGACTACTTTATCCAAAAATCAAAACTCGACTAACAAAAAAAAATCCTCGTACCACCTAAAGAAATCTAGAAATATTTTTCTTGTTGTTGTTTTCTCGTTTGATTTTCGTGCGCGTCACTTGCTTACAAATACAATAAAACGAGAAAACACAACAAAAAAACATTTCTATACACTTTCGCCGGTCGCACGCACGCACAAAGGGTACACATCAGTCTCGCTCTCAATATCATTCGAATTTTGCAAGGCCATAGGGTGGGTATAAAAACATAAAAGATAAAATTAGACCAATTTCTACTACTACTAAAACATAGGTACTATTATAACGTAGATGGCAATGCCGTCACTGAAGAGCATCATTCATTTAATTACCATTGAACCAAAAAACGTAAGTAAAAAAAGGAAAGGAAACCTGTTATGACACCTCAAGGTGTCGTAACACCCTTTTTGTAGTTAATAGTAAAATTAAACTCCTGGAGCTTGAAGCTCCATCGAGCGAGTCTCCCAGACAAATCCTTTTGCTCCATCAACCACTTCAAGCTGGCATGATCTGTTGTTATAGTAAATGGCAACCCTTCCCCATATTATCTGAATGTCATTATACTGAGCACCGCTGCAAAGCACTTCAACTCAGTCCTCACCACTGTCTGATTTTTTTAAAATGAACGCTTTCTACTCCTATTTTTGAGGCGTCACATTCAATATAAAACTGCTTTTTGAAATCCGGGTTGCTTAAAACTGGAGGGGAAGATAAAACCACTTTTAATTTGCAGAATGCTTTGTCAGCTTCCCCTGCCCATTGAAATTTTTGACGATTTTTAAGTAAACGGGTAATAGGTTCTGATATTTCTCGATACCAACCGGTAACTCCAAGAAATTACCGGATTTGTTTAACAGATCTTGGTCGGTTATTTCTTCTAAAAGAAATTTACTTTTGTCTATATTAATTGTTAGATTTGCGGACCTGAGCAACCCCACAACTAATTCTAATAAACGAATATGCTCATCAAATGTTTCATTTGTTGTTAATAAATCTTCTAGGTTAACGAAAATACGGTGATGCAGTTCGTGATGTATGACTCGATGCATGCAGTTGCACAAGCCAAACGGCCAAACTGTAAATTGATACAGCGGACGGCCTGGCACTGAAAACACGGTTTTATCCCTCGACCCCTCATCGAGAGGGATCTGGTATCTTCTATTATCAAGACGTCTTAACAGCCCATCGGTTCTTAACTGGACAGGCGCACCTTGTCGTTTGGCTTGCGCACTCGTGTTACAGATGAACTACACGAACTACAGCTTTCTTCGGTCACTCTTAATGACAACATACGGTCAAGACCCTCATAGATTTCAGCTTGAACGACAGGGGAGACCGCGTAATGCCGTTGTTTAATACGCTTTGCATTACCAATATCGATAACATGTTTTACCAAGTGGGTTCGTCGACCTAAAATGACTGACGAAGGAAATTTCTGGATTGCTTCGTTAAGTTTATGTTGTTGGTAATCGGATAAGGTAGGTTTGGCCATTCTATTATGTGAATCACCAGACTATGTAGTATTAGACGATACCGAAATAGTTATTTTGAGGTTAAATTCGTTGAAAAAATCCATTCCTCAAGTTTGGTGAAAGGTGAAGCGTGATTAATTTTGTTTGGCCAGCAAACGATACAGGGACTTTGATGTAACCTAGAACAGATTCATTTTGTCCATTTGCGATTTTAATCGTGGATGGAAATAAATTAAATTTGATAGAAGTGTGCTCCAAAAATTGCTCACAACCTTTACCTAATAATGACACGTTGGCACCACAGTCTAACAGCCCGTTATATTTATAATCTACCTAGAATATCCAACGGGACATATGGACGATAATCTCCCGATGTGGAAATTAGTGATTCGGCGATTTTCTTCCTACAAATTCGGCGACTTCTCCAACATTGTTTAATTCGATTTAGTTTGCGATTACTGAAAATCTGTGGAACCGCACTGTTTCTGGCAATTTCGGTAAACATTTTGTTGAATTAGGCCATGTTTTGGATTTACATTTAAATCTGACGCTTGTTCAACTCGGGATCCTTGTTGGAGGCAGCTTTTACTCGATTTGTATTTTGGGGGTTCGATACATTCATAGTAAGTACCCCTGCTCGCCAGTTTCCCGGACAAGTAGTCGTAAAAATAACGCACGATTAGAGTCACGATTAGTGTACATTTGTTGGGGTCATCCAGCAAAGATTGCGTAGGAGATGCGTAGGAAAATAATTGTGTGTTGGTGCAACCGTGTCAACTGAATTTAAGAACTTACGTGTTTGACACATTGACACATTAGCTCTGGAGTGAATCCTGTCCGATTCCACGTGCCCTCATATCCAATACATTTCCTGAAAAGCTCATCTACGCTTGCAACTTTGACATCTGTGAGTTTGTCTTATAGACCCGCCCTCATATTTCGTCTTAAAATTCGAATAATAGCTAGAGTGTCATCGATATCAAATCTTGATAAAAATCATTGAAATTCTCTCAAAATTCATGCTTTCAGTTCTTCATTTGATCACGAATGTCGTCATCAGACCATAATCCTTGGTAACATTTTTTTAGTTCAATCTTTAGATTATCCCAAGTAGAATTTGGATTATGTTCTACCCTGGTTACAAATCGATTGACATGAATTCCTTTATGAGTATCATCGTAACTAATATCCCATTTAGCCAGAGATTTATTGAAGTTCTACTCCAGTATCGGGAATCAGCCAAATGAACAAGAGGTGGAAATTGGTTTACATTTCTATTTGCTATCGTTTTTCTTGTGGCGCACGCGTACTCTGCCATTTCTTTCGGGCTTTTCGTTTTTCTTGCACTTAACTTTAACTTTCTTACTTCTATTGGGTAAATAACGAAGTTTCATTTCCTGGATGATAATTTGGGGGTGCATTCCCAAATCAACTATTGTATGACATCAAGGAGCCTGTCTAGTTCCTCTTCTATTTTCTTTCCACTTTTGATTGGCACTTGAAGGTATATTTTTTCCTCTACTAGCTGCTTCAACAATTCCCAATATGTTTTGTTGTTTGTGAGCTGTGGTGAATTTGCTTTTTTATATTACATTTGCCCTAACCGTCATAATAACAGGAGAATGGTCAGATATTAGACTTTCATCATTTTCATCGTTCCGATGTGCTTTTAGTGATGTAGAAATCTATATGGTCTGGGATTTTGTTAAGATTAATCACCTTCGATAGTGAACTTACTTTCTAATTTCTGGAACAAGTTAATGTAGTCCTCTTTCTTTTAGTTATACCATGGGGGACAATATATGGCAGATATACTCCGCGACACTTGATTACCCTCATCTGTGAATTTAACTAATAAAACCCATTACGTTCTATCGGTTTGATATTTTTTCTTTATTTAATATTTAGTGTGTCCTCCATTTTTTCTTACAACATCATAAATTCTACTAGGCGAAGACCTATAAAGATTCTGTATAAATCCTATCGATACTTTCTCGAAAGGATCATACACCGCTGCCGCATAAATTTGTCTGATAACCATCCCCAAAAGGTTTTCAATAACATTCAAATCTTGAGACAAAACCGGCCACTTTAAAACTTCCACGTTATTTTCTTCAAACCACTGTATCACTCGTGTGGATTGCTGCGTTATCCTCCTGAACATTTCGTCAAAATTGAGTTTTTGCACTTCTAGGAGCTCGATGTAGCTTTGTGAGTTTTGTCGGCCTGACCAAATTATGATGAAACCAACACTGACCGATTTCCTCAAATTATGGAAGTAATTGCTAAAACCATTCGAACCATTCTTCCTTCCAATGCAGATGTCTAGTTTTTGTCGCCAGAGATGTCAACACTTTTTTTATTATCCTCTTAAAAGTACGGACACTGGCTGAGACTCCAATTTTCTGTGCGACCTCTTCTATTTTTCCGTAATTTTCGGGATCTTTGAGATAGTTGTTGATGGTCCAAGAATTACGACCAATTTTTTTTGGAAATCGCACGATTGAAATAATTTTCTTGTTTAAGCGCAAGAATCTTTCCATTTTCTACCTATGTTAGGTTTTTTTCTCGACCCATTTTCACCACTATTAACTGCAGCTGGTGATAAACTTAATAAATTGAGGATAAACTATTAAACTGACCACAACTAAATTTATTTACATGCATCTTACGCCTTCAACGTCAAAAACAAAGTGATGAGGGTAATCAAGTGTCGCAGTTTAAATAAGCCAAAGAATCGAAATGGAGCGTTTCCACGTCGCATTGCATGCAGGTGTGTGTATTAGTCATTGGAAAGTTAGTTAAGGAGAATCCAAGTCACATTACGCGGAGTGTATAATACAGGTGTTGTGGTAACCAAATTTAACCGTCACGATGGTTACTTGCATAGATAGTTTCTCTATTTCTAGTTCTTCATGATGATTAATAGTAGCCCTAATAAATATTGCTGTCCCTCCTCTGGCTCGTTCTGGAGCCTAACAAGGATATCTCCGAATTGCTACATAGGAGCTGCTGGTAAAAACGTGTTTCTGATATTAAGCATATATCAATTTCTGCTAGAATTCTACTGGTGTTGTGTTAATCCCGAGTAGTTCTGATGTCTGGTTTCAGCTCCGGAATTATGAATTGAACTATGTATTGCCGACATTATTTATTTTTAGCTATTTTGGAACTTGGTATTTCCAGCAGATTGAGTCGACCCAGAATTAAATTATTTAGTTTATTTCGTACCTCAAGGCTATTTAAAATTGCTTGGACAGTGTTTTTGAAATGTACAATACCGTTGGTGTCATTTTCTTTCGAATTTGAATATGCCTGCGCATATGTATAGATAGTTCCCCCTACACTGTGAACTTCATTTCTTGGTCGATTCTTGTTTGGATGACGTAACGGGAGTTTGCGTGCCTGATCTCTCATTTTCTGAGTAGAAAGTTTGCAAGTTTGTGATGGGTTCTTTCCAGCACATTTGACAAATCTTGGATCAAAACGTTGGTCCGAAAATTAACAACCCCGGAGAAACACTAAAAATTTGAAAACTTAGCAAATTCAAGCATGTGAAGTTATCCCAGTTTTTCATCCCAGGATTTTTTTTTATTATTATTTACACGAAACTATTATATTCCATCCCAGTTTTTTCATTTTATACCTCTATAAGACGAAAGAAATTATAAACACAACAACAAATTATCCCATCCCAGTTTTTTCGTTTATTTGTTGTTCGTGTAAAACAAATTCATACTTGGAAATAATGAATTGGGTTTTGGTAATAGTCATTTTGTACGAGTAAATTTCTAGTTCACGATAACAATACGCCAAAATATTAGTTAAAACATTAAGATTAATTTATAATGAGGACCCCAGTGCCAGGCGTATGTTAGGATTGGCACAATCTTCCAGCTTCGATATGGCCCCATATAAATTTATATGAAAATCGTTTATAACTTCCAAACCCTTCCTGGGCCGGAAATAGCGATTAATGTTTCGAAATGGTATGTAATTGAGTGGTTGCTGACCAAATGGCCAGCACCAGCCGTATGTTCAAATTTGAGTAAATGGCCAAGTTCCAAAATCTCAGTTCAAAGTAAATAAACTTTTGTATCTCTTAAGAACATTCTAGGCCGGAAATGATTCCTTAGGTTTTGAGTTGGTAATAATAAGGGCAAACTATGGTGAGCACCCCAGTGCCAGCCGTATGTTAGGATTGGCACAATCTTCCAGATTCCATATGGCCCCATATAAATTTATATGAAAATCGTCTATAACTTCCAAACCCTTCCTGGGCCGGAAATAGCGATTCATGTTTCGAAATGGTATGTAATTGAGTGGTTGCTGACCAAATGGCCAGCACCAGCCGTATGTTCAAATTTGAGTAAATGGCCAAGTTCCAAAATCTCAGTTCAAAGTAAATAAACTTTTGTATCTCTTAAGAACATTCTAGGCCGGAAATGATTCCTTAGGTTTTGAGTTGGTAATAATAAGGGCAAACTATGGTGAGCACCCCAGTGCCAGCCGTATGTTAGGATTGGCACAATCTTCCAGCTTCGATATGGCCCCCATATAAATTTATATGAAAATCGTTTATAACTTCCAAACCCTTCCTGGGCCGGAAATAGCGATTAATGTTTCGAAATGGTATGTAATTGAGTGGTTGCTGACCAAATGGCCAGCACCAGCCGTATGTTCAAATTTGAGTAAATGGCCAAGTTCCAAAATCTCAGTTCAAAGTAAATAAACTTTTGTATCTCTTAAGAACATTCTAGGCCGGAAATGATTCCTTAGGTTTTTAGTTGGTAATAATAAGGGTAAACTATGGTGAGCACCCCAGTGCCAGCCGTATGTTAGGATTGGCACAATCTTCCAGCTTCGATATGGGCCCCATATAAATTTATATGAAAATCGTCTATAACTTCCAAACCCTTCCTGGGCCGGAAATAGCGATTCATGTTTCGAAATGGTATGTAATTGAGTGGTTGCTGACCAAATGGCCAGCACCAGCCGTATGTTCAAATTTGAGTAAATGGCCAAGTTCCAAAATCTCAGTTCAAAGTAAATAAACTTTTGTATCTCTTAAGAACATTCTAGGCCGGAAATGATTCCTTAGGTTTTGAGTTGGTAATAATAAGGGCAAACTATGGTGAGCACCCCAGTGCCAGCCGTATGTTAGGAATGGTTTTTCCAAATTTGGGTAAATAGCCCTTTGACGAAGTGACCAGTTTCAACGATTATACAATAAAAGCAGTTTTCCGGGGAATTTCTAGCGATACAGTATATAGTTATAAGGAAACCGTCTATAACTTTAAACAACTATGTATATGGTTTGGAAATTGCAAAGTATAGTTTAAGTTGGTACATGGCAGAGTGAATGCGGACCAAGTGACCAGCTTCAGTCGTATGTTCAATTTTGAGCAAACAATCAACTTGAAAATCTAGCAACAGGTGTTTGAGGCCTAAGGAATCCTAAGGAAGAAAACCTAAGGAATCATTTCTGGCCTAGAATGTTCTTAAGAGATACAAATGTTTATTTACCTTAACCCGTGATTTTGGAACTTGGCTATTTCCGGCCCAGGAAGGGTATGGAAGTTAAAGACGATTTTCATTTAAATTTATATGGGGCCATATCGAAGCTGGAAGATTGTGCCAATCCTAACATACGGCTGGCACTGGGGTGCTCACCATAGTTTGCCCTTATTATTACCAACTCAAAACCTAAGAAATCATTTCCGGCCTAGAATGTTCTTAAGAGATACAAATGTTTATTTACCCTTAACTTGTGATTTTGGAACTTGGCCATTTACTCAAATTTGAGCATACGGCTGGTGCTGGCCATTTGGTCAGCAACCACTCAATTACATACCATTTCGAAACATTAATCGCTATTTCCGGCCCAGGAAGGGTTTGGAAGTTATAGACGATTTTCATATAAATTTATATGGGGCCATATCGAAGCTGGAAGATTGTGCCTATCCTAACATACGGCTGGCACTGGGGTGCTCACCATAGTTTGCTCTTATTATTACCAACTCAAAACCTGAGAAATCATTTCCGGCCTAGAATGTTCTTAAGAGATACAAAAGTTTATTTATTTTGAACTGAAATTTTGGAACTTGGCCATTTACTCAAATTTGAACATCCGGCTGGTACTGGCCATTTGGTCAGCAACCACATATTTACATACCATTTCGAAACATTAATCGCTATTTCCGGCCCAGGAAAGGTTTGGAAGTAAAAGACGAGTTTCATATAAATTTATATGGGGCCATATCGAAGCTGGAAGATTGTGCCAATCCTAACATACGGCTGGCACTGGGGTGCTCACCATAGTTTGCCCTTATTATTACCAACTAAAAACCTAAGGAATCATTTCCGGCCTAGAATATTCTTAAGAGATACAAATGTTTATTTACCATAACCTGTGATTTTGGAACATCGCCATTTACTCAAATTTGAACATACGGCTGGTGCTGGCCATTTGGTCAGCAACCACTCAATTACATACCATTTCGAAACATTAATCGCTATTTCCGGCCCAGGAAGGGTTTGGAAGTTATAAACGATTTTCATATAAATTTATATGGGGCCATATCGAAGCTGGAAGATTGTGCCAATCCTAACATACGCCTGGCACTGGGGTCCTCATTATAAATTAATCTTAATGTTTTAACTAATATTTTGGCGTATTGTTATCGTGAACTAGAAATTTACTCGTACAAAATGACTATTACCAAAACCCAATTCATTATTTCCAAGTATGAATTTGTTTTACACGAACAACAAATAAACGAAAAAACTGGGATGGAATAATTTGTTGTTGTGTTTATAATTTCTTTCGTCTTATAGAGGTATAAAATGAAAAAACTGGGATGGAATATAATAGTTTCGTGTAAATAATAATAAAAAAAAATCCTGGGATGAAAAACTGGGATAACTTCACATGCTTAGCAAATTCCAATTAAGTAAATTGTTAGCGATTGATCAGAGAAATCAAACCAGGATAATATTTTTTCAAGAAACGCAATGGGGTGGAAAATTAAAACTGTTCTGATTTCATTGAAATTCAGGAGGAAATATACGAGTTTGTGTATGAAGGAAACCAATTAAAGATTATAATTACCTTTGTACTATTCAAATTCACGAACAAATGAGAAATGTGGAAATATGGAATATCAAACGGTTATGAATATTTTCCTAAATACAAAGTTTTTAATAAAACCAACAACAACAAAACAAAATGTCTATGTATGGGTAAAAATTTGTATTATCGAATAAATAAAATAACTACATAATAACGAGTTAAAAGTTAATTCAATAGTACTTAATGCGGGCATCAGTCTGCGTGAGTCTCAGTCTGACTAATTGGAAAATCATACACAATTTTCAAAACGTAGACTTTCTGGTAGTTAGGATTCAGGATATTTGCTCACATATACGATACGATACCGCCTTGTTCGGTAGTTGTTCTTAATTTATTTACGGCTGCAACAGCCTCCTCCCGTTAGCATGTCATCTACGTAGAAACCAGATGATAAAATTTTTGGTCTGTTGGGTAGTTGTTGTGTTTTTCTTGAGCTAGTTGTAACAGAGCTCTTACTGCTAGAAAACTGTCAGCCGTAATACCATAGGTTACAGTGTTGAACCTGAAAACCGTGAAAGCGAGGACTTGCTGAATCTTAGGTTTTGCTGAGTTATCGAATACCACACGGAGTTTAGTTGTGCTGCTATTGTGTTTTAGCGCTCCGTGGGATATAATAACTTTGATTAACCGCCAGTTGTACTTGTTCCAGTTGCACTAATTCCATACGATTGAGGTTGATGTAGTTCTGGATTAGTCTGGCTACAGCCGCTTTCTTAGATTTGCAAAAGTTAGAAACTTTAAAGGTAATCTTTACTGTATATTTACCATCAGGGCCATGTTCTAAATTTGTCTGGCGGTGTTCTTCTATTCTTATTTCCTCTTCAGTATTAGTGCTTTCCTCTGGAATGGAGTCGTTCTCGATAAATAACTTGAGTTGTTCTTCTATCACCTTGGTTGTTATTTTCTCATTCTCGATAGTCCCGGGGCTCCCGATGATAATCCATCCGAGCTCAGTGTTTTGAGCTATTGGTTGGTGTTGCTCGTTCATTATAACACCAGTAGCGCCGATGAACGGATAATAATCAGCGCCTAACACTATATCAGGTGAATGTGATTGCCTGTAAAGTGGGGCGGCGTGTTGTAGATTTTCCAATTGTTTGAGGTTCTCAAAAATCAGCGCATCAACGTTTCGACGGAATTCACCATCGAACCTTGGTGCAATTTTAGACTCCTAAAGTGACTGCAAGTACCAGCTTGGTTTCCTCCGATACCCGAAAAGTTGACATTGATCGTTCTTTTTTTGAGATTAAGCTTGTAGGCGGCTCCGCCTTCATTATTGCAGTGGGTAACAATACTGAAGGCGCCGCGTTGTTGCAATGCAGGAACGTGTGATGATGTATAGACATCTTACAGACGATGCATACGTTCGCCTTGCCTAAGCATGAGCCACCGTGTTGCTTGAGGCATCATACACAGGGGTTCGAGGTGTTCACCAAGCTAGCTCACGGTGACGTTTGGACCATGCTTTAACCCAACAAACAGGATTAACAGTAGCAACGTTGACTCGCTTTGAAGGTCGCTTCAGCGTTCACTTTTGTACAGCCGATAAATTGCCTTATGTTTTCCATTATGTTGATTTAGCGCTGCCCATTGCTTCTAAAGACTGGAATTTTCTTTCCAAGAAGTTGAAATATTCTGTTATTGTCGGTGGTTGGGTAAAGTTGATTCACATAGCCGAATGGATTCTGTATCTAGTTTTCTGGATAGAATGAACGCTACGAATGATTCAAATGTGGAACACAATTTTAAGCGTCTGCAGAAGCCGCTTGCAGCGTTGGTGCAGATGAAAGCGAGTTAAAACATTTGTTCGCAAGGAGCAGGGGATTGACCTGGTCTGTAGCAAATCTCATGCTTTCTCATAATTTTCTTCTGTGACTTTAAATAACACATTTTAACTGTATTGGAGATTTTCTTGTTTGTATGCGTCCGAGCACTTTCGGTAGTTTGATATTGCGTACCTTTTGCGGCGTCGTATTTGGCTTTTGCCACGTTTAAAGTTCCTCTATTGTGTAATCCACCTTATCCACAAACGTACCGTAGTAACCCTTGATGAAATAGGTAATTCTAACATTCTTCTTCAACTGGTCGATTTCGTCCATCCTTTTTTGCAGTTTGTTGATATGTATCTGTAAGTATTCGGGTGGACGAACTTCGTTATCCAGTTTGTACTCATATAATTGAAACACGTGTAAGTTTTGTTTTTTTGAACAGAGGGTTGTCAAGTTCCTCGATCGATTCAATTCGAGGTGGCTCCAACCTGTTTTGATAATAAGTGTTGTTGTCTAGGTTGTCGCCACTAAATGATGGCGATTGTAATTGATCTGATAGCGACTTTAATCGCTGTTGTAATTCAGTCAGCAGTACTTCGTAATTTTCTGCTACGTGCTTCCTGTCTTTAAGATAGGATGGTTATGACTGAGCGGCGACATCGCGATGTTTTTGTCGTCGGCTGAAATGAATTTTGCATACAGCTCCTTCAATTTTGCAATACGTTCTTGTAGATAATCCTGACTTTTGCGATGGTCGCCGACTTTTCCATAATTCCGCCTCATGTACGTATGTGAAGCTGACCCGAAAACCATCCCGAAAACCGCCTTTAAAATTTAGGTGTGTTTCTCCGCTAAATCCATTAAAAGACATTTCAGCCCGAAAAATTAAAAAAAATATGAAGAAAATCAAATTCCATCCAGAGAAAATAAAACAAGCTCACGCACACACAACAAATTTTAAGTATAAAATTACCTTACAGTGGGGATAAGGGACCTCCCCAGCTGAATTAATATTCGCTTCTGTTAGATTAGGTTTCTGAATTATGCTCATATGTCACCATAAATTCCACGTATGTGAATCTGGCCCGAAGACCCGAAGAGAAAATCAAATTCCATTCCGAGAAAATAAAAACAATCTCACCTACACACAGAAAATTTTAAGTATAAAATTACCTTACAGTGGGGATAAGCGACCTCCCCAGCTGATTTAATATTCGCTTCTATGAGATTAGGTATCGGAATTATGCTCATAAGTCGCTGCAAATTTCTCCGTTCACAGAGTTTGGCAGATGTAACGGTATATGTCTAACTAATTCACTGACCATCAGTGACCATCTGTGAACGGAGAATTTTTCAGCGACATATGAGCATGATTCCGATACCTAATCTTACAGAAGTGAATATTAAATCAGCTGGGGAGGTCCCTTATCCCCACTGTAAGGTAATGAGCATTTGTGTGCTTAATGCTGATGGTCAGTGCATTAGTTAGGCATATACCGTTATATCTGCCAAACTCTGTAAACGGAGAATTCTTCAGCGACATATGAGCATAATTCCGATACCTAATCTTACAGAAGCGAATATTAAATCAGCTGGGGAGGTCTCTTATCCCCACTGTAAGGTAATTTTATACTTAAAATTTGCTGTGTGTAGGTGAGATTGTTTTTATTTTCTCGGAATGGAATTTGATTTTCTCCATATTTTTTCAATTTTTCGGACTGAAAAGCCTTTTAATGAAATTAGCGGAGAAACACACCTAAATTTTAAAGGCGTTTTTCGGGTTGGTTTTCGGGCCAGCTTCACATACGTTCCATGGAATACGTGTCGCTAGAGTTTGCTAAAGAAAAACATGGCATTGCAAATAAAAAATAAGAAAACATCTTGGATTATTTTTAAAATACCCGTACACTATTAGCACCCATTTGTAGTCGAACTGAAAACAATGAGGAAGGTAAAAAAAGGAATAATCTACATTGTCTACGTATATTCTACATACTCTGCGAATTGTCGACGTTCGCTACGCCAAAATCAATTGTCTACGCTATTTTCGACACCATCATGTCGAAAATTTCAAATTACGCGTAGACGCACAACACCTGGTCCCGTCCGAAGACGAAACGATGCATAATTTGTTGACAGTTACGGATATAAAATATCTGTGCACAGAGACATCATGATTCAGGGGCACGAGTAGAGGGTGGCTGAGACCAAATGTTACTGACTTCACTCTGCTGTCATTTGTGTAGTTGTCATTTTCGCGCGTCAATTTTTTGACAGATTGAAGTTTGGTTAGTTGTTTACATGTGGTCAACAAATAATTGTTCTAAATTAATATCTCCATAAAAAAATCGTAATGGAATTCAAACGTAGTAGTGTAATTGCACTGTATTTGGGTGGAAATTCACAAACAGCAATAGTTCGTCAGCTCCAGCATTTGAATGTGAATAAAATGTTTGTGTATCGAACCATAACTCGATACAACGAAACTGGTAGCATCGCTAAACGCAACAGATGCGGTCCTAAAAAGACAGCAACATCAAAAGAAATGATACGAAATGTGAACAAACGAATCCAACGAAATCCTCGTCAAAGTGGCAATCAATTAGGCGCACGACTACATGTTCCACGATACAGCATTCAAACCATATTGAAAAATGAACTACACTCGAAGCCCTACAAGATACAAAAAGCTCAAGATCTTACGGAGGCACAAAAAAAAGTTAGGCTTGAAAGAACACGAGCATTGAAGGCCTTGGCCGAACGTGATGAGATTCCAAAAATTGTCTTTTCTGATGAGAAAATTTTCACCATTCAACAGTATGTGAATAAACAAAATGATCGTGTGTTTGGTTAGAGCACAAGTCTAATGATAATTTGGACACAAGAGTTGTCATGCGCAAACAATCACCAGCTTATGTTATGGTTTGGGCTGCAGTGACTGCAGATGGACGCACTCCTCTGGTTTTCATCGAACATGGATGCTTTGCTACCTTGGGCACGTAAACACTTTGGTACGAACCGTTGGACATTCCAACAGGACTCGGCACCGTCACACAAAGCTCGAGCGACTGATTTCGTCGAGAGACTGGCCACCATATTCACCAGAATTGAATCCCATGGATTTCTCCATATGGTCCATTTTGGAGAGTAAGGTGTCCAACTAAAAAATACGAAAGTGTTGATGCATTGAAGTCAGCTCTTGTTCGAGAATGGAATAAAATTCCGCAAGCTCACGTTCGGTCAGCATGCAATGCTTTCTATGGAAGACTGAATCAAATAATCAGAGCCAAAGGAGGTCATATCGAGCAGTAACATGTTTTTCATAAAATGTAATATGTTTTCAACATATTCCACGAAATTTCAATAAAAAATAATCAAAATTAAAAAAATTGCAGCGTTTTCATTTGGTAACACTTGGTCTCAGCCATCCTGTAAATAGTAGTAAGTAAGTGTATAACTAAAGAATAGAATAAGACCTAGGTTGAACCATTGCCTCGAGACAAATATTCACCATATAGTGTAGGCGTACACAAGGTAGTAATCACATAAAATTAAGTAGGCGAAATCCAATTTTTCTTACACCCATTCACAATCAATTTTAACTTCTTCGCTTAACATTCGATTTCCCTGAAATCGTTATGGATGTACCTATAAAAACTAAATTTATTATTAACTCATATCAGTAACGAAAAAACACTCAACCATATGTAATTTTAATCTGAAATAAATTAGTAATGAATAACGACTTAATTCTGTTTTATATATACGAGAGCGTGTATTTACACTAATTTAGGCATTACCTACACCCATAAAAAGACAAATAAAGTAAACGGGAAAGATTTTCCTTATAGCAATCTATACGGAGGTACCTACATATAGCTATATACTCGTAGATGTATACTGGGCTATTCTATTTTATGGAATTTTCACATGACTAATCACAGTAAATTTGTCTGTTAAATGAATAATTTTACTCCCTAATTTATCTCACATTATCATTTTCATCTGTGCTCTTCATATATATACGAGGACGTAGTATAAGGTAAAACGTGTACATAACAACTAAGTTGATGACTATCATCCATCTACTTGCGAAAACCAAATTTTCCGGGTTTTTTTCTGCCTGCCTCTATTTGAGGGAGAAAAAAACTTTTCACCTGTAAAATTATTTTCCGTTTAATTCCTTCTTTATTATATGTTGCGTAGGCTGTTTACCATGTAAATGGTGGATCGAATCTTTGTGATTTTGGGTTTGAATAGCTAATTGGGTTTTAATTATGTACGAGGTTTTCCTATTACTGCCTTGATAATTTTCAGGCGATGGGTTTATTTACCTGTACACTAATTATATATGGTATACGGTCACGATTTCTATTTGTACCGCGGGCGTTTTTATTGCGTTCATAAATAAATGTTATCTATGCCTGATTTATATTTGGGGCGCTAAATAAATTCTAAAATTTAAATAATGAAGTTACTGGGTTTGTTTTATTCGTGTAACTCATCCTCCAAAAAATATTTTTATTTAAGACCAACAAAAAAATAATAAAATTTAGTTGAGAGGGTTAAAATAATGCCGTACCTAACACAATTAGATCACTCTTGATTAATTTAAAAAGAGGTTAAGTACAATGTTAAAACAACTTTAAGATAATTTTGATGTTTTCGCGCTCAACTACCTTTAAAATTGTATCTACAATGAGTCAGGTTATCGAATTATTTGTATACAGTTCGCCCTTCATCATGTTAATATGTGCGCCGTAGAACGAGTAGAACGAGATCAAAAAAATTTCTAAATACACTATCTCTAATATTATAGCTCCGCAGAATTTAATGTATCGCTCTAACGAAACCACCGAAAATATCGCTTCATTTATGGAATACCAATGCAAATTCGTGATGTGAAGACTGGATTAGTTTTAAGCAAGCCTTATATAAACTCTATCGGCGCTCGAGACAAACATCGATAGAAGTTTCATAACATTTCAAAAGTATCATCTTTAACGGAAAGACCTATGGACGGTAGTCCACGATCATACTTCGTATCGGAGAAGTGTGTTCCTTCTTTAAGACAGGACATATCGCGGTTTCATTATATTCATTAGACAAGACTTCGCTTTGCCATAACCAAATAAATTTGAACAGACAATTCCACAAAGTCCCCCATCCGATTATCAACAACTCTGAATAAATGTTGTCATATTCGAAAGACCTCGGTCTTTCACAATTCACACTTTTTCGGACTAAATATTCTCTTAGCTGTTCTCCTTGCAAGAGCAACTTCGTTTTTCTAGTGTTGATAATCTAACGTGCAGGCCTTGTTGTGCTATGTTTATGCTTTACAAACAGTGATCACATCCTACATAGACAAAACGTTTAGTTTCAATCGATTATCGCTGCAAACTTGTTTGGTTGTGGACCTATACACTCTAACATCCTGCATGACTCCGCCTTTTTGTAATAAACACATGAACAAGTTAGACTACAAAACTAGCCATAACATCGAGAAAGGCCATCGAGGCAAGCTGCACCATAAATTCAACTTGATCAGCAGCATATGTCTTTCGCCCTATGCAGAGATTTTAAAAATAATACCAGATCCATGGTACTTACTGCTTCAAATACAGAGAACGGTAAGCGGTGGTACCAACCTCAATTAGAAGAACTCAGATAGTGGCTATTAAAATACCAACGGCAGTTGCTCAAATATGGCTGATACGTTCATGCTGCTGTACGAGAAATTAGGAAGTTGGCAGACATAAAATTACTGGTAAACGATTAAAGGTAAGTGCTCAGCACAAACCAAGGCTGTATTAAATAACCGCAGAAAAATAAACTAGCCATAGCCCAATTAGCTATTAAAAAAGCAGAGTTTTGGCAGAGATTTGGGGCTCAGAAAATCCACAATTGATTGTAGAGAAGCCATTACACCCGGAAAAAGTCACTGTTTGGTGCGCATTGTGGTCTGGTGGTGTGATTGGGCCGTATTTTTTTGAGAACAACCATGGACGAACCGTTACCGTCAATTCTGAGCGCTATGGCCGCATGTTAACCGATTATTTTTTTACGAAAATCGAAGATTATGATCTTGACGATATGTGGTTCCAGCAGGATGGAGCAACCAGTCACGTAACACGAGCAAATCGAGATCTTTTGCAAGAGAAATTTCCTGGACGTTTGATTTCGCGATTGGCTGATGTCAATTGGCCTCCAAGATCCTGTGATTTAACGGCTTTGGATTTCTTTTTGTGGTGCTACGCGAAAGATCGTGTTTACGCAAACAATCCTCAAACTCTTGACGAATTGAAAACTAATATTCGTAAGGTAATGGCCGAGATACCGCCCGAAATGTGCCGAAAAGTCATTGAAAATTACCGCAAAAGAATCAAGGCCTGTAAGAAGTCCCGTGGAGGACATTTGAATGATATCTTGTTTAACTAAAAATGGCAAGGATCAATCTGTAAAATGAAATAAAAATTACAATACATTCCGAATATCTTGTGTGTTTTTTTTAAGTTTACTTTATCAAGCTTGAATTGGATAACCTGTTATATAGACGTAACAAAGTTGTCCAATATATTCTTTCAAGACATTATCGATCATTCTTTGAAAAATCGCGGGCGCGTTCTTTAGCCCGAACGGAAGCCTGAGAAATTCATATTTTCCATTCAGGGTGGAAAACGAGGTCTTCGGACTGTCGGCTTCCTTCATTTTGATTTGATGGAACCCTGATGTCAAATCGATGGTAGTAAAATATCTTGAATTTCCGAGATTCGCTAGGGTGTTTCAAATATCCGGGATGGGATAGGAATGTGCTATTGTCACGGCATTCAATCTCTTGAAATCTACTACCATCCGATATTTTTTAATTTGCGAGGCATCCAATTTCTTTTCTACGACCCATATTGGGGAATTGTTCGGATATGACGGATATGGGTATGATTTGGTATAGATCGGTTCTTCACTGGTTGTTTTGATTTCTGCACGTACTTCCGTATCAACGGTTTCAAAGTTATTAACAGGTCCGAGAAGTGTTGTAAATTTCGAGACGACTGTGTGTAATAATTTTTTGGTATCTGATGACAGATGACTATCCCGAATTTCTATATCGTTGACCTGGCATGATGTTTTTTCTCTTAACGGAATGCGTATGTATGGTACAATAATCAATTTGTTGTTCCTCCGGTCAATAAGTGCTCCAGTTCCTTCAGCGTGTCATCTCCTATAATATCGTCAAACGATTTCAGACCTGGTAGGATGGAAAAATCGCTCCTAAAAAACGGTCCACTGATTTTGTGAATGATTTTAATGTCACCTCCCGCTGATCTAATTTTGAATTGATTTTCCGTTGGTTTGGCATTAACCGCTAATTCAGGCCTTACAAAGTTCTTATTGGCCCCTGTGTATATGAGAAACTTTAGCATAGCTCCGTTTTTAAGACGGTACTCTAGGTAAGGTACGCTAGAGAGGCTTCCGTCATAAAATTTATTTTCGTGTTATCTTCTGTACCCTGTTCATCATAGCATACGTCAGTTTCTGTGTTATCATATGCCACTTGGTTATAATCGTCTTCCTCTATTTCAGCTTCTAGATGATTGATTCTTTGCTGTTTCCTAGGTTCATGGATATGAGAATGTTCCCGTCTAGTTACCGTGGGATATTGAGGCGTAGGACGGTTAATATAGTTTACCAGTCGTGTTTGAACCGACGGGTCAATACCCATCGGTGTTGCCGGTTTAGGATAGTTCGGCCTCGGTGGTGGGGCGTAGTTTGGCTTCTGATGTTGAATGTTGTAAGCCGTTGTTTTTGGGTGAGAGTTGTGGTTGTGGGTACGAGATTTGATTCATCGGAGCTGTTACAACATTGTTAATATTAGGCAGGATGCGTACGCTTCAGGTAATGTCGCTGGTTTCTGGATGATCAGTATTTTAGACAGCTCTCCATTTTGTGCTCAATTGCGGTATGTTTCTACCAACACTTTGATCGTTTCCGGTGAATACTCTTCGGTTTTTATTTTATTTACAATTAAAAAAAACCGAAATCCCTTTTATCCGCGTAGTGCAATGAAAGGCATTTTTTGATCGTTACCCATTCCACATTGAAAATATTGTATGAGATCAGCGCTGAATCGGCATTCCCTCTGATTTTCTGACGGATGTGTTGTAATATAGCCCGATATATGGGTTTATTCCACAGGATTTCGTAGTCTTGGAGTATATTTTCCACGTTGTGTACCCATGGTAGGTATTGGAAACGGAATCCGGCAAACGACTTGTTTCCTTCAACTCCTCCTCATTTTTTGGTGTGATTAACGTGTTTAAGGGTGTCGTTGAAGCTGTAAGTTCTTCTAATCGATTCAGCCGCAGTTCGATTTTTTTTTGTCAGTTCTATCTGGGCGTTTAAGGCACCAGTGATTTGCTTTAATGTATCTTGAATTTGCTCAAGGCTCGCCATTGTGAGTTCTTAACAGCACTCAATCAATGCTGTGATGCTGTGTACACATGTAGCAAAATTTGAGCTCTTCAAAAGATTCCAAGACAATCATATAAAGAACTGCTGTAATAAATAGGGCTCAAATAGCCACGTAGTATGTGAACTTTGGCTAGAGACCAGATATCAGTGACATTAAGTATTTGAGCCTCTTATATTAATTAAGTTTAATGAATTTCGCATAATATTGATGCGTTCATTAAATCCAATTTAGATTATACCATCTTCTTACAGTCTGAATGAGTTGTCTTTATATATTTTGCATTAGAATAACGCTAAGACGCGTTGACATAATATTCATTTACAGTTCTCGAAATATAAATTAACATCATATTGATGAAACCCTTATAAATGCACGCGTACGAAGTTTAGATTAGACGCTCAAATGTAATCTAAGAACCTGTGTGCAAAACAAAACATTGTTGTTGCTTTAAATTACCTCATAACACCCACCCACAAACTCTTTGTGTATAGATACATAATTTTACTCCGTTTGATATCAGAAACCAAAAAAATAAATGTTCTAAGTAGATTTCCCAGAAAATTTTCAAAAATCATTTCCAATTTTCACATTTCCTTCAATTATAATATTCATCATTTCTCCTAGGGGGTTCTGTTTGCCGCCGTACATTCTGCTGCCTGCCAGTGAAATGCAAGAAAAATATGTACGGAACACGAAAATGTTTAAGTAAAATTTATGTACAAAAAATTAAGATGGATGATTGAAATTCAAAAGGAAGAATATTTTATATTATTTTACGGTAAATATAGAAAAACACAAATATAGGCACTTATGCAAACGTATGTACAAAGTGAGTATATCACTCGACATAATGTACATACATACAGTATGGGAAAATACGGAAAATTTATTTTATTTCAAGAGAGATGAAATATAAATCGCGAAATCCTTTATTTTGTCCCACACATTTATTCTGTTTGATGTCAAATTAATCGTGGATACATTTGTTGTGAAAAGGATTATATGTGTGTGTGTGTGTGTGTGTATTATATACAAATATAAACTCGTGTGACGTGTATGTAGGTTGTATAAGTTTATTACTGTTTGTGTCGAAGAGATAAAATATTCAAAGACTCACAATTACATGGAATTCCCATTCAAACACCATCAGGGCAATTATCCAGACTTAACTTCTTTGTTTGTATAATTTGCTTTAAAAGCCATTGTTTGCACTGTTGCAGGTCGAGGGATGGGACATGGCTTCGTAGATGGGTTTTTTACATTTTCTGTGCGCAAAACCTCTTCAAGTATCCTCAGAGCGACATGCTACGCTCATGTCTTCCGTTAAGCTTTATATATAAGTTAAGATCACCAGTTATGTTGGATCAGCACAACGTGCCCATGCTAACATCATTATTAATTTACATCAGCACAACGTGCCTAAGTTGGCACCATAAGAAATGCTTCATCAACACAACGTGCCACTAGTGCACGCGAAAACTAAAAGTGTTGACTCAACAATAATAAATTTTATTCTAGATTTAATTTTATGTAAAATTTTAATATTAAGTTAGTTCTAATTTTGAGTTCAAGAAATAAAGTTGTTTTTTTTAACTTTGAATTCCAACAGAATTCTTAACTGGCGCCGAAACAGGGACCAACCGTAAAAAGTTATAGCAAATAATACACTATAACTTAACTGGTTCACTTGTACGTAACAAATTCTATATTACGATAGTGATTCAAGTGTAGTGATCGCAAAACGTACCGCAGTAGGCCGTTTGTGAAAAGTAAAAACATACGACTAAAAAGGAAATCTACGTTCCGTCCGCACACCCGGTTGGTCTCTCGCGTGCACACAGTCCCGAAGTGCACGTCACATAGAAATTCAATTAATTTTCCTGTAAGTGAAAAATCTAAAATCTAAAACACAAATCTAGTGTACCATTAAACAAAAATCTTAAACTCAAGTTTAGTGTAAAACAAAAATCTAAATACTTAAATAACCAACAATAATAATAACCAAAGATATAATAATACAGTGAAAAGTGTCACGATCGAAATTTGAAACACAAGAAATACGATGGAGCAAATTCAAGACACTCTCAAACAAATCACGGGAGCCTTAAATGCCCAGATTGAGTTAACATAAAGAATCGAGCTACCATTGAGTAAGCTGGAGGGCGCAACGAGTTCCAAGGCAGTACCAACAACGTTAGTTACTCCCAGAAATGAAGAGGAGTTAAAAGAAATTAGCCGTTTGCCAGATTCCGTTAAGGAACTACAGATTTTTGATGGAAATCCCACCCAATATCTTTCAAGGGGACATAACGTCGAAACTATACTACACGACTACGAAATAATAAAAAACAAACCTATCTACCGAGCAATATTGCAACACATCCGTCAAAAAATTCGTGGTAATGCCGATTCAGCGTTAATTTCGTACAACATCTTTAACGAAGAATGGACTGCAATTAAAAAATGACTGTCGTTACATTATGCCGATAAAAGGGATCTCCGCACATTGGAGCACCAACTAAGTACACTAGTGCAAAAACAAATGACGGTGGATGAATTCTACGCGAACGTGAACCATCAGTTCTCGTTAATAGTCAATAAAATCAAGACAGAGGACTACTCATTCGAAACAATCAATGTCTTAGTTGAAACATATCGTAATCGGGCACTAGATGTGTTCATTCGTGGGTTAAACGGAGACTTATCAAAGATGCTGATCATCCAGAAACCATCTACACTACCTGAGGCATATGCATCCTGCCTTGAAATCCAGAACCTGAATTTTAGAAACATAGCCATTCATAGAAGAGATTTCAACAATGTGGTAACGGCTCCAATAAACCAAATTTCATACACACACCCAAGACCATTGCCCAAAAATAGTGAGGCATTAACACCGCAACGAAAAACCATGGCATACAATATTCAGCACTAGAGGTCTAACAACGTCCTACCACCAAGACCAAATTATCCTAAACCACCAACACCGATGGAAGTTGGTTCATCAATTCAAACGCGACAAGTAAATTATATTAACCATCCTTCTCAGGATCCATTTATAAAACGAGAACATTCCTATCTCCATGAACCACGAAACAACAACGAGTAAATCATTTGGAAACACAACTCGAAGAAGACCAATACACTCAATTAACAGATGACAACACCGAAAACGAGATAATTTATGAAGAACAAGATATGGGAGATGAATCAGAAGTAAATTTTATGATGGAAGCCTCTCTAGCGTACCTTACCTAGAGGACCGTCTTAAAAACGGAGATATGCTAAAGTTTCTCATTGACACTGGTGCCAACAAGAACTTTATAAAATACGAATTAGCTGCTAATGCCAAACCAACTGAAAAGCAATTCCAAATCAGATCTGCAGGAGGTGATATCAAAATCAGTCACAAAATTAGTGGACCGTTTTTCAAAAGCGTTGGGATTGATAATAACATTGATTTCTTCATTTCACCCGGATTAAAATCGTTCGATGGCATCATAGGAGACGACACACTAAAGGAACTTGGAGCGCTTATTGATCGAAAGAATAACGAATTGGTAATTACACCCAACATACATATTCCATTACGGGAAAAGCCGTCATGCCAGGTCAACAGTATAGAAGTTCGGGATAGTCATCTTACACCTGACATTAAAAAACTATTGCACGCGGTTGTCTCAAAATTTAAAACGCTCTTTGGACCGGTTAATAATTTCGAAACCATCGATACAGAAGTACGGACTGAAATCAAAACCACCAGTGAGGAACCGGTACACACCAAATCATACCCTTACCCATACAACATGAAGCAAGAAGTGGACAAACAAATTGCTCAACTCCTAACGGATGGGATTATACAACCATCTAAAAGCCCTTATAATTCCCCAATTTGGATTGTGGAAAAAAAAGGATGCCTCACAAACCAAGAAATATCGAATGGTAGTGGACTTTAAAAGATTGAATGCAGTGACAGTATCGGATTCTTATCCCATTCCGGATATCTCAAATACATTGGCAAATCTCGGAAACTCAAGGTATTTCACCACTATCGATTTGACTTCGGGGTTTCATCAAATCAGAATGAAGGAAGCTGACATTCCAAAGACATCATTTTCCACTATGAACGGAAAATATGAATTTCTCAGACTCCCATTCGTGCTAAAAAATGCTCCAGCAATCTTCCAAAGGATGATCGATAATGTCTTGAAGGAATACATTGGTAACCTCTGCTATGTCTATATAGATGACATTATTGTCTTCGGAGGAGGAACAGCAGAAGAACATCTAGCTAATGTCGAGAAAGTGTTTTCAAAGTTGCAGAAGGCCAACTTGCGCGTAAACATCGATAAAACGGAGTTCCTAAAAACCGAAACAGAATTTTTAGGGTATCTCATAACGAATAAGGGCATCAAACCGGACAAAAGGAAAATATTGGCCATACAAAACATCAGGAAACCAGAGAATTTGAAAGACTTTAAATCCTTTCTGGGACTCGCATCATATTATCGGCGATTTATACGGGACTTTGCGTATGTAGCTAAACCATTAACCAACTTAACGAGGGGAGAAAATGCGCAAATCAGCGCATCACAATCCAAGAAGGCGAAAATTGATCTGAACCAAAAGGAGTTTGAAGCGTTTAACAATATTAAAGAGCTTCTGTCTTCAACGGAGGTATTGATCTTCCCAAACTTTAAAAAACCTTTTCTACTAACCACCGATGCTTCCTCGTCCGCCATTGGTGCGGTATTATTGCAAGGGGACATCGGCAAGGATCGGCCAATTACCTACATTTCCAGGTCGTTGAACAAAACAGAAGAAAACTACGCGACCAATGAGAAGGAGATGCTGGCCATAATATGGGCGCTCGACAACCTTCGTAACTACTTATATGGAGCAAGCAAAATCAAAATCCTGACAGACCACCAACCGCTAACTTTTTCATTAAGTAATAAGAATAATAACGCCAAGTTAAAACGTTGGAAGGCTCGACTAGAGGAATACAACTATGAGCTTATATACAAGCCTGGATGCACCAATAAAGTGCCTGATGCATTGTCGAGATTGGAACAAGAGGCGAACGCATTATCCACCACCGGAACCATTCACAGTGCGGAAGAAGATTCTACAAACTTAATTCGATACTGCGATGCACCCATCAATGTTTTCAGGAACCAATTGATATTCCAAAACGGTCAAGACATCTACGTTCACGAAGAGCCGCATCCCGCTTACCATAGACACTACATCAGCTTACCAGAGATAAACAAGGAAAGTTTATGGAAGGTCCTACTAGAAAGATTGCATCCAAATATCATCAATGGAATCAAAATCTCGGAGAGGTATATCCAGCTTTTGCAGGAAGTGTTTAAAGAGAACTTTTCTAACTACAAGGTACGCCTGACGCAACGAGTCGTAGAAGATATTCGGAACGAAGAAAATAAATTCTCCATCATAAAAGCAGAACACAAGCGGGCACACAGAAACCACATGGAGAATCGGAAACAAATTCTGGAACATTACTATTTTCCAGGGACGGCTAGTTTGATCAAAAAATACACCCAAACCTGCGACACCTGCAATACCAATAAATATGATCGACATCCCCATCGTGTCGCTCTCCAGGAAACACCTATTCCAAAATACCCCGCTGAAATTCTCAATTTCGACATAATGGAAATAAAAAAGGAAAAATTTATAACCTGTTTGGACATGTTCTCAAAATTTGTAAAGTTCTTCCGCGTCAAGAATAAATCAATTCCGCATGTACGAGATAAAATTATAAAGGCATTACACTACTTTACAGTGCCTCGCATACTCGTGATGGATAATGAGAGAAGCTTTGTGAGCCCAATTATAATGGACTACCTAAAAACCTTGGGTATCCAAGTTTACCTTACACCTTCTCAGAGAAGCGAGGTGAATGGGGCTATAGAGAGAGCTCACTCCACCATATTGGAAATAGTTCGGTGTCTCCAGAACGAGTATAAGGAATTATCCACAAAAGAACTCATCAATATAGCAGTGGATCGTTATAATGAGTCCATACACTCGGTTACTCAAAGGAAACCCAATGACATCTTTTTTGGTAGAACACAGAGAACCAATTATCAAAATCTTACGGACTTCAAAACAAAAGTACACGAGGACCTGATCGAGAGACTACGTAAACATCAAGAGTCCACCATTACCCGAGAGAATAGTAAGAAAGAAAATCCAAAGACCTACGAAGCCGGCGACAACATTTATACGGCAATCAAACAAATCCAACAGATAGATAAGCCGAAATTTCGACAGGAAACAGTGGCACGAGATAATAAAGTCACTGTAACAACTACCACGGGAAGACGCATCCATAAGACACAAATCAAAAATTTACCACACTATCTTTTCGTTATCAATATAATACAGTTAACCAGTCTTCCTTCTCTTCCCTTCTAGCTCCTGCCTCTGGCGCTTAATCATGCCATTGATCATCTATGAATACGATACTCCACTCGTAACATTAAAACAAGGAAATGGACGAATAATCCAAGGGAGTTTCAAGTTGATTCATATCATTAACTTGAAGGACTATGAAGAAGTCATCGATCGAATCACACCTTCGATCTCTCGCATCCACCAAGACAGCCCCTTCAACCACAATTGATTCACCAAGTAAAAGCCATAACGCAGATGATATCCGAACTTAAGGGCCAAACGCGCAACCGACGATCGATAAATTGGATCGGTAGTGCCTGGAAGTGGATAGCCGGATCACCGGATGCCACTGACTGGGACCAAATAATGACCAGCCAAAACGAGATAATTCGCAACAATAATCAACAGTATAGAATTAACAAAGCACTAACAAATACTACCCAACAATTGCTATCGGAATACAACAAAATTATTGATCACTTACATGACGAATCGGAAGACAAAATTCAACAAGTCTTATTTAATCGACTCACTATCCTCAAAGATGAAATACACGAAATAATCAGAGCTGCGCAGTTAGCCAAAGGAAATATCGTCAACCCCAATTTGTTAAATAAAGGTGAAATTGGTCGTTTAATTACGGAGATAGAAACCTTGCCATATGCCAACGAGATAGAGGCAATTGAATATGCTGAACCTATGATGATTGTGAAGGAATCTACTCTCATTTACGCTCTATCAATGCCGAAAACTAGCAGACAAGACTACAATCACATCATTATACGATCAACTTCCAGTCACAACAAACGCATATTCTTGGAATTCAATGAACTTCTTATCAACCAGGATGAGATATACGGAATTGTGAAAAAATATCACACATTTGGGGAGTTGGCCATTTGTAATTTAAGCGGATTAAAGAAAATACCAACAGATCATTGTATCTATCAGCTGATCAAAGGTCTCAACGCTAGATGTGAGTACCAGTTCCACAACCAACCAATCATTGAGACTCTCAACGACCATACCATATTTCTGAGCAATTTCCATGGAAAAATATCGTACAATAATACGAGCCAACAGTTGAAAGGAAGTTTTTTAGTGCAATATGCCAACGAAACGGTCCAAATCAACAATACGACATTCGAAAGTAAAGAAGCAAAGACATTTCAAGTTTTACCTTCCGTACTACGCACGAACATCGAGGAAAAGGGCTTCAAAATCGATTTTGGATATTTACACAATCTGCATCTGGGTAACATAGCACAATTACAAAAGCTATTCATTGACAATAAAGAAGCGGCTGCCATTGATATTGGGATTATAATCATCATTTGTGCTTTGGTCTTCATTTTTCTCGTACACAAGGCGAGACTCGCGCATAGAAGGAGATTATTGTTTTTCCCAAAACCAACTGTCCAAGAGGAACTCTCCAATCAACCAGGAATTCAGCCCATACAGCTAAATTTTTGATCCACGAGACGAGGATTCTAAAGGAGGGAGGAGTTAAGATCACCAGTTATGTTGGATCAGCACAACGTGCCCATGCTAACATCATTATTAATTTACATCAGCACAACGTGCCTAAGTTGACACCATAAGAAATGCTTCATCAACACAACGTGCCACTAGTGCACGCGAAAACTAAAAGTGTTGACTCAACAATAATAAATTTTATTCTAGATTTAATTTTATGTAAAATTTTAATATTAAGTTAGTTCTAATTTTGAGTTCAAGAAATAAAGTTGTTTTTTTTAACTTTGAATTCCAACAGAATTCTTAACTTATATATATATAGTTATATATATATATATATATATATATATATATATATATATATATATATATATATATATATATATATATATATATTAGTGGTTTAGGTTTAGAGGTCGCGATTTGAGCGCGAAGTTCGATAAAATGGTATTTTTTTCAATTTTTTACTTCCAACCGAACAGAAAAATTATTTTGAAAAATGTCTGCCTAAATGAAAACTGTGATGAATAGAGGAGAATTGAGAATCTTGTATTACCATTTCGAGTCCTGATATCACAAATGTGAGGTACTTGATGAAAGAAAACCAAAAAATAACTTTTGATGTGACTAAAGACCAGACCGTACAATTGTGATAATAAATATATACCTAAGCGGCAGTAGATAATTTTTTGTATAAATTTATGACGTACCGCCCAACTATCACAAACGTGATATTCAATTTTAGACTTATCTGAAGTCATCAATAAATAAACCATCGCATTAATTTGTGAACTTTTGGTGAGTTGATCTTTGAAGCACCATGTATCAGATTCCGCAGTTTTATTCTGAAAAGCATTCCTGGTGGTCTCAGTATGACCTAAGTTATTACAAAAACAATCGAAAGTATTGGTTACTAGTGGAAGTTTTTGAGATATTGGCCAAAAACTGAAAATAAACTAATAAAAAAATTTAAATTTTCAAAAGTATTGGTAATGAGATGGCCTAGTTTAGTCCAGCATGAATAGATAATAGAATTGTCCTAAGTTTTGGACCCCTGTTCAATACTTTTATCCAAATTTCATCGTCATTCGTTTAGAATGGCGGAAAGACGGAATATTGTTAAATTTCAAGATTTCATTTACCGAGTTCCTTTACTTCGGAGATCAATCAATTTGTCATTTTAAGGATCACTTTTAATATTTTATTCCGCTGGGATGTTTTATTTAGTGAAAAAAGAGATACAAAATGAATAATAAATTTCCGCTGGTAATTATATAACAAAATAAATTCTCTATTGTGATTGAGCTGCCACTTGCGGCGAGTAACGAAAACTCTTATTTTTCACTGAGAAATGTCCGCTAACTTAAACAGCATATGAAAATCATCACTCGTGTTCCATTTTCACAATATTGATAGAAAATTGTCTGACCTATTCGAATATATGAAAGAGATCCCGTGAACATTTCTGGGATGGGCGATATAACCGGAAACGTAAAAATGTCTCTGGACTAGTTAAAAATCATCATAATTAGATACCGTTCATTACCCACATAGGGGTTTGACTGATCTATCTGACCATGTAGGTGAGACCCCGTGAACATCTCTAGGATCGGTGAAATAAAATTTGAAAATTTATTCAAATTCATGAAACTTCTAAGTCGTATATGGCACAGTAAATATTTTCATAAAATAACCATGTTTATTTCAATGTTAGAATTTTATCTATGCTATCCCAAAATACATTAAAAAAATTATGAACATCTCAAGGAGCGGCAACAGAAAAATTTGAAAATAGATATAAATCAAAAACCACTATTGTTTAAAATATGCTAAACAATTTACAAATCATCATATCTCAACCTTATTCACCACACACGTGAGGTTTTGACTTAGCTATTCAGCCATATAGGTGAGACCCCGTAAACATCTCTAGATTCGGAGATATACAAGTAGAAACATTGTCTAAAAAAACCTTCTCTAGAATTGAAAAAACTTTAGTGAATTATATCACAATTTTCTCGTGTTTATCTAAAATTGTTAGAAAATTATTTGATCTTTACAGCGACACTATTAGGGATTCAGGGACTTCTCTAGTATAAATGTTAAAGATTATCTAAAAGTGTTTCAATTTCACTACAAAACAAATCCAATTGGAATATTTTTGAATTTAACAGTGTACATTTTTGGTATTATTTTTGGTATGTATTTCACAATCATCTTTAAATCCACAATTGCACGTCATATATCAATAAACCAGCATGGGTTTATGCCTGGTGGATCTACGTCAACTAATCTGGTTGAATTCACCAGTAAAATCAGATAGAAAACCATCATCAAGTTGATGTAGCGTACACGGATTTCAGTAAAGCATTTGATTCCATCTGCCATCAAAAAGCACTACGCAGTTTATTCGCATTTGGGTTTTCACTCGATTACATAAATTGGTTCAAGTCCTATCTATCAAACCGGCGACAATATGTAATAATGGGAAATGAGAAATCAAACGTTATTAAAGTTACGTCTGGTGTTCCCCAAAGATCTCACATCGGGCCGTGGATATTTATTGTTTTTATAGATCAAATAACCGAGATAATCAAAAACTCAAACGTGCTCATATTTGCTGATGACGTGAAAATTTTTCGAATTGTTAATGGAATGCTAGATAAGAAGAAACTTCAAGAGCACATCGATAGATTAAGTGAGTGGTGTGATCGAAACTCGCTTTACTTAAATATTAAGAAATGCAAGATCATGTCTTTCCATCGTAAGAGAAATCCGCTATTTACTTCCTACAAAGTCAACAACGAAGTATTGCAAAGAGTTAATGAGATCATAGATCTAGGTGTTATACATTTGTCGAGAATACTAGTTTCAATAGGCATATTAAAAATTGTATTGCGTGAGCTAATGCCATGTTTGGATTTGTTTAAAGGTGGACAGATAAGATATTCAAACCTTATGTTCACTCTATTTCGCTTACGTTCGATCTCAACTGGAATACGCTGTACCGGTCTGGAATCCATACTATGCTGTACACATTAAAAGAATTGAAAGTATTCAAAAGAAATTTCTGATTTTCTTGTTAAAGAAAAGTGACTGGAATTACGACCACAATTTACCATTCCATGAAAATGTGGCTCGGTTACCTCCATACTCAAAAAGAACGTTTTGCTTGGTCACATTGATTCCGCTTACATTTTGGAAAACATATCAATTCATGTGCCTTGCAGAACATTTCAAAACAATGAATTTTTAGCACTAGAACACCATTCCACAAACTATGGAGAAAATAACCCCATTAATAGGGTCGTCTAAATCGTTCAACATCGTCGACGACCTATTTGACTTTAATTTATCAAAGGACAAGTTCAAAAATATACTTAAGAATTATTTTTTAAATTTTTAATTGTTAAATCAAGATTTGACTTATATTTTTGTGTTTTAATTTTCTTTATTTAATTTTTTTAATATTTTTGTTTTAGAAATAAACAAATAACTAAAGTAATTGAGTCACCAGGACGATACGGTTCATCATTCTCTCCATGTGAGTTAATGAAATGTTTAACGACGCCTCAGCTTCCTCATTTTGTAGCTTATTTTGTGTGAATCTTATTTTTTTTACATAAGTTCCTCAGTTTAATGGTTTGCTGCTTGAATGTTGTTGTTTGCCGTCTGGCAAATTCTGCTGTAAATGAAAAGGATATCCCAGGTTTAAGATGTTTGCGCAATTCATCTATAACGCTTTTGTAAGTATTCACCATTTTGTATCTATCTTGAAAGTATGAGCGGGTCGTTTCGAGTGTCGGTGTAGCGTCCCGTATTTTATTATCATTATTTACGTACTCGAGGTTCACTGCTTTTAATATTGTTCTATTGGCCTCAAGATATTTTATGGTTTTTCTCGAGTCTTCATCTTTTTTATAGTTGGTGTGCAGCTGGAAAAACTTTTCCGCTACTTTGCCTTGGTGTTGAATTAATGGCTCCCTTCTATCGGTTTTTTATTTTTTATTGTAATATTTTGCCGGTTGTTGAGTGCTGAATGAATGAAACCAAAAACATGGGCACGTGTATCACTTCCCGACGTACAAAGAGCACTTTTTATTTTTAAACGTAAAATACTCGTTAAATACAAAGCCAGTAGGCCCCTAATTATTTATTACATAGTTATAAGTAAATTAAAAAATAACTTGGCGCTATAAATATTTCAATAAAATTATCCGCAACAGTAAACATTTTGCCCGTAGGCAGAAAATGAAAAATATTTTTTTAATTTTGACCAATTAAGAATTACCTGGAAAAATGTATAAAGTAAAGAAGCGCAAATAATTAAAAGAATCGTCAGTCTTGAATTAACATTTATATTGTGTTGCAACCTTTTGTATTTGAATTAGCTAGAAAATATTACTTGGTTCAAGTTTGTTTTTCAAATAAAAGTTTCCCATTTTTTGTGTTGAATTTACCCAGGTAATAATATAGGGTGGGGGTAGGCGGGTCGGTATACATAACACATTATTAAAAAAAAAATTTACTTTGATTATAAAATTAAAACAACAAAAAAATTTACAATAGAAATATGTATCCTAATTATCCTCAACGTTTAAAATGTTGTTTATTAAATTTGAGCTTTCCTTTTCGTTTTATTTTATTTATTTTTAACAATCATAATAATTCAAGAACAAATCTGCCCGGAGGGAAATTACAAAACCATAACATTTTCTGCTCAACATTATATTATGAAGAGTTTTTTGTTTTGTTGTGTTCATTGGGTACACAAAATGAGTATAAAATACTGGGTCACAATTTTTAGATCATCGTCTCGAGGCAAAATGTTTTATTCCGAGCTTTTATTAAAAATTATTCATTTATAGGAATTGGTACCGACCGAGGCTAGCAATAAAATTACAAATTTTATATTATCGTGTCAGCGTTGAGAACTTTTGGTTTTTGTGTTTGACTGTTTGAAAATCTATATCGAATATGTTTTTACAAAGACAATTGCCCCGCAGGGTGAATGTTCCAATCACAAATACCGTTCTGTTAATTTGTTAAAAATTTGCTGGTAAGCTTGTGCCGCAAGCAGCAATTTTAAAATCCCAGCATATGCTACATTTTGAAAAATATTTATTGCTGTGGTAATAAAAATACTAAAGCACGAATGTTTTAATTAAATTTTAAATAAATACGTGCTCTCTACAATAAATAAATTCTCTTTATGAGTTAACATTACAACTCTCTATAAATTCTCTTTATGAGTTAACATTTTTTTAGTTTTTTATTTGATTTAATTTGCATATTTTTTGGATCGTGGATCCTAAACAAATAATAAACATAAAGCTAACAACTAAACTTTATCTTTTATGTGGTGACAAGAACGACAAGGCACACACAAATAAAATAACATAAAATTGATGAAATTTTATTATTATTTTTGGTTTGTTTATAATAGTGGTGTACCTCCCCCCTCATCTCTTTTGCCGGTCTAGTTTCATCGATTTTAGTTAACCTATACGAATTACATGCACCTGTTAATCGGCTGTCATTTTTTCCGTTCGTTGATCGAAATTCTCTAAATGTTGAGGTAGATGACCTTGAGGGAGTCAGAATGCTCTGCAGTCGTATAATTCCCCACCCCAATGGTGTATCTGTAGTAGGTATCTGGGGGGTATCTGTATTGGTTAAACGCTCGTTATACTGGACTATTCATATTCGTAATAATTGTAAATGTTAATTAAAAATACAGGATTAGTTAAGAAACGCAAATTTACAAAGCAATTTTTCCCCCTCATGGGATTTTTTTGCCGCCTACACTATGGTCCTCCATCCGTCTCGATCCACCGCTTCCGTCCTCCAGTTTTGACGCCCTAATATGCTTAGATCTTGGTGATTGTTGATGAAACACTTTATCAGTGTTGTGTCGTATTGTCTACATCGTATAGATAATTAATATTCTACATGTGTAGAGAATGTATGTAAACAATTAAATATGTTGCATCAACGATGTAAAGAATGTAGACAACGTCGAAAATCATTGTTTCTTTTAACATAGAAATTTACTATGCTTTCTTTGTTTATTGAACCATTTCTGCTTCATGGAAATTATTCCTACCCCACATTTGAAAAATTTAAAGTCAAGTTTTTATACGGCAATGCGGTGCTCCTATGTAAGTAAAATATTATGCTTTACTCGGAAAATGGAAAGGGTCTGAAAAGGTCTGAAACCTATGTTAGAAAGTAAAACTTTATCTTTTAGGTGTCTTATTTTCTCGAAATTTATCGTTTATCATATTGACAGATGTATCAACAAGACGATCCAATGTTAGGATTTTTAATCCGTTTCTCGAAAGATATTCGATGCCTGAATATGCCTGAATTGTCTGGAATCCATACTATAACAATTCCTCTAGCCGTTTAGAATCAATTCGAAATCTATTCTGTTGTTTGCCTTAAGGCGACTACCTCGAGAGGTAAACGCTCCAAAGTATGTTGGCTATTGAACCATCTTGCGCAATTTCCGTTGTCGACCGATGATGGGCCGAATTCAATACCTGCTCCTATACGATCACTCGTGGGTCGCACTTTGCTATTTCGGACCCGATTACTACAACAATAATTGCTGCTTGCGAGTAGGGAAAATAACTTCAAGTAAGTAGTTTAGAGACCGAACAAGAACTTCGCACCCCATATAACTGAGCTGATATGCTCAAAATGGGATGAGTGATTTTCAAAATAAATAAATTACTCCAAGTGGATTACATCGGCGACTGTGTAGTACCGATACTACAAATACCGTGTCAAGAAATTTTACAAGATCGTGTTAAACACCTAGGGTTAAAATTAAGGAAGGTACCACCGATTTAAACAACTGTTATCGACTCTAGATTTGTAAAACAAAAAAAAAGAACAATTTACGCGAACAGGATCGCTACGTTGTCCCAATATTAAAAGCATCGGCGAACCAAAATACCTGCCGAGACGGTAGACAGGATCTGACTAATGATACAGGTGATTTACTCCATGCACCTACTTTAAAATCGTTAGCTATTGTTTGTGGCGATCGAGCAGTAAACTAATATAGCTGAATACAAATTTAATCAATGATTTGATGCGATGCTCATTTGAGCTTATCGTAGGTGCCCTTTCTCATTAAGAAACTCAAATAACTTTTTGGTTCATTCACATAATTTATTTGTTCATGATTCATTTGAAAGATAATTCATTTTTATTAAATTTTCTTAATTGGTTTTAAAAATAATGAAATTTAAATGGCCACCACGCACGTTGACGCATGTGCGAAATCTCACCAAAAAATTATTTATTACTGCCTGAAGAGTTGCAGCGGGAATTGCCTCAATTATAGTTCGAATGGATTGCTTTAAATCATTCAAATTTGTTGGTTTTGTTTTGTAAACTTCCTGTTTGCAATAAGCCCACATTAAAAAGTCAGGCGCAGTAAGGTCAGGAGACCCGGCGGGCCAACGGAATGTGGAGTTTCTTGAAATTAGCTTATTGGGGAATTTTTGCTGCAATTCTGTCATAACTGGCCGGGCTATGTGAGGAGTTGCACCATCTTGTTGAAACCACACAGAGCTGAAAGTGTAACACCGTTCTCTTTGAAAAGCGTAAGGCCCGACAATGCACTTTGATGAAATTGCATGCCACGCTGTTACGCGAAGTGGATATAATTCCGCCTCATGGAGTATCTGTGGGTTAGAATCACTCCGTGTTCGACAATTTTGTTTATTAACATTGCCGTTTAGATCAAACTGGGTCTCGTCAGAAGTAAAAGGACAGTTTAAAATGTTTTCGTCCTCTTCCACCATTTAAAGGATCTTCTGACAAAATTCCAAACGTATCGGCAAGTCTGCTGCTTTGAGTTTGTTTGTTATTTGAATTTTATAAGGGAATAAGTTCAAATCTTAGTGCATAATTGTCTGCAGTGACTGTCTGCTGATACCCATTTGAGCAAATAAGCTCCTTGTCGAAACTCTGGGATTGTCTTGTATGGCAGCAGCTACAGCAGCGATAGTTGCCTGCGTCCGAACTGAAGGGTTTCGATGATTTCTTGCGATTGACCCATGCTAAGCAAAATTGGTTACGAGCCTCATTATAGTCCATCTGCTAGCAGGAGTGCCGCTAAACGTGTGCCTATATTCTCTTTGTACCGAAACTACGGACTCCAATGCGTGATAGCGGCGGACAATCCAAATTCTTTTCTCAGTGTCCCAATTCTCCATTTTCGTTAAACTTAAAAATCAATCGATAAAATAAAAAACAATTGGAACAGAAAAAAGTCATACATTTTTTTTGGTAGCAGCTTTCATCAGCCACCCTGTACTAAGTCAAACATTTTCTTTTCTTAGGTTTTACTTACGCTAATTGAACTTGGCTATTGTGTGCTGATGATCGATATCGAAAGTAAATATGACAGCCGTATAGCAGCACCATATACAATTGAAAGATTAGATTAACAAGAAAATGCCGGAAATTCTACAGGTCTAAGCCTAACAGTCTATTAGTTTTTACCGTAAACAATTGTAAACTAAAGATTTAATTTGAAATATTGGAAGGCATGTGAAGCTTGCGGTTTTTTCTACCAGCATTTCTATTTTTGCCGGTGGCAGTTAACACTTTAACAATTTCAAAATAAACGTTATCCTCCTTAGTTTAGTGCGACCAAAAACAAAAATTAGCAATCAGTTACCCATTTGTCAGTATTGCATGCAATATGTGGCGCTAGTATTTTTTTTAATTTATTTTTTATTATCCCTGCAATCTGTTCTGGGGCTAAGGCTCTCCCAACTCTTTCGCGATTTACTTTTTCCGTCCTTACTTTTACGCCAGTGTCAGCCAATTCGAGGACGTACGGTTATAGGTCCGATTTGATCACCATCTGCACAGATGAGGTCCAAGGTAGAGAAATACATACATTTCCCTAGTTTATCGAGAATATCGGTGATGTTTGGTAAGGGGTACCGACCGTCGATTGTCTTCTCGTTTAGCTTGCGATAGTCTATTACCAATCGCCACTTGACCTTTCCGCTGGCATCAGCCTTTTTGGGTACAATCCAAATAGGAGACGACCAGGGCGAGAACATCTTATCGATTTGTTTCTTGATTTCCTCCTTGTGGATATGAGGATATCGATAACTCTTAGTAAAGACGGGTTGGTCATCTTTGAGAGTTATTTCGTGCTTTACGGCATCTGTAAAGGACAAACGTTGTTCTGTTCTAAGAAAAAAATCCTCGTACTGATGGCATAAATTCAAAATAGCCATCTTTTCTTCATCGTTGAGATGTTTGGTTCTAATTAAATTAAAACTAGTTTCTGCTAGAATAGGTGTATCGCATTCTTGGATGTTACAGTAATTAGATTCGGCTCGATAATTTTTTTTAAATAATCCGGCTTTAATCGGCTGTTCGATTACGAAAGTATGGGGTTTGTTACTATAGTTCACAACTTCTAAAACTGCATACCAATTTTTGCAGTTATAGATTCCTTCGGGAATAATTAAGTGTTCGTTTATTGTTGTCGGAGTGATTTATATGTCACCGTTTTCGACATCAACCGGAAGTTCAGCAGTTAGCTTGCTTCGGGGTAATATGTTGTAAACTTTTGAAGCATAGTTAGGTTTGAATAGTAGCGGTATCTCAACCGTGTCTATTATAAACAGATTTATCAAGGTCTAGGGTTACCCCTAATTGTTGCATCATCTCCAGTCCTAATAAGCCATCAAAGTATTTATGAAATTTAAAGAGAAGGAATTCCAAAGGTTCCTTTGTTTTAAACTCCATAAGTCCGGGGACTATTACTTTTTGGTTTATTTGGTGATCGTTAAACATAGTTTTAAAGTTCACTGGTTTTATGGATCGTATCCGTGAAGGATGAACGAACTCTGGGTTTAGAAAAGATTTATTCGATCCCGTGTCTAGTAAAATTTTTAGGATTTTGGTTCTATTTAGGTGGTTTAGTTGGTTTCCAAAAAAATGTAGGTTCATGTTTGTTCACATCTACGTACCCGATTCCGGCTAGGAGGCTTCGGGATGAAAATTTTCATCGTCCACCTCACCTTCTTTCAGATCGGGGAAGTGCAGTTGACGCTGTTCTTCATCGCGTTTGAAAATTGTTTGCATGGGCTTTGATTGGACACGGTGACCATTGGTTCTGCCCTTTTTGGTGGGATCATTAGTGGCTTGAACCTGTTGCCTTGGTGGCCGTTACTATTACCAATTGGAGTGTGTTTGGTGAAAGGCCTATGGTTATAGTATTGTGGCGTGGGGCGGTAATTATAATTATAGCTTGGGCCAACTCGTTGCTGAAGTATTGGTGGACCGCTAATATAGTTACTCCGTGAAGGATTTCCATGATTCCCGTGAAGGACTTTTGGTACTGTTCTTTGTGGAACAGGTAAAATATGCATATTTGTACCTTTCTTCATGTACGCCACGACGGTTATCCGTGTTCGAAAATATTCCTTAGAGCAATTAGGAATAAGATTATGGGCGACGCAAATGAAGTCCCTACAATGTACGGCACCCCATTATAACGGGAAGCCATAAGGGACATCCTTCTCACACATTACGCAGACAAACGTAATGAAACAAACCTAGTGAGGGACTTGTACAGTACCACACAAGGTAGTGACACGGTCGAAAAATATTTCTAGCCAAACGTGAGTTACACCAGGAAATGTATCTCCACACAATCTTGGCAGAGATATCCTATGGGCTCTATGATGCGGGCCACGTAGTTTGACAGAGGTTTTCACAAACTGCCTCAAAAAACAGAACATGGCGCTGAAAGCATTTACGTTTAGGCCATTCCAATAAAATCATGTGCGATAAAAATAATTCATGGTTGAAAGATCTTGGAAAAGCACCAGCACTTTAGTTCACAATTTCGCCGCTTTGTCGCTGGTGACAAACTAATCCTTTAATATAACAACAAGAATCAGAAAAAATTGTCTTAGTCGGTTTGTAAAGAATTTTTAACGGAAACTTTCGATTTTCATTTTATGTGAATTTTCTGGGTTGGTGCAATGTTCATTATATTCTTAGAAAAGTTTTTCTTCAAATGTTTTAATTTTTCGATTCAATTTGTATTATGAAAAATGTTGCTCAATTACTTCGTGAAGTTCTAGCCCCCAGCACTTTTCTACTAAACTTTAGAGTCCGTGAACTTTCTAACAAAAAATACCATGGTGCCAATTGGAAAACATGTCGGGAACATAATTCTTATTGGATTAAAATAGATTCCAATAGCCGCCATATTGAATCGTTTTAGTGTTGGTGATTTGCACTGTCAATATTTTATAAACGCATATTAGTGAACATTTTATTAAAAATTATTGTTATATTAAATAAATTCATAATTTACATAATAAAATATAAAAAAGGATAATAAATACAAAAGATATTAAAAATATATTTAAATAACTTAAATAAAATTAAAGTTTCAACAAAAAAAAATGTTTATTGAAAATTTTCACTCAAAATATTGAGTATTTTATCAATCTGGGCCAATAACAAGCCACTTCCAGAGATTAGAGCAAGATACCACTATAAACGTTAAATTAGCCTATTTATGAAGAACTTTTTGCGGAAAAAGATTTTTCCTAGAGGAGAAAATGCAAGCATGCTAATAGCAATTTTCAACCATGTCTCTTGAGTTTTGTATCAGTCTGTGCTTGTTATTGGCCTCGACTCATAAAATACTCAAAATTTACGGTGGAAAATTGGTTTATTAACAAGGTTACATTTTCTCTGCTAGGAAAAACCTTATACCGAAAAATATTCTTTATAGATAGGCTAGTTCGCCCTATATAGTGGTATATTGCCCTAATTTCTGGAAGTGGCTTGTTATTGGTCCTGATTGATAAAATACACTGTAATTTGATCGAAAAATTTCAATAAACAGTTCTGATATTTCTTCAGTTAAAGATTTTATTTTTATTTATTTGTTAACTAATTCACACTTGATTTTAATTTGTTTTTATTAATATTTTGTATTTTTGAATAAATTTTATTTTAAAAATTTTATTTTTTAAATATACTTCATTCGAAGAATAATTTTACAGTGTAATAAATCACACTCAATTTAGTCTAATAAGAATTTAATATTGAGTGATACTAACACATATATAATTTGGTTTTGTTGTTAGAAACTTCACATCGGTAAATTTTACTACAGTGTTTTTATTTTGATTTAAGAAGAATTCAACTGTAGATGCACATTGTGACTTTTTCACCCTCGCAAATTTGCTGGCAGTCAATTTGTAAAAAGGGTTTATGTGATTAAAAAAAACAATGAAACAGTTCTGATTTACTCAATTTGGCGAATTCCACATACACGACTAAAATAAGAATCCACCTAGGGAAAAGTGCTGATTTATGTTTATCACGAAAACATGTCAAACCATAAAAAAACACTTTGACTTATCACCACCACCTTTAGGTATTAACCTTAATTCCATATAACATACACGCACCCAGCAATAAATTGCATATTAAACATTGTTATTACCAGAAAACAAATAGGCAATAACAACAATAAAATCACGAAAGAATTTTAATAACAAATAAAAGGAAAATGGAAAAAATAACAAAAAACAAATTCTCTACTAAAAAGACGAACCAAATTTTCTTTTCTTGTAAATTAAATTTTCATTTTGCTTGTAACATAAAGCGAATTTTGTTGTTATCTCTCGTCTATATATACTGTGAGATAAGGAGACAAAGCTCAATCATGAAAATTGGATAAATGGATATTTTCATTTTCTGTTGTTTTTCATCGTTTTTCACTTATTTCCTATCCATATACTCGAAACAAAATTTCCCTTTCTGCGCTATTTAAATGTGTATGTGTTTAAGTAAAGTTGGGCAAAAAATTTAAAACGAAAATGAAAATATTGTTTTCCAAAAAAAAAAAAGAAAATTTTTCATTCTTTTGCTTTATTACAAAAGTGGAATGCTTTCTTTTATGTTTGTTGTTTTAAACACAAAAAAAAAACTTTGGAATATTTCGTTCGAGAAAAGTGTATGAATTAAAAACTCCTGAAGACTTTTCTTAAATATTTTTGTATTCATCTCTCCTCAACAACGTTTCCATATACGAAAATGTTTTTATGTTTTGAAAAACTTGTTTAACTGGGTATTATGTAGAAAAATTGTTTTTAAGAATTTAATTGAAAAGTATAAAAAAAAAAATGTTGATGGATCATTTAGTTTACGGGGTTTTTCGCAAGCTTTTAGTATCGGTACTAAATACGTACCGTAAATATGTAAATTCGATCGCAGGCAAAACTGAACAAAAATTTTCATGTTAAGCCAATTGAAAATTGTTATTTTATGTAGTTAATACTGGTGTAATTGAGTTGTGCTCGCCTACCCATGTGTATGTGTCACAAAACGGTTTTAATGTCAAATTGGATTACGTATGTGATTGTCGATATATTATGCACTCGCACTGAGTCAATCAACGTACGATTTATTTTTATATTACATTAAAAGTTAACCTGCTGAGATATCATGTACAGCTACTAAAATAATCTAACCGTGATGGATACCCTTTTTCATTTCGTCTATTTCCATTTTTCGCTGTCAGATTAATAAAACAATTCTAATTTAATTGTGAGCTTTTTATTATACAATTTGTGCTTTTTTCGAGTACTGAGGTATTATTATGCGATAACAGCACACAGACCAATTATTTTTAAATGTGCAATTTAAAAATTATTTAGGGGTTTGGTAATGAGTCAGTTAAAATGAAATTCTACGAATTTGTTTTTTTTTGGTTAAAGCGTTTTTAGAGTAGATTACTAATTATACTTGACAGTACATTACATAATTAGTATCAAATGCGGTAAGAATGTAATATTCGTCTTGAATATCATTTCAATTATATCATTACACCAGCCTCTTTGAAGATGACCTTGAAGAAGCCCTTCAAAATCTTCCTAATGCTATCAAAAATGTGCTGTATTCAGATTTGTTTTAATTAAGTTTTGGAGTAAGTTTTTAACAAGATTGTTAATTTTTCTGTTTCTGTGGTAGAAATAGACATGCTTACGTCACACTTCATACCAATTAACAAGAATCTTGGAGACGACTAAGATTAACCGCATTTTGTACAATAAGACACTCGGGCCTATCCAAATTAATATTCACACATTCTTTGTTTCCACATTTTCTAAGGGGTTGTGCTCCACTGCCAAACATGGTTACGAATGGGTCCTGTCCAATCCGGTCCGTACCACTGGATTATAATTACAGCTTTAAATTTCATGGTTTACAACAACAATTATTTTACCGTATACCACTACCAAAATATTCCTGAAAATATCATAAATATTCTCACTATAATTTTCCAAATATCTACGATAACAATAATTTTCATAAATACAGGGTGTCCGCCGGGAAGGTATACTACTTTGTTTTGCCGCCATTTAGGCGAATATTAGTATTGACAGTTCATACTTGACAGTCGTGAAGTAGACACGTGGCAAATTCTTCCACAAGACCATTTACTCCGCCGTACATATGCCAATAGGATGTTACAGCTCGCCCATGACAACCCCGATTTTCATGAAAAAATCATAATGAGTGACGAGGCACATTTTCATTTAAATGGACATGTGAATAAAGAGAATAGTCGGTTCTGGGCAATGGAAAACCCTCACATTATTCATTAGTCACCTTTACATCCATTAAAAGTGACAGTCTGGTGTGCAATTTGGTCAGGAGGAATCATTGGACCTTACTTTTTTGAAAATGAAAACGGCGTAACGGTAACTGTGAATGGGGAGCGATATCGTGATATGCATGCACAACTGCATACTTTGGGCTTGATTAACATGTGGTATCAACAAGACGGTGCCACATCGCATACAGCCAGGATTACAATGGAATTACTGCGAGAACTCTTTCCACAACAAGTTATTTCAAAAAATGGGTGATGTTGATTGGCCTCCACGGTCGCCTGATTTGACTGCTCCGGACTTCTTTTTGTGGGGATATCTAAAAAGCAAGGCTTATGCAAACAAACCAGAAACGCTTGAGCAACTCAAACAAAATATTCGTGATGAAATTAATGAAATACCGCGTGAAATGTGTGAGAATGTAATGAAAAATGTGCTCAAAAGGGCTCCCATTTGTGAGGCTAACAGAGGCGGACATTTATCTGATATTGTATTCCATACATAATTGCCGACATTAAATAAAACATTTATCAATATAAGATCCATTCTCTTTCATTTAATCAAAAATCATAAACAAACAAAGTAGTATACCTTCCCGGCGGACACCCTGTATTTATCGAACCACTTTAAACATCAACATTAAACAAAATCTTCTGAATAGGTAACCGTCTTGCGTTCATTGTTGCACATTCTAAACTCGCCTCGATTACACTGAAACAAATCTTCTCAAAGGTTCTGTTCCAAACTATAAATTGTACCGCTAGTTAAACATAGATGTCACTAATTTCATAAATCTCATTAATTCCACGTCAAATGACTAATTGAGGATCCCAACCTTTGTATTTGAATCAAGACATACCCATATATATGCGAGTGATTATATTACGACATCTTTGAGATTTTTCAGAGTTTACACAGTAAATAAACTAATTGATATTTGTTTCTCATAATAGACATTAAAACTAATTTTACAATTATCTTAGTATGTAGTCCAGTCGCCATTGTTGTTTATTATAGACTGACATCTCCTAGTGCACTATCGCTTAATTTGGTCGCATATTCTGGAGTAAAGTCTTACCAAATGATCAGATTAGCATCTGGACTCTGTGGCGGCCAATCCAAAGTTTGAATACCATTTTGCTCTTTCCACTGGGTGCAAAGGCGACTACGATGTTTAGGGTCATTATCCTCTTGTAAGATCCAATCTTTATTTCCACAACCAAATAGTTTCTCAGCGGACTTTAGCAAACCATTTTGGTATAATTTCACCATTGTTCTTCCGGGTTTCCTGTGACGATGACTAGTCTTCCAAATCCTTTGGAGGAGAAGCAACCGTAAACATGGACCTTTTGTGGGTGCTTAACGGTTCGTTGGATAAATCTGTGACTTTTAGTTGTCTATGCTTTCCGCCAATAATTGTATACCACAAATATGAGCTTCTCGGTCAACAAAGGTTTATACTGTGTGCTCCTATTTTTAATATCGAATTCTTCAAGCCTTCGTCGAATTGTATTTATTAGCACTTCAACCCTTTCTTACTTAGTTTTTGTTTTGCTTGCCATAAGTTTATTGTCGAATTTTTCTCGGACAACTTCAAAATGACCTTATCGTCCTTCTCTGAAGTGACTCTATCTAAACCTCTTCTCAGTAAATCATCCACATTTCCACAGTCACTATACCGCTTAATCCACTTCTTCACAAATGTTAAAAATGTTTTGGTGTATTTTGCTACCTGTTTCACACTCATTTTGAGTTCTTTGGGATGGGCAACTAAGAACACCACTTCAAAATGCATTTGATATACGGAACTTATTTTAATATTGTTGCTTACCAGTCGAATGTTTAAACTGAACTGAAGAAAGAAGCTAACGCAAAAAAATTAATAGGTTGGAGAGAATAATTTTACTTGCTAAATTGTGGTGGGGGTTAAACAGAAAGAATAAATTGAGATGCTTTCTTGTGAAGCATACTGTAACTACATTTTCACTAATTGGATACTTACTTGCATAAATTTTGAATCAACACACGCAAAATTAACAAAATTGTTAAGAACTTCCGACAATTCAGTGTCTTAATTCAATTTTGAAAATTTTTCAATCAGAACTTCTGAAGTTTATCTATTTACTTATGGAACTGCCTCGAGGGACGGTCCTAGAAAATAGCCGAAGTTAGTTGTAGTTTGTGCTAAACATTAAATTCCATGATAATTTAGAATCCAAGATAATTCCTAATGGTTCCACACAATTTAATTTTTTAATCGGGCTCTTTCTTAAAAGGAAGTAACAATATGAATAAGACCACGAACTTAGCCCTGAGTGGCGAAAACAGTATGCTCAAGCTTCACCAGAAGTTCGACGATAACCAATCAATCAATATGCTTTCGCAAATGTTAAAATGTATTCGGCTGCTAAATATTTTATTGTAGGGGTCCTGGCCCAATAAATAAACTACTAATTTTTTAATAATAAATCGTTAGTAGACTCCTCGAAATAATCAGAAGCTCCAGACACATCTTGAACATTTTGCAGGCCTTATTAATGTTCTGATTCTTTCACGATGGTTTTCATTCTCACCATAGCGGACCTTATGGGGACGTATTCTCTGTAGCAGAGTAGGTCTAGATATTAACTGGAACTGGTTCTTTACTATTTTCATGGACATAATTACCACCGTAATGGATGATTCTAAACTGCGTTAACTGGAACTAATATTCTCGGCGCACGTCACATATAGTAACTCTTTTTTCTCCATAGAGAAAGTAGACGGAGTAAGCGCTTCGAGTGCACTAACTCTTTGGGGCAACAAATCCATCAAAAAATTGTGTGATTACCTGGAGAAATAAACAAAGATATTTTCCAATACCGCAACAACCTTCATTCACGCCTCGGTCACACCTAAGCGTAGCAGCTTCTATCTCAGTTACTGAGGCGACCAACACCGCAACTTGATGCTTTTCACAGAGAACGGCATCGAAGGGTGTTGGAGTCCATCAAAACGACAAATTAAAAAATTCTTATCCGAAAAATGTAGCTAAAAAGATAAATCTTCAGGCCGATTGGGCTAACTTCTTGATTGCACATTAGTCTCTAAAAAAAATGTATAAGATCTGTTCATAAATCCTCATGGCATAGTTTCTGCGACGAAATCAATAGTATGTTGACGGTGACCGTCAAGTTAAACCAAAATTTGGCTAAAATGACAATTCTCTTCCAAACAATAGGTTGGTGAACTGCTTCTTCATGTCCATTTTCTTGGTTGCAACATCATTGGTTCCGATCCTATTGCTACTTGTCCAGCTAAGGTTGATTGGTGTCTTTCACAAAGACAAATTTCGTACGGCGTTCTGCATTGGAGATTATCATCCTTTTTCCCGCTAAAACATAGCATGGGTGTTTTATAATTAAACACCATGTACGCATTCTCTTCCAAGCTTGCGCGCCTTTAGGTTTCAGTCCCAGCTGTTTTTGCACTTAAAACTGGCAGATCACTTCGTGTCTACTTTTCCTCATAATAACAATGAGGAAGAAGAAGAATGGTGGATCTTCTGTAAAGCCGCTGCACGAGCTTGTTGCAAGGATTGAAAAATCCCTGAATAACAAAGAATTTCTAATTTGAGTCATTCTGTATGTTACGGGAGCATTTGATAACATACGAAAACTCAATTACCAACTGGATTGAAGTAGTCCCCCTTAAAGTAGTGTCTCTGTAAAAGTTACCAAAGGTGTATCACATGGTGGTGTACTTTTACCATTAATGTGGCTCTTGGTTATGGATGATCTGTAAGTTATACTTCAATCGTTCGGGTTTCGCGTCCGGGATTATGCTGCATTATTATAATCGTCCCCCTGAAGGGAAGCGTCTGGATTTCTGATTTGACCTGATGCAACAATACATCTATATTGAGGAGCATAAATAGGAACCTTCACGTAAATTCATCTAGGAGCGTCATCACTAAATCAGATTGCAATAAGCTTCTGCGTGTCATCTTGGATTCTAAATTATCTTGGAATTCCCACCTTGAATTTGAAATTCAAACAGCGATTGTGTTCGATTGTGAAACTTAATAGCCTACAGAGGCGCCGCAGGGTACAGTCAAATTTTCAACAAGTATACTAGCTAATTCCAGAAATGAATACGGTTAATGACAGATTAGTCATGGGTTCAATTTCTCAAAATCATTCTAAATGGTTCATCCTTCGAAAGATTTATAGATGTCTCAAGAATTTAGGGATGAGCCCCGTTGAAACTACTAGTTTTCTACTCGCAAATCTTGTATTTAAGGCGCCGCAAAGTCTGGGTATCCATTGATCAGCATTTCAAGCTGAGATCACAGCTCTGACTAATTCTGTACCTAGAGCGTTGAGTTGTGACGTCGAAAACCTCGTCTTTTGCATTGACTGCAAGGTTTGCGTAACCCCTTTGCGGGAACCTATTATTCCTTCATCATTAAATAATGATAAAGTTGCAATCAAACATTTGTTATTACATTTGTGAAGGCAGCATGGTTGAACACAACTGGTTATCGTCGATCGAAACAATTCAATCTACAATCGTTGTGATTCTGACTGACCATAATTGTTTCAAACAACATCAGATTTTACCACTTTAATCCCAACTCGATTGATGTAAATCAATTGACATCCTCACCCTGGGCTAAACTAATTCAGTTTGCTAAAAATGCAGAGATTTTTTAGTTTATTCCACATTTTTTTTAAATTTTTAGTGCCAAGAGCAAGCACTTGTGCAATTGAACATTATCAGACTATGTGCCTCATTAATTTCCTTAAAGCCCATTTTCTTGGGAGTTGATCCACATCTTTAATAAGTACTAGCTCTCATTTTGCTATGTTCAGTTCCATTTTATTCCATTTACTTCGCTTCTGTATAAGTAAAATATATTCAGTTATACAGACCTTCCCAAATGGTTGCGTTATATTCTGTGAAAGTCCTCCGTCGTGCTAAATAGTTGAATTTTGATTTAAATAGTTTGGTTCTGTTACTGTTTAAGGAAAATTCCCGAGGGTTAATGTTATTAAATCACTGAAAAACTATCGTTGTGATCTCTTCAAATTTTGAATGTTGGTAGACAACTATTATACGTAAATGGTGTGTGGCGAACATAAATGCTGCATCTCATAATCCACCCGTGTGTGGTACTCTTCGTGGTGTTTGGTATATAGTGCCATTCAGTACCATAACTTGTAAAATGTTCGGCAAACTTTCCGAGTAGTTTCAATTCACCAGCTTTTTACTCAACACCATAAAAATTAAAATTTGGGCTAAAAACTTGAGCTAGCTTCATAGAGGTCAGCTTTAGGTCTGCTGTTTAGCTACCAAACAACTGCACGATAACTTAAAAATAGAGTAAAGTATCCAATTGTGGAAAATAGGGTAAAGTGTCTACTCTCCTAAACAATATTACTTCTAAATCTCATTCATAGAGGCTTATATTCTATTTCTTTAGATAACGGGGGAAACTCATGGTGGTTCAAGTGGTTTTGGATTTTTATGGTGCATGGAGTTCTACTATAACACCATAGGTTTTTCTAAAGTTGGTTTTGCAGCAACACTATCATGAAAGAAGCGGAGCCGCATCATCATATATGAAGTAGATGGAACTTGATTTCTATCTCACTATTAAGTTAAACCTTATCCAATTCATTTTCTTCGAGGATCTCAATCAAATTCTCTTCTGCTCCAAACTAATTGAAGATCCCGTGTGTTGCCTGTCGGAATCAAGAATTCCGTCTACGAATACGAATTTATTCAATTTCCTTGCGCTTGGAGTGTAGAAAAAGGTCTTGGGTGCTAAATTGGGCCCTGGGCCACATATATCCAACTGATATTTGAACTAGGATTTCATTTGAATTTGGCAGGTTAAAAGTATAAATTGGTCAGAACAGAGTTATATGGTTCTAAAATGGTCACATTCATGCCTTACGTAGTTTAAAAATTTAAAAAAAAACGTCAAGTGGCAACTGAGCGAAATTGGCTCTGGTCCAGATATTGCAACTAAAACTACATTTAAACTTGACACGTTAAAGTATAAATTGGTCAGATATATCCATTCAAGTCATGTTTCGACGATAAGTACATTTAAATTTGGCACGATATATGTCGCATTAAGGGTTATGTTGTTTGAGATTGATAAACTCGTGCCTTATTTTCAAAAAAATCAGAAAAAATAGCGAAATTGAGCTTTGGGCTAGATACTTTTATTCACTCATGCCCTACATATCATCTTATGCCGTGCAAATTTTCGTTCAAATACGAATTCTATAGACACGTTAACGCATGCATGGGGCTATATATTGAAAGTAATTTCTAATGAATTCTTGGCTGGGCTAACTTCACGCAAGAGCAAGCGTAAGAGAGTTTCCAGCCCAGAAAGTTTTGTATTTTCTGGAATGAAATTTTGGGATAACTTCATAACGTCATTTTTTTGTTGCATTCTCGTCGCTCTAGCAACGTGTCTATGTAATTTTCTTTTCTTGTAACGAAGAGCCTAAAATTTGTGATTGCCATAAAGACCAGCTCCAATCCAATTAAAAAATTAATTTTCATATTTCCCTTGATGACTTAATAGAAAGGTTTTAAAAATGCGAAAAATCGTTTAGTCCGGTAATTACTTTCATTTCGATATTGAAATACGTTTCCCATTCCGAAGAAACAGTCAAGTACCATTTGACATTTCTCGCACGTAACAAATTTATTTTTGTGCCACTCATCGAGAGTACGTCATTAATAAAATTTACGAGATATATTGTCTTGATATATAAAATGTTTCGATTTGTACAAATTAATGGACAATTCATTCGACACTAATTTTATTATTTATTTCGTTGGAGATTGCAGATTGATGGGTCAAATGTAATGTTCGTTTTGTTGAGTATCCTCCGTTTTATGAATTTTTTATGTTGAATACAAAATATTCAAGGATTATTCAATCTTTGAATGGCCTACAGCGCAAGCTGGAGACCTCGCATTGTTTATCATGGTCATCAAGAAAACGGTGATAAAGGCTTCGATTAGTTTTTGTTCGGCGGAGAAAGATGGAACATTGTACAATTTCAAAATTTTATGTAACGAGTTTCTTTATTTCGGATGTCAATCAATTTATCGAGTTTTTTGTTTGGAGTGTTTTATTCTGTGATTTTACATTAAGCGTCCTTCGAGAAGTGGAAGTCGAATATATAATTGGTTTCATTAAGGTATTCGGCCATATGGATGATTGGTTAATTCTCTTCTCCATACTCTGTTCGGTGATGTTCTAGCTGGATTAAATTCGACTGTCGAGTTGCTCTATTTGTTTTTTTAATTTTTTTTATTATCCCTGCAATCTGTTCTGGAGCCAAGGCTCTCCCGCGGTTTGCGGGGGGAGGGGGAAGTCGGTGGTGCGCTCCGAAAGGGGTCATAGATTTATTTCATTTCATCACAGATCGTAATCTGTTGATGAAAATTCCCTTTGCATCCTGCCCCTATCAGGATTCAAACCCGGAAAATTCCCTTTGCATCCTGCCCCTATCGGGATTCAAACCCGGTACATCCTGATCCAAACGCCAAAGCTTTAACCACTGTGACATTTGGTCGATATCTTTGTTTGTTTTCCAAGACATAAATGAAATGTTGAAATGAGATGAAATGTTTTCCAAGACCAAGATCCGAGTTGAACTTTTTCTAACGTCGAGGCAAAATTTGCTTTCTACGATTATTCAGGGATGTGATTTCGTATTTGTGACCGCAATCGGTATAAGGCGGAAGACGTGAAAGATTTTCGTGGTACGGTATACTATTATTATCGTTCCAGTCATCTGTACAAAAACTATTTTTGGACACTTTCAATGCGTTTAATTTGGTCTAGATGATAGGGAGACCATACGGGAACAACAAACTCAAGCTGAGATCGAACATAGGCGGAACCGATTGTGAATAAACATTGTAGTGATTTTTTATTTCGATGGAACGAAATGATTTTGCATTTACTAATATTTAGTTGCAATTAATTAGTTTCGCAAGCGCAGTCCCATCGTCATGGTTTTTAATTACTTTAAACATTTTAATATCATCAGCGTATACCACCACGTCGGAATTTTGAACAACACTGATTAAGTCATTCGTGAAGATGATGAAGTTCTATAGACCCAAGTGAAATCCTTGTGGCACTGCAGAGCGAACAGTAATTGGTTTAGAGCATTACTCCCAATTTCATTATAATGCTTTCTATCATTTAAGTACGATAGGGGTTGATTTCCCTGGAGTTACAGACAACTAGTTCAAAGAGTTTAGGAATTGGAGGCAATGGTGAAATTTGCCTGTTACACGAAATGTCAACCCTTTTTCTCGCTTTAAATATTGGAGTTATTTTGGTTATTTTCAATTTGGATGGGAACATCTTGGTTTGCAGAGACTGGTTAAGGAGCATTTGCAGTGGTTCGAATAGTTCGGTACTGTATGTTTTCACAACAGTTGAAGGTGTATTATCTGGACCACAGCCATTACAGAATGCATTTCGATCTAGTAATTGAGCACCCGGCAAAGACGATAAAGATAAGTTATTAGGTTGGTACACAGATTGAAAAAACTTTGCAAACATGTTGACAGTGCACTAATGGTCAGTTGACTTATTCTTCTTGTAATACATGGAGGCGGGACATCTTTTTAGGATTACTTTCGATGTTGGTCTGTAAAGTCGCAATGTAGTTACGATATCTTAGTTGAAAATACTCCTCATACGAAATGTTTATCTCCTAACAGCTTCACAACCCATGTGATATTATTTAGAGAATTCTTCAGCTCTGATACGTTTTCCTTGTTAAAATTGAAACAGGCTCCAGGCGCGCTCCAAACAGGAAGAAAATTATTTTATGTTCAGTGAAACTTCCATCGCTTTGTGGTAGACGTCAGTTGAATCGAATAGTACCATCGACTCCACTATTTTGAAAATGGTTGAGTCACTGGAACGGAAGAGGTTCAGGTATATTTTTCGTACGAGTTAGAAGTGTTGTTAATCTGGTTCAAGTTTATACTTAAAAGGGAATCAATGAAGTAAGTTTCGGTTTCAGATGTTACGTTAAATGGAATATTACAATTGAGGCGAGGCCAGAATAGCAGGAAACATAAGGAAGATTAAAATCAGCTGCAATGAAAATTATGTCTCTAAGCTGCGTCATTTAGTGTTTGTTTGACAGCCATTGAAAGCAGCCAATCTGGTGAATTTTAACGAAAATGGAAAAAAGTGAAAGTTCCGTTGTGGTCGTACCAACACAAGTCCACAAGCCTAGCCAACAAGGTCAGTTTTTGCGATTTACATCGATTACCTAGAAAAAAAGGTAAAACGACCACTAGCGAATATTATTTATAGCTTTTGGACAGATTCGATATTAATTTGAAAATGCACACGTGTGTAGTCACCGTGGAAAAAGTCCATAAATTGGACTACGAACTGCTATTCCATCCCGAATATTCTCCAGATTTAGTCCCCTGCCACTATTTCCTGTTTCCAAACCTGAAGAAATGGTTCGGCTGTAAGAAAGAGATGTTGGTCCTTGAGAAAACCTATTACTAAAGAAATATCTTTTATTCGTAGTCACTGACTTATCAAATGTAATTGCAATTAAAAAATTTGGAGCTCAAGATATTATCATTAAAGTTAGTATCACAGATGACGTAAGCATCGAAATTAGTCTTTTCCACATACATAGTTATAAAACTGAGCGGCTTTTAAGAATTTGGTTAAAGGTGGTTTTAAGCGGAATAGGAAAATTTGGAATTTGTACTAAGGTTAAGAAAGGTTGTTGATTGGACTCCCAAGCCGAAAATTTTACCAACGACGCTTCCATTCGAATTCTTTCACCAGTAGTCCAGATGGCTCCAAAGATCAATGCAATGCAGTTGAAAATATAACATTTGCTGGTAAACTGACACGAAATGATGTATAGTCATAAATACGACCGTTTTCTTTGTTGTGTGAAATGTTGATGTAATTTGCAATTCTAATGACAAAGAGCTATCGTTGGGGTTCTACAGCTTTTATTTCATGAGATGATGTTCACGAATGCATTGAGGTTTACCTGATGCTGCTGATGTTATTACTGATGGAATAGGCTTTACATGCGATGATTCAGTTGGCGATACAATTGTTGTTAATATGATTTTTGTTAACGGGGTGTTGATAGCGAATTTGATGTTTGAGGTTGCCGAAGCGGCGGTTGATTGTATTGTTTAATTTTCATGTTGAATTTTTCACTGCAATCGTATTACTCTACGGTTCTTAGTTATATTAGAGTAATCTGGCGAGTAGCGTAACCTCATATTCTCCGCTCTCGTTTCTTTTGAGTACTAAGATGTTTCAGCTTCTAAGACAAATTGTTTCATAATTGTTATCTTGTGAAGATTCAAGATAATATCTCTTCCTGTTGCATAGTTTTTCGGCAACTTTGTTTGACAGGTGCCCGACCTTTGTCGACTATAGTGAAGTTTCCGACAAACTAAAAATGACAATAATCTTTACAACAGCCCACAAAGTGTAAACCTACCAAATTGACAAATTTTGTGTGTGCAATATATTCAATCGAGTTTTCCCGGACTCCCAACATGAAAATTGACCTGAAGTTTTTTCAGGTATGAACATCATTAATGCCTATCATTTGAGTCTATTTCCAGTCATGACACTTTAAACAGTGAACTTTAAGAAATTTTCAAATTTTGTGTGTGCGATGTATTCAATCGAGTTTTCCCGGACTCCCAAAATGAAAATTGACTTGACGTTTTTAAAATGATATTCAATGGAAGGCAGTTCATTGGGAATATTTTCTGGACGTGTTGCTATAGATTCATTTCCCTTTTTACCTCCCCAAACATCTAATAAAGCACTAATAAGCATTTGCTTGGGTAATTTATTTTAAATGTTTCGAATTAAACATTCTTACTTTAATTTTTGTAGTTGTTTTTTTTAGGATCAGCAAAAATAAATGTCTAATATAATTTATTTATTTCCGACGTGTAACTTGAATCTGCATTATCGGCATTTTTTTGGCTGGAGTTTTCGATGAACATGTTACCGACAATTATCGGCTGTCATTGTCGTTTGATTAGTTTGAATCTACATTATCGACATTTTTCGGCTGAACATTTCCGGCTAACTTTAATAGGGTGGATTGGTAACATAAAAATAGAGTGAGACGGATGATAAATTTGGTAAAAAAATCTATGTTAGCATGATTTCATATACCGTTAAGCGTAGACATCTCTACGCTGCCTTGTCATTGACCATCGAACCGCCACTACACATGAATATTGTAGGTAAAATGTAATCAGAATATTTGTGTATATACACTTTTAAGCTTTTGTAAGGTTTTTTGTCAATTTGTCGGAAACTTCACGCTACCCCTTTGTAAAAATAAAGTTTCAATCGCAGTTTTAAATTTCCTTCCGACAAAAGCTGTCACATATTTTCTACATACTAACAAAGTTCTCAAGTTCTAACCTTTTTGGTTACGCATAAGGCAGGTAAATATTGATATGATTTACACGCTATCTATAAGAACAAACTTATTTGCATTCCAGTTCCCCTTACAAGTACCTTCATACACAAATTCCTACTCGCAAAAAAAAAATCTTGAATAATATTCTTCCTGAACGCAAAAGATAAATCATCTCGCACATGTATATTTGTTACTGAGGGGGAACATACAACGAAGAAGATTATTAGATATGAGATTTCATTATGTTATCTTATGTAGGTTCTATAATTTTATCATAAAAAAAGATGAAAAAGTTTTGTGTGCGTGTGTGTATGCGAGTAAGTGATTTAGTATATACACATACATATATGAAGTGCGATGTAGTGAGGCTGAAGAGGATGGGAGGAAAATCATTTTTCTTTTTTCTTTCATCACTTCCTACGCATTATTACCAGGAACAAACAAAATATTTATGGAACGAAAAATTACCTAATTTCCTTTATTTTTTATATGGTTGAATTATCAAATCCTGTTATTCACGACTTAAGAAAGCACAAGCAGAATAAAGCAAAACAAAACCAAAATCACACAAAGAAAAAAGTTCACTTCCATAATTTATATTGGCTTTAGCTATGTAACGCTACTTTGCGGTACAGATTATTTTCAACGGAGGACGACAAGGAACGCACAATGGGAATTTATGTATATATGCAAAATAACGGCAAGTGTGTGTGGGTGTGTGTGTGTACGTGTACATGTGTATGCAGTGGGATGGGATATAATGTTGTTAAAAATTTTGTTGCTTTGATAGCGGAATGATATGCCTTAATTATGGATATACCTGACATTATTCACATTAATTCCAGCCTATACGCGTGACGCGAAATAATAAGATTTGTCTGACGGAATTTGAGACAGTGTCATCTCTTTCTCTTATATCTCTTATATATTTAGATTTTCTAGAAGACGTTGGCAAACAACAACAGTTTTTCTGTACTTTTCTATCGTAAGCTAAGCTAACCAGTATTTACTTGAAATTCGTATCCGTCACGCCAGTCGGAACCATATCAGCCGGAACTAAACAAATATGGCACAAGTAGCACGATGCATTGAGCATCATTGTGTAATATTTGCTTTTTCATCCGGAACCTTATAAGTCTAGCCAGAACCTGATAAAGCCACCTAGAACCATATAACAGCCAAATTAACTATGGAACAAGTAGCACAATGCATTGTGCATCATTGTGCACTATATAATTTTTCGACCGAAACCTTATATATCCACGAACATACGGTATTTATGGAAAAAACCTTACAAATTCAGCCGGAACCATACCCTCCACAGCCAAACTAACTATGGCACAAGTAGCTCGATGCATTGTGCATCATTGTGCACTTTATGATTTTGTAGCCGAACCTAAGAATGTTAGGTAGGGCCATTAGCTATGTGAACCAACAACCCCTATATCAACGCAATGGAGAGAAAGATGTTTTATGGAGCTAGACCCACTCTTTCATGTCGCCATCCGGTGAGCACAGAATGAACCTTGTTTCATCAGTGAACAACACATACTTCCATTCATACGTAGTTCAGCTGACGTAGTTTCGGACAAAGGTCAAACGGTTTTTTCGATGGATTGGGAGAATCTCTGGCCGTGAAGCACCTCTGCTCCCTACAGCCATTCTTGCTCAATGCAAATAATTATGCGACATTTTCTGGTCTCATAATTAAAATATTTGCTAATATTAATAACATAACAACAACTATAAAATCATACATGTTGATATTTACATTCGCGTGAAGTTTGTCCTAAACTGTCCTACAAAAAAAAAATTTTGAAGTTTTTTAGGACAAATTTCACTGTACAAAATAGTGAAGTTTGGCCTTAATCCTAAAACCTTTTAAATGTGGTAGTTAGTATAATATACTAAATTCGGATAAACCGATTAAACCATTAAATGATTCGTTTATACGTACTAATGTAGATTGAACTTGCTACGAAGTTGATATTAGCCAATATTCTGGGAAACAAATAGAAAATGGCCACAAGAATTAAATAAATATTAAGGAAATATTTATTATGTTTAATAATAGTTAATCCCAGTTTAATTAAGACAAAATTAAGGTCAGCCAAATTTGCCGTGGAGTACTACAAATCGAACGTACAATTTTCTTAATTTTTCCGGGAATCTCCTGTTAACCAGCACGTGAAGTTCAAATTGGGGGTTTAGTTCACACGTTAACACGTTTACCCTATTAGCATCCGCGTTAGCACCATTTAATAAAAATTGCTCCTCCAAAAGATATTTTTCAAACTAAACCAATTTTACACGCTTGTATCTAAGGATGTTTCTTGTAGAATACAATTTTGAAAAATAAATTGTTAGTACTTTTTCAAACTGTACTTGTAGGTATTATATCCTTTGCTACAAAATATTTTACGTCTAAAATTGGCTTAATTTGAAAAGGTACTAACTTTATATTTAAACTATCGCATCTTCTACAAGAAATAAATTACTTATTCCATTTTTATCCACTACAGCCACAATTTCAATCACCAAAAATCTTCCACGAGAAATACCCTTTGCTACAAAATATTATAAATGCACAAGTATAGTTTGAAAAAGTACTAACAATTTATATTTGAAAATTGTATTCTACAAGAAATATCCTTAGATACAAGCGTGTAAAATTGGTTTAGTTTGAAAAATTTCTTTTGTTTTTCATTACGTTCATAGTGTTGAAGTGAAGACTAATAAACTCTGTGTGCATAATTTTAGCAATTCGAGATGATTCGTGATGACTCTGGAATATACGGGCGATTGTTCTCTGTTATTCCACAATAAATTGTTAAATCGGCTAATGGAAACTTATCTAATTTCCATTCTAGAAGTGCGCCGATTTGTCGAACTAGAGAGTAAGTTAAAATTACTTAATGAGCTTTTATATTATATAGTACATAAATTATAGTTAACGGTAATTAGCAAAAAAATTTGTATAACTCTCTTTATTAAGTCTTTAGCTTTCGGAATATTTTCGGTTCCATTCTCAAAAGAATAATAAAACAATTTTACAAAAAAAAAAAAACATTTTCTATACAAAATAAAAACGAAATCAAGGCTATCTAAAATGTGGCTATTTTTCTGTAGATATCGTTAGTTGCTAGTAAAAATATATTTTTTATTTTAGCTAGGCAACAAATTTCGTATCTACAGAAAAAACACTTTACAATATAAAATTTGACTTTAAAAAACTTAAATTGAAAATAATTGTTTCCATATTAACTAAAATTGGAAATGTGTAAAAGCACAAAATCAAATTAGAAAAATATATCGTATGAATTGCAAATATAAGCGTAATCGTTAATTTTATTGTTCCGAATGATGTTCCGAAAGTGCACATTTTTGATTTGAACTTCCCGTGGCACCACGTATATGACTTTTTTTTTATCGTTCATAATTTATATTCTTGTTTGGAGGGTTGTAGCCCTTTGGCTAGTCCCCTTTAAAATTTTATTATATTTTTAGTCGATCCTGATTGGATCTTGTAGATCATGCGGTTTTTTCTTTCGCAGCCGTCTTACTGGGCTTGAATCATCCAACATACCACGTATCGCAGCATTTTGGTGTAGACTAATACGTTGCATGTGTTTTCTCGCGTGTTTGCTTATTTCTTCACTAACGAAATCCATCTACAGATCTCTATGGAGGTTGTCATTTCTTATGGACCACGGTGCATTAACTATTCCACGAAGGACTTTGCTTTGGAATGACTGGATGATATTGACATTGGTTTTCTTTGTACAGCTCCAGAGCTGAATACCGTAAGTCCACACAGGTTTTAGGATTTGCCGGTATAGTAACAATTTATTATGTAGAGTTAGCTCAGAATATTTTCCTAAGAGCCAATCCATCTTTCTGTATTTGATGTTGAACTCTTATTTTTTCTTTTTCACATGCTCTTTCCATTTTAGTTTCGCGTCTACAGTCATGCCTAGTGGGAGTTCAATTCTACTGGTATCCATTTGACCTTCTTGTTGGTAAAGTTTACGTGAACAGATTTTGTTTCATTAAGTTTTATTCGCCATCTCTTGGTCCAGGTACTGACAATATTAGTAGCTCTTTGCAATTTGCTTGTAGATTCTTCTATGCAATTAGCAACTGCTAAGATGGCCGTATCATCCGCAAACGTCGCTATGTTAGTCTCCTCTATCGTTGGCAGGTCCGAGATGTGTAGAACATATAAAGTTGGTTCCAGAACGCTACCTTGTGGTACCCTTGCTGATATTTTCTTTATTTCTGAGTATTCGCCATCTAATTTAACTCGAAAGTGTCGGTTAGATATGTAAGATTTTAGAATTTCATAAAACTGCTTTGGTAAGTCTCTTTGTAATTTATATTCCAAACCTTTATGCCCTACTCTGTCAAAGGCCTGTGCTACATCCAAGAAGACGCTTGAACTATGTTAAGCGTTAAGCTAACTATATTATGTTTGTAATTCGGTTTACTTGTTCTATTGTTGAATGGTTTTCTCTGAAGCCAAATTGCCAAATTTCTCTTTAGGAATAGTTTCTCGAATAATTTTGAAATTATTGGGAGTAAGGAAATCGGCCTATACGAATTTTTGTCATTAACTGGTTTGTTTGGTTTAGGTATGATAATTACTTCTGCTACTTTCCATTGACTTGGAACGTGTTTAAGTCTGAACACTGCATTAATTATTTGGAGTAGTTTACGTAAACCTGTTTCAGGAAGAGCTTTTACTATTTGTCCTGTAATTAAGTCATATCCTGGAGATTTCTGTGTATTTAGGTTGAGATTGATTTCCTCTTTTAATTCGTGTAGTGTGACAGGAGATATATTGCAGTTATCCATTTTATACACTGGTGGTATGTTTTCCTCGGTAGTGGCTGAAACGTGTTCTCGAGGTGGGTTGCAAACAACGAAGCTTTTTGCTTTGCACTTATAGCCCATGTGCCATCTTCATTTTTTACTGGTGAAATTTGTAGTTTAGGTCGTTTTAAACTTTGTGTCGCTTTCCAAAGGGAGTACTCGGTATCTTTTTCCCCAGTAAGGCCACTCAAGTATTTATTAATGGATTCGTTTTTGATTTCTTTAATTAGCAACTTTAGTTTATTGGATAAAAAATTAAGAGTTGTTTTATATTCTGGCGCTCGACTTCTTTGCCAGGCCTTTCTTGCTTTTCGTTTTGCTGCAACCAGTTCCCTAACTTCTAGAGGAGAAATACAATTTCGGCGCATTTCCTTTGAACTTGAGGGGGTACTACTCCACGCCGCTGCTTGTATACTGTTGTTGAGTTGTTCTAGTTCTTCTTCTAGCTCTATCGGGATTTTAATTGGCACCTGAAGATCAATATTATCCTCAAAAAGTTTCTGGAATTTCTCCCAACAGGTTTTTTTGTTCGTTAGCGAAGGTGGACTAGTTTTTTTAATAATCGTTGCACTGATTGTCATAATAACAGGCGTATGATCCGACATAATCCACTCGCTGCTTTCTAGGTATATGTAGTTTTCGTCTATACCTCTGGTGATAAAGAAGTCAATGATATCGGGTATTATGTTTCTATCCGTAGGCCAATAAGTTGGTTGGTCTGAGCATAGTCTTCCTGCTGTAAACAGCCCTCTTCCTTTTTTAGAGGTTACTCTTGATCCCCAGTAGGTATTTTTTCCATTAAAATCACCTCCGATTATGAAACTTGATCCAAGTGATTTAAATAACGTGCAATAGTCTTGTTTAATTAAATTACATCTTGGGGGGCAATATATTGACGATACACTATATTCTTTGTTGTTATTTATAAATACTTTTAAGGTGACTACTTGCATAAATTCCTCTTCAATTTTCAGATCTATAAAGTGTTTGATGTTTTCTTCTATAACCACCGACGATCCTCCCCTTGCCCTTCCTGCTGGATGAATGGCGTGGTAACAATTGTATCCATATATTTTAAGATATGAAGTTGAAGTAAAATGGGTTTCCGATACTAGGCATACTCGTATATCTATTTTTTCAGTATTTAGGAAAATTTCTAATTCTGGAATATGTTGCATTAGCCCATTTGCATTCCAGGTTATTATTCTTAATGTTTTATTTGTTGTTGTTTGCATCATTCTAATAGAGCATGGATTTCATTTCATTTAGAGAGTCCTGCTTATCTAACCTATTGCTTAGAGCTTGAAGGCATTTCTCTTGTTTAGCTAGACGAATGTTAAGAGCTTCCATGCTTCTTAGTATCTTTTGGAGCACTGCTGTACCTTCAGTAGTGTGCTCCGAAATAATTGGTTTTATCATGACTACTTGCGAGTACAGTTTTGGTTTTGATTCTCCCGTTTTACTAGCATGAGGTTAAGGTTCCTCTTTGGTTCCTCCTGGACTTTGTTTTCGCGTTTCATTTCTCATTCGTTGTAGCTCCTTAGCATTTCACATCCCCGGTAGTTTGCGGGATGTGACTTATTGCAATTGACACATTTTGCAGCAATATTTTTACTAACCCGGTATACTAGGGGATGATCTTCCACTCTTTCCACACATCTTCCACTTTTTGTTTGTTATTAAAAGTGAGCATAAATAGTGGAAGTCCTCTTTTGTTAACTTGAACTCCTTGAAACGGCATTTTCTATTTGATAACCCTTTTGCTTGAGATCCTCAATAATTTCCTCTTTTGCCCAGGTTGGGTGAAGACCTCTAGCCATAATTTTAATTGGGCGATCATTCTTATCCTCATAGGTAAACCACTGATGCCCCTCGGAATTAAGCTTTGTAGCCAAAGCTCTATAAGTTTCAGAGTCTACAACGTTAATTTTCCAGACGCCGTTGTTTAGAGATACGAGTTTGTACTCGGCTATCGTAATCGATTTCATACTCGATTGTATAGTGGAGAAATTTGATATCCCGACGACATTTATTGATGGAGGTGATTTTTCTTTCGGTTTAGCTGGTTGTTGTTCTAGAGTTAGTTGTTTCTTGATGATTAACTGATTTCTGGCAATCTCTTTTGAAGTTGATGGTAAAGTCACCGCCATTTCTGGAGAGTGTTGCGCTTTGCTTTTCTTACTTGGTCTTTTATTCCGGTTCAACATCCAATTTGTTTCTCTTTCTAATTCTTCTTCGTCCGTATGGAAGGAATTAATGCCATCATCGACTGTTGCGCTAGGTGTCGTCCCAAATTCTGCACGTGTGTCAACTGCTTTTTTGAGTTCTTCATTTTCTTTCATTAAAATTGTAAATTCTTCTTTCAATTTAGTAGTAAATTCTTTTATTTCTCTTAGTTGTTCACGGAGTTCGGCATTTTCCTTCTCGTACTGAAATATATTTCCAGTTGAAGATCTTGGTGATCTTGATAATTTGGAACTTCGTCCAAATGGGTTAAACAATGATTGGCCCACTCCAGAATCTGTTGGGCCTGCCTCCGAAGAGTGTGGATTTGGCAGCATATCTGCCGCTGTACCACCTGGGGTATTACATTCCGAATTTGTTGTATTCATTGTTTGTTTTAGCCAGTTTATACCACGACACCACCACACATTTTACGCCAATTTATTGGTGGGGGTTTTCCTAGAACATGGAAATTTTTTATAGAAAATCGCTTACTACGTACGTAGTTTATCGTATTGCGAAATGAGAATACTAACACCCTTAGCCCCTATAACTTTTCAAGGGATGATGATTTTCGGTTAGATTAGATCCTCATTATCTCGAATGTACACTTAGTATTTGGTGGGAGTTTTCCTAGGACATGGAAATTTTTATGGAAAATCGGTTATTACGTACGTAGTTTATCGTATTGCGAAATGAGAATACTAACATCCTTAGCCCCTATAACTTTTCAAGGGATGATGATTTTCGCTTAGATTAGATCCTCATTATCTCGAATGTACACTTAGTATTTGGTGGGGGTTTTCCTAGGACATGGGAAATTTTTATGGAAAATCGATTACTACGTACGTAGTTTATCGTATTGCGAAATGAGAATACTAACACCCTTAGCCCCTATAACTTTTCAAGGGATGATGATTTTCGGTTAGATTAGATCCTCATTATCTCGAATGTACACTTAGTATTTGGTGGGGGTTTTCCTAGGACATCGGAAATTTTTATGGAAAATCGACTACTACGTACGTAGTTTATCGTATTGCGAAATGAAAATACTAACACCCTTAGCCCCTATAACTTTTCAAGGGATGATGATTTTCGGTTAGATTAGATCCTCATTACCTCGATTGTACACTAAGTATTTGGTGGGGGTTTTCTTAGGACATGGGAAATTTTTATGGAAAATCGATTATTACGTACGTAGTTTATCGTATTGCGAAATGAGAATACTAACACCCTTAGCCCCTACATCTTTTCAATGATTTTCGGTTAGATTAGATCCTCATTATCTCGAATGTACACTTAGTATTTGGTGGGGGTTTTCCTAGGACATGGGAAATTTTTATGGAAAATCGATTACTACGTACGTAGTTTATCGTATTGCAAAATGAGAATACTAACACCCTTAGCCCCTATAACTTTTCAAGGGATGATGATTTTTGGTTAGATTAGATGCTTATTATCTCGAATGTACACTTAGTATTTGGTGGGGGGAAAACTTTTATGGAAAATCGCTTACTACGTTACGTAGTTTATCGTATTGCGAAATGAGAATACTAACACCCTTAGCCCCTATAACATTTCAAGAGATGTAGATTTTCGGTTAGATTAGATGCTTATTATCTCGAATGTATACTTAGTATTTGGTGGGGGTTTTCCTAGGACATGGGAAATTTTTATGGAAAATCGCTTACTATACGTATACGTAGTTTATCGTGTTGCGAAATGAGAATACTAACACCCTTAGCCCCTATAACATTTCAAGAGATGTAGATTTTCGGTTAGATTAGATGCTTATTATCTCGAATGTATACTTAGTATTTGGTGGGGGTTTTCCTAGGACATGGGAAATTTTTATGGAAAATCGGTTACTACGTACGTAGTTTATCGTATTGCGAAATGAGAGTACTAACACCCTTAGCCTCTATAACTTTTCAAGGGATGATGATTTTCGGTTAGATTAGATGTTTATTATCTCGAGTGTATAATTAGTATTTGATGGGGGTGGCACATGGGAAAATTTTATGGAAAATTGCTTACAACGTAAATGTATGGTATTACCAATTGAGCATACTGAACGGCCCTAGTCCCGTTTATTGCCGCGAAACACTTAGTTGGGGTTTAAAGGGTTTTCTATATTTTAAAAATGGTGTTACGGATTTGTATATTTATTTGCATTATTTTATATAAATTATAATTTACTCGTTTATGCGAAGTTTTACGCATACATTGAAATAAAAATGGCGGATTTAAATTTTTAGGAAAGTTTAGGAAATACTTCACTATCATAAATTTGTTGCCTAGCTAAAATAAAAAATATATTTTTTCTAGTAGCTAACGATATCTACAGAAAAATAGATTGTTCCTTCTCTCTTGATTCTCTCTTTTGAGAATGGAACCGAAAAGGTTCCGAAAGCTAAAGACTTAATAAAGATAGTTATAAAAAATTTTGAGCTAATTACCGTTAACTATAATTTAGAAAGTAAGTCTTGTAGTTCTTAATCGCCTTGTTGGGCTTTTGCGATCGTTGTGATGTCGGCGACCTCTATGTCTTTACCTTGTATATGCTGTATAACTGCCGTAAATTGAGAGACATAGTTAGTCTAAATGGCGTTCTTGCCTAGGATTTCATTCCGCTTTAGAGGAAATTCCTCTAGTAGTCCAAATAGCATTCGGGTGAATTCGTATAAGCCAAATGGTGTGGTAATTGCGGTTTCACGTATGTCGACTTTTGAAAAAATTGAGCATCCATTTAATTGCATGGAAAAATGTCGGTTGCGGGGAATAGGGTAAACGTGTTAACGTGTGAACTAAACCCCAATTTTAACAAAGCAAACGTGTTTTTCTATTAGATATGACCTAATAGCATCTCACTATATAATGCTGGTTTATTGGAAATTCCCGGAAAAGTGCATAAATCTTTACATTTTTGGTATAAAATGATTTTATATAACGATTTGTTCTATAATTCGTTCTAATTTGTTGTTGTTGCTTTTTAGGACAGATTTAGGACAAATTTCACTAACGTATATTTACAATGTTCTACCTACGTAGTTAAACATTAGCCAAATTAATTATGTTGGATGGTTTCAACAGCATAACAATATGTATAACAACGATGTTACCATAACGCGAGATTTATTCTCAACTTTAGTTGGGAATTAAAAAAAATGATTTTTTATTCAAATTCACTTTACACTTTTATTCTATAAACTTAATAGCTAGTGTTCAATCTTTAGATTGATATACAATGAACTTAACTTTACACCTTTTTTATTAGATAAACTTAATAATTATTAATCAATCTTTGGATTGATATATAATAAACTAAACTCTTTAGAGTTAGCACTTGAATTATAATATCTTGAGAGTGAACTCTTGGGAGTCACGATTATAACTAAATTTCATACTTTTTTGTTTCTTAAGATTTTCGTTTTTATGTTTTGTTAATTTTGCATAAGTATAATTAATATGTAATGAAATTAAACACATATTATTTCCGTTCTACATTTAGTGTAATCTTATATCAATTTCCTATAAGTATGAAATTTTAAAATGCTGAAAATGTATTTATTTTCCTGAGACAATTTTATAAATTTGATAGTTAAAATAAAATTGTCTCATGAGCATTTTTATTTTCTTCACGTGGCATGTCTTGACATGTAACTCTCCCTTCGTTAGCTTCAGAACTCTCCTGAGTTCTGTTTACATAATTAATTTTAAATTGTTTTTGTTTATAAAAAATATATGATATGAGTATAATTATTATTAAAATTACTATAACGATTATGGTTCCTCCTGAATATTCAATAATTTTATTGTATTTTAAAAGTTCAATTTCATTTATGTTTTTATTCGTTTCCAATATAATTTGTTTAAAAGTAAATGTGTTATTTGTTGGCTTATAATCTAGATTTGGAATTATAAAATTATCATTTTCCTCCTTAATGCTATTTGAGAATATCTTATTATCTAAGTTAATAGTACAGTTATAAAATTTAATAAAATAATTTCCTTTTAACACAAATTTTCTTTCATCAATATTTGATTTTAAAGTTAAATTATTGGCATGTTGAATTATTATTATGTTATCATTAATATGGTAAATTTCATTATTACAATTTTTTATTATTTCACAATTCTTATTTAATATACAATGTTTTAATTCTGATAATTGATTAATATCTTTATTATTGTCATATTTATAATAACGATTATTAATTTCAAATGTTTCGACTATTTCATTATTTATAATTTTACAATCTTTCTCATTTGATAATGGAACTATCAATTTTTTATTTATTCTTGTCATTTTATAAGGGATTTTAATTAGGAATATTAGTTTATTAGTGTCGGTTTTAGTAAATCCTACTTTAAGGTTTTGTAACTTATCAATATCTATTTGGTATTCAATAATTTCATTATGATTTAGTAAGGAAGGGTGTATGATGTTTAGGTTGCTAAATATTATATTATCTTGTAAGTCGTTTATTAATCTATCTATTTCCTTAATTTTCAATTTAAGATCTAATATTATTAGCCTAGTTAAAGTTTGATTGTCCTTAATTGTTATGAAATTTTGAATGGCTTGTCTGTCATCTTCAATTGTATAGTATAATTTGTAAATAGTGTCGTTAAGATTATTGTTTATTTTGATTTGTTTATTTATATTTGATGCTATGTTTCCATTATTACTATCGATTGTCTCTAAATGTTTATTAATTATCTGTCTGTCCTCGTCATCCATGGTACCGGAAATCCATTTATTTATGGTTCCTAAGAAATTAATCAATCCTCTTTTATGGATTGAATGATGTCCTGTTTTTAATGTCATAAGTTTAGTTAATAAAAGGTTCAGTTCGTCTAATAATTGTCGACAAGTAATTTCTGTAAAATTTGATATAATTTCCTGTATTGAGATTTTCAGTTCTAAAATTGTCGTCTCTATTGGATCTAAGTCTATGATATGTAAAGAATAGTTGTATGTTTTTGGTATTAATTTATCAAATTCTTTAATAATGGTGTATCCGTTATCAGTCTCGATTTTCTCGACTGAGAGTTGAGCATGTGTCGGTATTGTCATCAGTATCATCAGTGTTAATACGATTATAATCTGCAAATTTTAGAGGTCGTTTAATGTTAGTCGGGTGTACGTTTGCTAAATTATGTCTTCGGAATTTCGGTTGGTCTTTATGTCTTAAAGACTTATAGTTTTTAATATAACCTTGCTCTCTAACTTCCTCGTAATCTTCTCTAGTTCTGTTATATTTGTCTAATCTTTTATTTTGGGCAAGTGTTAAGTTCTTATAGATCTCGTCTTTGTTTTGAATACCTTCTTCTGCTTTTGAAGGGGTACCTTTTATTGTACTGTGGTACTGGTTATTATAGGTTTTGATTGCTTCTAGCATTTGAATTCGTACTGGATTCATTTGTTCTAGATTTAATATTCTTAATTTTTCCGTTAAGGAATTATTTAAGCGTTCCATATCTGCGTTTCCCGTGTGGCTATTTGGTTTAGCTAAGTGTAATTCAATATTTTGTTCGTTTAGAAATTCTTTAATATTAATATGCTTGAACTCATTGTCAGCTATGATTTTTAAGGGTTTTTTGTGATTAAAGTACATTTTAAGTTTTTCTATTATCTCAATATGGGTTCTATTTTCTAAAGGATAGGCTGTCGCGAATTTTGTGAATTTATCTATAAATATTAAAAATGACTGTTTCCTATTAACATAGGTAATAATATGAATAATCTGATTCTTGTCCGTCGGTAGTTCTGTTTTTTTAAATTTTGGCTTAATTGGGTTTCTGTCATATTTTGCCCTACAACAAATTTCACAATTATTAGTTATTTTGTTTATAGTGATTTTTATGTTTTTACTGTAAATTTTGAATTTTAGGTCTTCGTAGAATGCTGTCATCCCTGGATGTCCCTGATCTTTATGTTGTTTTGATATTACTCGTATTAACTCGTCTTCGTTTTCTATATCTTGAGCAAAGTAAGAACATTTGACAAATTTAGTAGTGGGAAATTCGTTCACTAAAATTTGCTGAATGTGGTAAAATTCCTGATCGGTTATTTGAGTGTATATTGCAACTTTGCTTCCAGCTACATAATTTTTTAGTTTCCTAACTAATTCTTCTCTGGTCAATTTTGGATTTAAATTTATTCTCCTATTTCCTAATATGTTTTCAAATTCTTGACTAAAATTTTCTGTAAAGATTATTTGAGTTTTGAATCGATTTACTATTGTCTCGAGAAAAGAAATTCTATCGTTTTGTTCTTCCTCTTGCGAATGGATGGTTGGTTGCATTGAATTATCGTCTTCAATATTTTCGTCTATTACTTCCTCGTTATTAACTTCTTGTTCGAGAAAAATATTTTGTAAAGATAACCTTCTCCCTTCGTTTGATTGAGAGATATCTTCAACTTGATTAATTTCGTGGGTTTCGGTGTTTATTCTTCTTAAAAAGTCGGCAATAGTGTTCTCTTTGCCTTTTAAATATTCAACTTTGATATTATATTCTCCTAGAGATAAAATCCACCTCTGGAGTCTAGGGTTTAAATCTTTTCCCAAATACTTCGTGTGTAACCACTTTAAAGCTTGGTGGTCCGTTTTTAGCTCAAACGGCTTTCCATAAATGTATGGCCTGAAATATTTCACGGCCCATACAACGGCGAGTAGTTCTTTTTCGGTTGTGCTGTATCGGATTTCATGGGTATTGAGAGTTCTGCTAGCGAAAGCAATTGGATGATTGTCTTGGAGTAGCACAGCTCCAATTGAAAATTGACTTGCGTCTGTATTTAAAACGAAAGGTTTGTTGAAATCGGGGTACTTTAATATAGGGTGAGATGTGAGTATAGTTTTCAATTGCTCAAATGCATTAACATAACTAGGATCTAACTTGTTTATTTTAGAATTTTTCTTTAGGTATTGTGTCATTGGTTTAGCTATCTTCGCGTAATCTTTGATAAACTTTCTATAGTATCCCGTGATACCAAGAAATGACTTAATTTGTTTTGGAGTTTCGGGTAATTTTAGTTGTGTTATATCACTAATTTTCTTTAAGTTGGGCTTAACCCCTTCGGTTGTCAGCAAATGTCCCAAATATTCTGTCTCCTTGCAGAAAAAGTTGCATTTATCGATTTGAATTTTAAGTCTGGCTTCCCTTAAGCGATTAAATATCTTATTTATACTATCGACGTGTTCTTGCATTGACGTACTAAAAATTAAGATGTCGTCCAAGTATACAACGCATATTTTATTAATAAAGTCTCTCAACACGGAATTCATAAGTCTTTGGAATGTGGCGGGGGCATTTTTCAACCCAAAAGGCATCCGGATATACTCATAGTGTCCAAAAGGAGTAGAGAAAGCAGTTTTATTTTGGTCTTCTTGATTGACCATAATCTGGTGGAAGCCTTTTGCCAAATCTAATGTCGTGAAATATTGTGCACGACCTAATTTATCTAAGATATTTTCAATATTCGGGATAGGAAATTTATCATCTACTGTAATTTCATTTAATTTCCTATAATCGATTACAATTCGCCACTTCTTGATATTAGAATTGTCCAATTTTTTGGGCACAATCCAAAGTGGAGAATTGTACGGTGAATTTGATTCTCTAATAATACCCTGTTTCAGCATATCTTGTATTTGCTTTTCAATTTCTTGTTCGTGAACCTGTGGGTATCTATACATTTTGCTATAAATTGGGCTTTCTTGTTTCAACTTTATTTCATGGCTTATCTCGTGAGTAAAAGTCAAATTATCGCTTTCACTGTAGAATAAGTCTTTATTATTTATCAATATTTCTTTTAAACATATTTTTTCTTCCTTATTTAAATGTGTTTGATTAATTTTATTAAAAATTTCCATCTTCCGATCAGATATTGGTTCAAGATGATTTACTTCGGTAAATTCATTTGGATAATCAATGTCTGTGAAGGGAATTATATATTGGTTGAATATCTTTAGATATTCATTTTTTAGATCGACGGTCGCTTCAAAAGGTTTTAAAAAGTTGATGCCTATTATGGCATCGTATTTCCTGCTCTTTAGAGGGAAAACTTTCCAATTGAGCGTTCCCGTCTTTATGAATTCTTTTGGGATAGGTGTCAAAGTTTTTTGTGTTACATAATTCGGACCTCCCAAAGAATTATATTTTAAAGGGTTTTCGAGTGTGATTAGTTTATATTTTAAAATGTTTGGTTTTATCAGACTCGTGTCTGATCCGGTATCGATTAAACAATTTATTTTAACGTTATCGAACGTCAACTTGACTATGGGGAGTTGATTGTCGGAGGCAGTTCTGTAAAATTTACTTCCCCGTTAATGGTACTGTCTCTATTGATATTGTCCACTTCCATTGGTTCTAATTGTCTGTAAGAATTGTTTGGTTTTATTCTATTAAACGTATTCCTATACTGACCCGATCTATTATTGTTAAAATTCCCTGATTTGTTAACATTTTGTCGGTTGTTATAGTAAGTATTATTATGATTATTTCTAAAATTTGGTGGGTTATAACGATTTGAATGTGTGTGATTATTACTGTTATTATTTTGGTTACTCTTATTTTGTGACATATTATTTGAAAATTTATAATTTTGATTTCTGTTTCTATTTATTCTATATTCAATTTTGATGATATCTTCTGCCAAATATATTTCGGACTGGCAGAAAATATTATCTAGTTCGAAAAGTGACTTGTTAGTATCGATCTGTAATTGTACGACGGGAATTATTTTTGATTTTAAAATTTGTACAAGTTCGCGATCTATCGAATGATAGGTAAAATTGTCCACATCGTCGAAATCACAGATTTCACTACATTCACTTTTTATTTTATTTAATTTATTAAACATATCTTTAAGATTGAATACCTTTATTTCCTTGGCCTGGAAGAGTAGCTGGTGTATTGTGGTTTTCGGGCGATACTTCAAACGTAGCTGTTGAATTACGTTCGTCCACGTTCGCTGCTCCTCTGGGATTTCCATGATGGTGTTCCTGGCATTTCCAATGATTTTGGTGTTGATCAGTTTTCTTAAACAGTAATGTTTAAGATCTTCATTATTCTGACCACACAGACTCTCTGTGTCGAGAATACTTTTCAAGAAAGATTTTAATTTGTACGAGTCTTCTCCCGAAAAAGGCTGGATTTCGTTAAAGTTACGTATAATTTGATCTGGGCTCAAGTCGAATTTAGTAGTTTTCACGGTTTTGATTGTATTTTCCTGTGCTGTTATTTGTTGTTGTAGCACTTTAATTTGTTCAATCAACAGCTGTTGCTGTTGTTGTTGTTGAGCTATTTGGTTTTGTAACGATTCCATTTTCTCACTTAGTTTAACACTTAATGTTCTAGTTCACTTTTCTATTATTTCTTGAATTTGGAGTCTCGTTTTACACTTTTCTTTCTTACACGTTTCTATTTAACTAATAATCTTAATATTATATAATGTTCACACTTTGTTAGATTTAAAAAATTAAATTTAAAACACTTTTAATGAAAACGTTCGTTTCTTCGAGAACTTAATGTTAAAATTTCTCTTCGTTTTCGGGTTTTCATTCACTTTATTTTTCGGTAAGTTCTTATTTTTCCGGGATTCTCTTCTTTAGAGGAGAATCCTACCAACTGCGCCAGATTTATTCTCAACTTTAGTTGGGAATTAAAAAAAATGATTTTTTATTCAAATTCACTTTACACTTTTATTCTATAAACTTAATAGCTAGTGTTCAATCTTTAGATTGATATACAATGAACTTAACTTTACACCTTTTTTATTAGATAAACTTAATAATTATTAATCAATCTTTGGATTGATATATAATAAACTAAACTCTTTAGAGTTAGCACTTGAATTATAATATCTTGAGAGTGAACTCTTGGGAGTCACGATTATAACTAAATTTCATACTTTTTTGTTTCTTAAGATTTTCGTTTTTATGTTTTGTTAATTTTGCATAAGTATAATTAATATGTAATGAAATTAAACACATATTATTTCCGTTCTACATTTAGTGTAATCTTATATCAATTTCCTATAAGTATGAAATTTTAAAATGCTGAAAATGTATTTATTTTCCTGAGACAATTTTATAAATTTGATAGTTAAAATAAAATTGTCTCATGAGCATTTTTATTTTCTTCACGTGGCATGTCTTGACATGTAACTCGCGCGATACACAAGCATATAAAATGAACGGATGCTGCATGGAAATATGATCGTTTTATTATACGCGTTCACAATTTATTTCATAAAATAAACATAAAAACATAAAAATAAAAATAAAAGCGCAGCCATAAAAATCAAAGGTAGATTTATTCGGGTTGATTTTATGGCGCATGAGAGAGCTTAAAAGTCTATTAAATTGTTAATCGTAAAATTCGTAATATAAAAATTAAGAAGTTAATTTTTATTTGACGTATCGCATTTTTGGTACCGTTGAATCTATATCTAATTTCCCTCTCGACTTGTCTCGTCTATACGCGCGAGTCCCATTTCACTTTGAATTTATGTGACAGCAAGCAAAATTATTTCCGGATTTCGATTGAATGTGGGGCGCTACAGCAGAGGAATTTGATAATCGCTACTGTTTATAAAAATGTCAACATAATATTTTATGTCGTTTCCCTCATCTTTTAATGTACCCATAAGATAAATAAGGCTGTATGGTACAGTCTGCAGTGGGAGGTATTATTTTTTAAAATCTCGTGTTGTTTCGTTTAATCTGATTTTTTTTTGGGAAAAATTTACAAGATGTTCGCCATGGACATGATAATTAAGATTCGTCTGGAGTTTATTCTAAATCGGTCCTGAAAAAAATAGGACTCGTTTAGGACTGACTGATTTACCATTTAAAATTAATTTTATTTAATATTTGTCAGGTATTTGACAACTTTCTGCAAACCTTATAAATCCTATTAAACTTATAACACACTAAAACCTGACAAATTCAAATTGACACATGATACAATCTAATATTTACATTTACATTTATTCTATGATTTATGCTCCGTAGAGTCTCATGCCATGCACCTTATTTTTTAATATAATTCAAGGGGTCGTTACTTTACGTGCGTAGTGTCAATCGAGCTTTATGGTATTGAGTTTGGCTAAAAAGTTTAAAACATGCCAAGAACCGTTTCTGCTCGCCTCAGTATCTGTAACCCTCCACCATCCCCACTATCTGCTCATTATTTCTTATGGCAATATTATTTAATTGCGGCAATATTTTGTTGCATTCGGGATCGGGGTTGGTTAGCGGTTGACGGTGATATTGGGATTTTGGTGGGTGGTTGAATCTAGCCACCAATATTTAGCTCTGATTTGTTTAAGTTTGTCCTGGTCTATAATGATATTAGAAAAATTAAATCTATTGTGTTGTGGGTACTCAGCCTCGTTGTCGAATATTTCTGAGTTGAACCCTTTCTCGTTTTGCTGTCTCTCCAAATGGTATATTTTGGGGTATCTAGTCTCTGCGTCCTAGATATAGCCTATTTTGTCCAGATACGGGAACGTCTCTGGTCCGGGGTTGTTGTGCTCCATTTGTTGATACAATCTTCAGTATAGTATTGGGCGAATACTAATGAGTTTTCTGTGTTTTCACAGGATCTTTTAACATGGTTAATAATTGCTGTTATTATGTGAAGATCAATGCGATCGCTGCCTAACTTGTTGTATAATTGTTGGTTCGATATGTATCTTTTATAATTAGTGTTCGCGTACCGGTGTTCGCCGTGGCAGTATCGCAAACAGTTTCTTTCGAAGATTCGCATTGATTCCATCATGTATGGAATGTCTCTTTCGCCTTTGCTACTGGTTTCTATATGTCCAGATACAGTAGTTTGTCGAGGTGTATGCCGAGATACTTTACAGCTGGCTTTTGCTCACAGATCGTACCAGCTATATCGGCTTGGAAAGTATTCCATTTGTGCTGTGTGTCAGATGTTGATAGCTGGTAGCTCTCCCGAATCGTTCGTTCGTTCTGATATTGAGCCTCATGTCAATTATCGCGAAATCGAGGATATAGCTGTCCGGTTTATATAATCATCTATTCGTTTAGTTTAACCCCCCGAATGTTGTTAGCAGAATTTCCCCAATTAGAATGCGTTGCGTTGAACTCTCCAGCAATTTTATGATAACTGTTGGGATTGTTTAGGTCGTATTTAGTGAAAATGTCTTCCCATTCGTTTTGGAAGCGGGATTCGGTAACAGTATGGTTGCAGCTTGTGCAATAAATGGCGATTATGTAGAGAAATTGGTTGTTTTTGGTTAATTTTATTTTTATTGTTGTGTACTCAATTCCTGAATTGTTATTATCGTTGTTAGTTATTTTTTGCTGTACCTCCAGCTCTTTTTCCTTGACTGCGTTCTTGGCGTATTCTGTTGTAATCTTTGAATGTGATTATGTGTTTTAGATTTAGTTTAGTTTCACTTAGTTAGTAAATTTAATCTTCGATGTGTCGCTATGATTGAATTTACATTGATCGCTATTATTTTTAGGTTAGTGTTTTGACCAATATTTATGTGGTTATTTTTGTTGTTGGCTCTGCTACCCCTCATTTTACTAGTTCTCCCTGTTGTGCGACTGTTTCCGCCACTTTATCTATTTTATTTGTTAGTAGTTGTTTTGTCCTCGCATTGTCGTTTGTTGTATTTGTTGTACCTGTTGGTTGTGAGGATGTTTGTCTTCCTGTCCTCTTTAGCATGTCCGCGAATGAGCCATTCTCCTGGCTGACGTATATTTGTTTTGTTATGGGTATTTGTACCGGTTGTTTGGTTCTTTATTATTCGTTTATTTTAATCTGTTTAGGGTGTCTTGATATATAGAGCAGCCTTTATATGATGCTGGGTGTCCTTTTGCGTTACAGTTGGTACAGTATACTTCTCCTTTATTTATTTTGTTCGTTCATCGAGCACTGTCCGGGCTCATGTTGTTGGTCGCATTTTATACACACCGGTATTTTAGATTACAATTGGCCGCTGCATGTCCGAATCGTTGGCATTGGTCGCACCTTAAATAACATGGTCGATCATGACACGTAAAAATAGTTGTGACCAAGCCGAAGAAAAGCTTGGGTTTGGCACCAAATGGATTTCATGAAATGCAGAAAATATATAGCAATCATTAGGAAAACGACTATGTCCAAAAAGATTCTAAATTAAATTTGCCCCAATATTGTTCCACATTACTTTTTCAAAAATCGAAATAAAAGCGGAAATGACGATTTTTGATATAAAAAAACTGTAAGTTTTCCACCCAAATTCAACGTCGTTAGATGCCATTTGGAAGTTCCTTTGAAATTTAGTTAAAATCGGCAAACCAGCAGTCACAGTTTCCATAGGTACTTTTTCTTTTATCGCAACTGTTTTACATAAAAAGTAAAGCATTTACTAAAAACAAGTAAGACAAATTGATTACAAATAAAATTAGCAACAAAATTGTTAAGATCCTCATAAAATTATAGTAGAAATTACCTCCTATGTTAAAAAAGAGTTTTAGCCCAAAATTCTGCATCTCTGCAGCCCATATTGCTTGACTAATTGGGATGAAACATCGTATCGTATCGAAAAAATTAATTCCATAATTCGAAGATCCTAGTGATCCTAATTCAAAAAAAAATTCTATACTGCTTCAAGTTGATTTTGGAGAAAAAATAGAAGCATACTGCTCTCCACTCTCTGTCCCTTGAACATAAGGAATTCTCCATGATAGCCTTTCTGTATATAGAGGGAGCTTTTAACATGGTTATTTCGAGTACGATTACTCGGACACTTGCATTTCTGGGAGTGAGCGAGTACGTATTGACTGGATAGACCAGATCCCAAAAAGGATCGTTACGGCTAATCTGTATGTATTCTACAATAATACATTTCTGAGTAGAGGAACATCACAAGGTGGGGTGTTATTTGGAACTTGGTCATTAATGACCTAATGACATTATCCAGATTCACACCTTACTTTAAATGATAAGTCCTTGGTTGGATGAGGCTAGCATATTCATAAGTTACTTAATCATAGCCCCTGTGTCATATGTTGAATTCTATACACTTCTAGTTTTGTAAACGAATGCCTTAATATTTCGGTTAGGAAGCACTCATTTAGTATTTAGGAGCAGCTTTTATTTTTCCCATGATTTTCCAAGTTGTTTTTTAGCTTCAGCTAGCTAGACATCATTGTTTTCTTCCGTATATGTCATCGCTGTCGTCCTTCCTACTTTCCTTTTCCCTTGCGGGTTCCAAGTCCTTATATCCGAGTTTCTCTGTTGATTCGCTTGGTAATAGATTTGCTCAGCATGGGCCAATCTTCACTTTCGCCTCTTTATTTCGTTCTCTATGTCTCTGACTGATTTGTTCTTCTATGTAATCATCAGTATGTGGTGTTAGGGCCAGAAGCATTTCAGTGTATTCGTCGAAGTACTTGTTTACGAACGAACGAACACCTGTAGTTTGTTTTTGACTTTTTCTGTGTGTTTCCATGTCTCACAGTCAGTGAGTCAGTCTCACAGAGTTGAACATCGTATCATGGATCTTGCGTGACCGGACAGAATAATTCCTGACTTTATGTAACATGTGTGTGTGTGTGTGTGTGTGTTTTTTATTAGCAACCAACTAAACCAACACCCCCGATAAACAATGCCGTTTGGCCCCGTGGAACTATCGTCAGGCATTACTTCGAGAGGCAGGCTCAGCTTACGCTGCCTCTAATCCGCAGGAAGTAACTGCTTACTGAATTCCTGCTCCTTTCGATGGGTCTATCTACCTTCTGTCGACTCACTGCATCTTCTCTGCCATACAGTGATAGTCTCAGCTCGTGCTAATCGATGGTTATCTGCTTTTGTTACTTGACCACGACGTAGGTACGTTGTTCGGCGCTCCTTGGCCAGTAGATTCAGTGGGGCATTCCCGCAAGAACACAGGCAGCGTATTGTTGACGGCGTATTGTTGGCAGTTGACTCAAATTGGTGCCCCATACATCATTATAAATGTAACGACGTTGGCAAACAGAACTCTGCTGCTCATCCGCGCCCCTTTTCTACTCGGCGTTATTCGTGCTAGTTCCACATTAACTCTCCTTACTCGCTCACTGGAGGTAATGAGATGTGTCTTATATAACAATCTGGAATCGATCATAACCCCTAGGTACCTGATGGATGGTTGACTAACAATTTGTTGGGCTCCAATCTCTAAGGTTACTCTATCCATTACTTTTCTGCTAATAATAAGCACAGCTTCTGTTTTATGTTCTGCTAGTTGCAGTCCAGCAGATCTTAACCACTATTGAATAAGTCTGACCGTCTTATTACAGATCTGCTGACTTCACAATCTCTTCTCTGTATTTTGTGACAACTACAATCGCGATGTCGTATGCAAATCCAATACCCCGTACATAACTTGGTATGGGTAGTCGAAGTACACCATCGTACATCACATTCCAGAGTATATGACCTACCACTGATCCTTGAGGAACTCCACCAGTCACCTCGTAAGTTTTCTTTCCCTCCTCAGTATCATAAATCAAGATCCTCTCGCTAAAGTAGCTGGAAACTAGTCTCAGCAGGTAATTCGGTACCTTTATCGTCCAATATAACTAGGTCAGTATTTTTACAGCATTCATACAGCAACTCGATTCGATCTATCTGAAGCCCAACACCGTCTAGCAAGGTTCCTATATTGCTCACACACACAATTACAATGTGTGCTTTCTCTTCCTGTATGGATTGCTGCAGCAGGTCCTGGGCAGCCTCACAATGGTTCAGATTGACTTGGATGACTTTCATTTCCAACGCTCTTTTTGCAGCGCTTTCTGATATACCGAACATCTACCACTACCAGCTACGTGCTAGCTACAGTCTTTGGGCGTTTCGTAGCATAGCATGCATTTTTTTTTGCATGAACCCAGTCGATTCTTCCCACTTCTAACACTTTCCCAACTGTAGTGTTAGGGAAGCTAACAACCGCTGTCTGCGTTCCACGGTAGGCCTTTGTGAGTGATTTAACAATACAGACACCTTTCACACCTACAAACTGTGCTTCCAGAGCTATTCTCACCCCTTCAGACGTGGTAACCTCGCCCATGCCTTCCATCACCAGTAATGCCTCCTGTGTCAAAGTTTTAACTGACGCATTGCCATCGATCGCTTTCCTTAGTTGCTCTCGAAATGTTGCGGTCTTCGGCTGGTCTTCTGTAGTTTGTAGCTCTAGCAAAAGGTTTCCACTATAAGTTTGACGTATGTTCGAAACACTTTCACCAAGAGTATTAAGCGTCGGGTCCACCTTAACTTTCCGCAGCAGATCGGCGAATGAAATTTCGTCACTCTTTTTTGCTAGCAACGCATCCGGGCGGAAACGTTTCCTTCGCGGACGTGTTCGTTTTTTGGCGTTCTTTTCCGCTTTACTTTCTGTACTCTTGTTCTGAATCAACTGTCGGATCCTCCAATTGATTTGAACTCTTGGTGTTTATTTCTATAGTCCATTATCCGACATAGATATCGTGGTATTTTGCTTCTTGTTCCGTCCACCTTGTTAATAAAGGTCTCTGACATTCGAAGTGGTCGCGCTCATTTTCTTATTTTGCATTCTTTCATCACTCTTAGGTGGCTGGACAACTTCCTTTTACTGGGCTCCACAAGTGCTATATCTTCGTTAGTCACCCCCTTCCGTTCTTGTTTCATGCTCACAGTTCATAGACGAACTAAATTTTCTTTCCCGTCATTATTGATCGGTGTAGTTTGGCACTGTTTTTCCAAAACGTCCATCTTACTTATAGCTGAGCCATAAAGCATACCAATGGTGCTTATCATCTTCTTGATCTCGCTATCCACATTATTGGCCTTACGAACTCCACCAATTCCTCAATTTTTCCCCAAGCCTGGCTAGCCTTACCTCCCCAAATAAAGCGATGAAAAACATCTCTCCAATGTACTGGTCAGTGTTCTATCCCCAAGCACGGATTCAGTGCTTCCTCTCTCTTCGCTTGTAAGCATATTTGTCACATCGGCCAAGTTCGCTACCGTTGTAACATTTCAGTTACATGGATCTCGACCGTTGGGAGCCTGCTTGCTCACTCCCTTCAGCCGATACTGGGTTTCGTACTCCCTGCACCGTAAATAAACTCTCCTCAACTGAACTCATCATGGATTCTTTTTCGAGGTGCCGCCCCGACCATTTTATACTTTCTGCCAAGTAGGAAGACAGCCGCCCTTCCTGGGGTACAGTTGCTGACCGGAAAGCCGCTCAGTGTGAGACAGACATGCCAGGATTTAAGTCGCATAGTCCTTAAGCGCATCATTTGAAAGTGACTTACTCGTATGTGACCCCCTCTGACTTCTGCCTCGGCCGAGCTTCCTAAAGCTAAGTTACCACCGACACGAGCGTATCCCATTTGTCGGTGTGTGTGTGTATGTGTGTGTGTGTGTGTGTGTGTGTGTGTGTGTGTGTGTGTGTGTGTGTGTGTGTGTGTGTGTGTGTTTTTGCTTTTTATTTATGCTCTGTCCCACGTGTTTCGGTATTGTGCACAACCAAGGTGATTTCATTTACATCTTCAATTTGTACATTGTTGATGTGCATCGATCCTTGTTTATATTTTGTGTTGAGTGTTGATGTATATTTTGTACTTCGTACATGTTTATCTTGAGACCAAAACTTCATTAGCTGCTACATGTCTGAGTCTTTGTGTGTGAAGTGTGAGGCCATGGTCATCTGCTTAGTCTAGATATGGAGTGTTTGCCTGTTTCTTTTGAGTTCAATCAATTTCTTTGGAATATATACCCCCATTGTCTGCTATATTGTGTTCCTATTTATTGACGTATATATCAAATGCGCGCGTTCGGAATCAACGAAGGCGGTACGGTACAGTCAGAGTGGTGAATTTCATTTCATTGGATTTGTCCAAATTTCTTTTGAGCAGTGCTACTTCCTTTCCTCTGCCTAAAGCTTTTTCGTTTTTTCTTCATTTTGCATTGATCGTGTTGTAAGGAGAGATTCTGTTAAGGATGGATTGATCCAGTTGCGAGTGTGTTTTAACTCTTTGTGTTTGTTCTTGCATTCTCTTAGGTCTCTTTTCTTGGGAGATTGTATAGTAGTCAAGCCTTTCTTTCTAATTGTGTGGTATTCTGCCAGAATTTCTTGGATTATTGGTCCTTTGAAAATTTCGGCCGTTTATACATGTATGTTCCAGCAGCCGTTCTTCAACTTTTCCAATGCACTTTTAGAGACCAGAGATTTTCGGTGCTTGATGAACAAATAATCTAACTGTGTTTTGTTGTGCTTCCTCCTCCGTTGTAGTTAAAATACTCTTTCACATACAACTACCACTGTGTTTGTAATTTTGCCGGTGACTTTTCCTTGTGCACACTGACGTGTGTGTGTGTTGCTCGTATATTTTGGATCGCTGCTGCCTCTTCAGATTGATCGATGAATGTAATGCATGATGAGTTTGGAGAACAGAACCATTATTTTGATAATTCCAACAATTTGCAAGCGTTGCTCTGGCGTGAGTCTACTCATTACGAAATGGCAAATCAAACTAATGACAAAGTAAATGTCAGCTGTCAAACCGGTTGCCAACTTAATGATGTGATCCTCCAAAAAACACCCTTTAGGTTTACAAATTCGTTATCTCTAGTCATTGTTTCACTAACCAAACTTTACCAAAATATGTAAATGTGTAATACACACACACAAATCAGTTTTCCGTTTTTCTTTGAAATCAAATCTTTTCTTTTCAAGCGGAACAGTATTTTTGTGTGAATATTTAAAATATTCTGTCAAAATTAGTTCGAAATTTTCAACACACAGGAAAAAAGTTTTTTTGATAAAGTTTCGATTTTTTTTTATCTTTGGCTCAATAGAACTTTCGACTAAAACTTTTTTGTGTGTGGGTTGACAGGCTTTTGGTTTAATTCTTTTTATCATAATATTCGATTGTTAAAATTGTTTATTGTATTAAAATCCGATATGCATTTTAATTGAATTGGTGTGGTGATTGATTGATTGATTGATTGATTGGACTTTAGGACCAAGTACCGGACAAGTGGCCCAGATAAAGTCGGCCTATTCCTACAGCCTGTTTACACATAACAATAGGAAGGATAGGAAAGGTTTTTTTTTTGAGACAGAACGACCCGGTTCAGACATCTAGCGATCGTACGGCACAACACAATTCTAATCTACTTCTAATCTACTAGAGGAAGGATAAAGGCTGAATAAGTTTAATGAATAATGATGGTGTTGGTCTTCAACAAATTAGCTTCTCTAAATCAGCAACCTGATTTAATTCTGCATTAATATTTTTCGGCTTCCTAAACAAAATTGAATGATTGAATCGGCACGGTCACATACACCTAGATAATGTCAACAGTTAGTAACACAATGACAATATAATTCTAATCTACACAATCAGCAATTAAAAATACAAAGAAATATTATTTCACAAGCATCTCCAGGTTTCCTGAAATCTAATACTAAATACTATCTAAAACGTCATTACTATGAGTCAAATTCTATTTGAACAAAACAAATGCAATATTATGACCAGTATTAACTAGACCAACTTGCTTCTCCTAAAACAAATCAAACCAAAACAGAAGAAATCGAATACAGAAACAACCAAATACTGTAGCACTCATATCAAAGTAAGAAAGGAACGCACGAGTCCTCTATCCTCAACGGATAGAATCACTGTAAACCCGCTAATTAACGGATCCATTTATAAAAATAATTAAATGTAAATCTATATAATGTGAAGGTCACTTATCCTCGCCATTCCCAATCCAATACAAATTATTTATGAAGAAAAAATAAGTCAAATGAAATCTGGTTCCAACAATCTGAAATCAACTAGGTAGTACATCAATAATGGATGCCTAGCACAGTTCCAGAATCCCAACACCCAAACAAACTGAACTGAACTGAAGAATTAAACAAAACTATCCAATCGACTGTTCAATGCCTGGATTACAAAATAAATGATTAAGTAAACATCAAAATAAGACATTCGAAAACAATCTATGGTCGTCAACCATTGTATATATCAACAAATTTACAACAGTGTTAAATTTTTTTTTTTTTTTTTTTTAAATTTTATTTACGATAGCAATAAAATATTTTACAAAGTAACTAGTCATTTTTGACTAACAGCGTTTGACTCTGATAATATAATATAATAAAGTACTTCTATGTACGAGTATTCATTCCATGAAGTGTTGTTTTTGTTGTTTCTGCATTATGCGGTCTATTCGGGTAACTCAAAAGGTTTTAGTCTCTTGAGTCTTCTTATGATACCCTCTTGATGAAGTAGTCTAGCCGCTTCGTCGTTAGGGTGTAGATGGAGCCTCTCCTGATGTTTTTGAGCACACTTCTTTATTTCGGTTGCGACTGTGTCCATTCCGAGGTCTCTATGAAGATCACTATTACGAGTGTACCACGGGGCGTTTACGATCCCTCTGAGAACTTTATTTTGAAATCGTTGGACTATCTGTTGATTGCTGGTTTTGGTACATCCCCATAGTTGAATGCCATATGTCCAGACCGGCTTCAGAACTTGTTTATAAAGCATAAGTTTATTATGAATGGATAACTGAGAGTTTCTTCCAATTAACCAGTACATTTTTCTATATTTTAATTGAAGTTCATCTGCTTTCTTTTTCACGTGAACTTTCCACTTCAACTTTGCATCAAGATTCATTCCAAGGTATTTTGCTTGATTTGCATGTGGTACAGGAATATTATTGAGAGTCACCGGCAGTGGTTCTATTGATCTGTTAGTGAAGTTAATGTGAGTAGACTTTGATTCATTCACTTTAATTCTCCACTTAGTTAGCCAGTCTTGTATATTATTTATGGCTATTTGTAATTTGAATGTGACTTCACCGATTGTGTCACCAACAGCTAGAATTGCAGTGTCATCTGCAAACGTGGCGGTAGTTGTATTGTTAGTTTGCGGTAAGTCGCTTGTAAAAAGTAGGAAAAGGAATGGCCCTAGGACACTGCCCTGCGGCACTCCCGCTTTAGCTTCTTTAATGCTGGAATAAGCTCCTTCCTGTTTAACTCTAAAGTATCTTCTTTGCAAGTACGACTTTAGTAGTTCGCAATATTCAAATGGCAGAGTTTTTTCTAATTTAAATATTAAACCATCTAGCCAGACTTTGTCAAATGCCTGCGCTATGTCCAAAAATATGGCTGAGCAAATCTTTTTTTCCTCTAAAGACTTTTCTATTAAATCTGTTATTCTATGGACTTGATCAATTGTGGAATGTTTCTCTCTAAAACCAAACTGATGGGAAGGAATAGCTCCTGATTTAACAATTTCAGGTTTAATTCGTTTTAATAATAGTCTCTCAAACAGTTTTGACATAATTGGAAGAAGTGATATTGGCCTGTACGATGTTAATTCACTTAGTGGCTTGCCTGGTTTAGGTATCATTATTACCTCCGCAAATTTCCAAGATAGAGGGACATAACAGAGTCTGAAGGAAGCATTAATTATGTCAGATATTTTCTTAATAGCTTTATTTGGTAGTTGTTTAAGAATCTCAGCAGTTATTAAGTCATACCCTGGTGATTTTCTAAGTACCATATGATTCTTTATTTCGTGTTTAACTTCTTTAGCATTGGTTAATGGAATTTCCTGTCTCAAGATGGTTGTAAGATTTACATTTAGTATATCGTGTTGATTCAGTGTCGTTAAATTGGGCTGAAAAGTACGCTCGAGATGATCTGCGAAATTTTCTGCCTTTTCTTCTTTGGTTTTAGCCAGGCGACCATTATTGGTTTTTATTGGTGGTATGTGGGTAACTGGTCTTTTTAAATATTTGGTTGCTTTCCACAATGAGTAATCAGTATCTTTATCGTAGCTGAGAGATTCTAGGTATGAATTTATTGATTTGTTTTTGAATTCGCGTATTTCTCTGCGTATTCGTTGTGTTAGATTATTCAATCTATTTTTGACGACTGGGTCTCGCGTGCGTTGCCATTCCCTTCGGATAGTTCTTTTCTCTATGACTAGTGATTTAATTTCCATTGGGTAGCATTTGCCAGTTATTTTTTTGTTTGTTGGATTAGTGCTTTTCCACGCTGCCTCCTGTATATCTTTAACTAGTTTTTCCACCTCTTGTTCTAATGTCTCTTCTGACGAAAATTGCGTGTTTAAAATGATACTAGTGTTAAGTTCATTCCTAAATGTTTCCCAATCAGTGTATTTATTTGTTAGCATTGGCTGTTTATCATTTGTAATTATTGTTTCACTTATTGTCATTAAAATAGAGGAGTGGTCAGATGTGGAGTCAAATCCTTCCTGCACTTGTATATAATCAATCGGGACTTTTCTTGTTATAAAGAAGTCAATCAGGTCTGGTGTTTTATTTAGATCGCTGGGCCAATAAGTTGGTTTTCCTGTAGAGTGCCAGTTGCAGTTGTATTTTATTATTGCTTGATGGAGCTCTTTCCCTTTCGTTGTTGTTAGTTTTGATCCCCAGTCTGTATGCTTAGCGTTAAAGTCACCGCCGATTATGAATTTTTCACCTAGCTGCTTGAAGAGGTGAGTATAAGAATTCTCTTTGATGTTATATCTAGGTGGGCAATATATTGCGGCCACCACTAGTTTATGGTTTCGTGTATTAATGCTAACGCTAATTGCTTGTATTTCATCACTTTCAAATTTTTGTTGCAGATCGTATTTAATACATTTTTTAATAATCACGGCGCTGCCCCCTCGCGCATTATTATTAGGATGTACTGCAGAGTGAACTTCGTAGCCACGTATTTTTATATGACTTTGAGTAGTAAGGTGTGTTTCAGATAATAAGCATATGCCAATTTTTTCTAAATCAAGAAATAGTTGTATTTCATGTTGTCGTTGCAATATACCATTGCAGTTCCATGCAAGAATTTTTAGATTATTTGCCATCTTAAACTAACAAGGGGCGGCTAAATCCGAAGTTGTTCGACTTTTTTCGAGTAGGGTGAGCCTTTGCAAGATTGATATGAGGGCTCTTTCTTGCTTTTCTTCTTGTGAACTAAGTCTATTAAGAATATCTTGCAGTATTTTGTTGGTTTGGTTATTATTTGAATCATTGATTGAAGCAGAACAATTTTGTCTTCTCGAACTTCCAATAGTGGTTGCATCAGCATATGTTACATTTGGATTAGTTCTTGATGGCGTGTTTAATGTTTGGTGTGGCCTCAACTTTGTGGATATTCTTGTTGAAGTTGAGTTAATTTCTTGTCTGGAACTTTTTAAAGGTTCCCCTGTTTTGTTGCGAATTTTTTGCAACTCTTTTATAACAATGCAACCTCTGTAGTTGGCTGGATGTGCCTCACCACAGTTGACACATTTTGGTGGAGTGTCTTTTTGTTTCGTACATTCAGCCGTACAGTGTTTTCCAACACATTTCACGCATCTGTACTCCTTATTACAAAAGTTTTGCGTGTGTCCGTAGACTTGGCACCGTTTGCACTGGGGAATCAGTTTAGATTTTTTCACTGCTTCTATTTGCACTTTCATGTGTAGTATTTCACGGATTGCATAAATCTTTTTAATGTCTTCTGTTCTTTCGAAAGATAACATATATAATGGAAGTGGTGTTTTGTCACCTCTTTTTAGCAGTTGTGTAACTTCGTTTATTTTGTATCCTTTCTCCAAAAGACACTCTTTTATTTCATCTGGTTTGCATGATGCGTGTAGTTTCTTTACAATGACTTTGTTTTGTCTTGTCTGCTTATCTTCGTATGAATACCATGTTGAGTTTTCTTTATTAAGAGCTTTTGTTAACTTTCTATAGCTATCACTGTCTGGGACATTTAGTTTGATGTCACCACTATTTAACGCTACAGTTTGAAATTTTATCCGGTTGATCTCCAAAATGTTTCTAATGCTCTGATAATTATTGCAGTTTGTTATTATAACTGGAGGTGGCCGTGGCACTTTTATATTCTTACCTCCGGATGGGGGTTCTTTATTTGATCGTTCCTGATCTGATAAAACCTGAGATTTTTCTACTTTTTGTACATGCTTACTTCCGGTTGGAAGCTGCTCAACTGATTGGTTCTGTTCGGGTGAAACCAGTGGTGATTTACTCATTTTTCGTTTCTTATTTTGAGTTCTTCCTCATCCGTTTCATATATCACTTGAGCAGCCGGACTAGCTGTAGTTGGTTTTGACTGAGAGTTTTCTAGGACCTTTATTCTTGTTTGAAGGTCATTAATACTCTTCATTAATTCTATTTTTTCAAAACGTTCCTTACAAAGTAAGGTATATAGATTACGCTCCTTGTCAGTAGTTAGGTCGTATTGTTCTTGTTCGTTTTGATTCAGATTTTCTTGTATTTTTTGTTCAGTGCATCTAGTTGTTACGTTAGGAAAAACGTCAGCTTGGTCAGCTACCGAGTTGCTTTTATTTTCTTTTATCGGTGATCTTTGTAAATTGGATCTTATCTGGAACGGATTTGATGTTCCCTGGTAATGCAATAGCTGGCCCTCCCCAGAATCCATAGGGCAGTCTCCATAGAGAGTGGATTTGCCAATGTTGACATTGGTGTACCACCTGGGGTATATTTACCTTTAGGTTGTACCATTGCATAGTTGAGATTGACTTAATTAGCTATACTGTTTCACTACTACGAAGGGATTGGGTACCACAACCGTTCGATCTACAGTACATTGCCCAGAGTACGCCCGTATCCATTTATGAATACTTCGTGGAGGCTGTCAATCACGTACTCCACAGTGTTAAATAAATAATAAATTATAAAATGAACAACCAGCACAATCACCCATCAAACCCAGAACAAGCCAACCAAAACCCCCACCAATTCACAGTCCCTCTCCCAAACAACCTACAAAATAAGTTAATTATAGAAACGTCACGATCCCCGAAAAGCTATCTAAACACAGCAACATTCAACTGCACTTCAAATCCACTCTGCAGCCTCCAAGCCTTCCACAACTTCGAAAGATCAAGCCTCCGCTAAAACATCAAACCCACAAGCAAACCCGACAGCCATTATGATTCCTATCCTGTCTGCACCTCCGACTTTAAACAAAAAATTCTATTTTCAATTAGAAAGCATTACGGCTTCAAAGATCCCCTTTAATCAAAAATCATTACTCAAACGCTGAATAATTGGATGAAGGAACATCACCAGAATAGCTCTCTTCGAAAATCTCCGAAATCAAACCGTGGAAGAAACCACCTCTACAAACAATCGTAGTAAAATGTACCAAGAGAATTGTGCAACGCCCATCTAGGAGCACTCGATACTCGCTCCCCTACAGCAAAAACCAAACAAACTGCAACACCTAAAATTACCTCAGTCAACAAAACCCACACGTCACAGAGCCGTGACGAACCGTGACAGATCACAAACGAACCATGGCAACCCTACAGCCCAAAAACTTCAGCGTACGGCCGATTATACCAAAACTCCAAAAATTTGAATTGAATTGGTGGGGTGGTTTATACTATTAAAGTTAGCCGATAGTTTCCAGCCGAAAGTTACAAAAAATCGATAATGCAGATAGTGTCTTTGCTGTCTCAGCCGAAAATAGAATATTCCACAAATATTAATATGCATCAGCCGATATTTCTCAGCCGACATTTCTCAGCCGACATTTCTCAGCCGATATTTCTCAGCCGATATTTTTCAGCCGAAAGTGTTTTTATACCACAAATATTTTATTTCTACAACAAAAAAAAATTAAACCATTAAAAATAAAACACTAATCAATATTTTTAATAGCATTTACAGTTATTCGGAAAAATGCATTTTACTATTGGGAAATTGTCAATAAACATAAAAATACAAAATTTGAAAATTTCTAAACATTGACCGTTTGAAGTGTCATGGTTGGAAATAGATTCAAATGAAAGATCTTAATGATGCTCGCACCTGAATTTTTCAAATTTTCTGTGTGCGATATATTAAATCGAGTTTTCCCGGACTCCTCACATGAAAATTGACCTGAAAAAATTTCCAGGTGCGAGCATCATTAAGATCTTTCATTTGAATCTATTTCCAACCATGACACTTTAAACGGTCAATATTTAGAAAATTTCAAATTTTGGGTGTGCGATATATTCATTCAAGTTTTCCCGGACTCCCAACATGAAAATTGACCTGAAACCTTTTCCAGGTGCGAGCATCATAAGACCTTTCATTTGAATCTATTTCCAACCATGACACTTTAAACGGTCAATATTTAGAAAATTTCAAATTTTGTGTGTGCGATATATTAAATCAAATTTTCCCGGACTCCCCACATGAAAATTGACCTGAAAAAATTTCCAGGTGCGAGTATCATAAGACCTTTCATTTGAATCTATTTCCAACCATGACACTAAACGGTCAATATTTAGAAATTTTCAAATTTTGTGTGTGCAACATATTCAATCAAGTTTTCCCAGACTCCCCACATGAAAATTGACCTGAAACTTTTTCCAGGTGCGAGCATCATAAGACCTTTCATTTGAATTTATTTCCAACCATGACACTTTAAACGGTCAATATTTAGAAATTTTCAAATTTTGTGTGTGCGATATATTCATTCAAGTTTTCCCGGACTCCCAACATGAAAATTGACCTGAAACTTTTTCCAGGTGCGAGCACCATAAGACCTTTCATTTGAATCTATTTCCAACCATGACACTTTAAACGGTCAATATTTAGAAAATTTCAAATTTTGTGTGTGCGATATATTAAATCAAATTTTCCCGGACTCCCCACATGAAAATTGACCTGAAAAAATTTCCAGGTGCGAGTATCATAAGACCTTTCATTTGAATCTATTTCCAACCATGACACTAAACGGTCAATATTTAGAAATTTTCAAATTTTGTGTGTGCAACATATTCAATCAAGTTTTCCCAGACTCCCCACATGAAAATTGACCTGAAACTTTTTCCAGGTGCTAGCATCATTAAGACCTTTCATTTGAATCTATTTCCAACCATGACACTTTAAACGGTCAATATTTAGAAAATTTCAAATTTTGTGTGTGCGATATATTCATTCAAATTTTCCCGGACTCCCCACATGAAAATTGACCTGAAACTTTTTCCAGGTGCGAGCATCATAAGACTGTTCATTTGAATCTATTTCCAACCATGACACTTTAAACGGTCAATATTTAGAAATTTTCAAATTTTGTGTGTGCGATATATTCATTCAAATTTTCCCAGACTCCCCACATGAAAATTGACCTGAAACTTTTTCCAGGTGCTAGCATCATAAGACCTTTCATTTGAATCTATTTCCAACCATGACACTTTAAACGGTCAATATTTAGAAATTTTCAAATTTTGTGTGTGCGATATATTCATTCAAGTTTTCCCGGACTCCCAACATGAAAATTGACCTGAAACTTTTTCCAGGTGCGAGCATCATAAGACCTTTCATTTGAATCTATTTCCAACCATGACACTTTAAACGGTCAATATTTAGAAATTTTCAAATTTTGTGTGTGCGATATATTCATTCAAGTTTTCCCGGACTCCCAACATGAAAATTGACCTGAAACTTTTTCCAGGTGCGAGCATCATAAGACCGTTCATTTGAATCTATTTCCAACCATGACACTTTAAACGGTCAATATTTAGAAATTTTCAAATTTTGTGTGTGCGATATATTCATTCAAATTTTCCCGGACTCCCCACATGAAAATTGACCTGAAACTTTTTCCAGGTGCTAGCATCATTAAGACCTTTCATTTGAATCTATTTCCAACCATGACACTTTAAACGGTCAATATTTAGAAAATTTCAAATTTTGTGTGTGCGATATATTCATTCAAATTTTCCCGGACTCCCCACATGAAAATTGACCTGAAACTTTTTCCAGGTGCGAGCACCATAAGACCTTTCATTTGAATCTATTTCCAACCATGACACTTTAAACGGTCAATATTTAGAAATTTTCAAATTTTGTGTGTGCGATATATTCATTCAAGTTTTCCCGGACTCCCCACATGAAAATTGACCTGAAACTTTTTCCAGGTGCGAGCATCATAAGGCCTTTCATTTGAATCTATTTCCAACCATGACACTTTAAACGGTCAATATTTAGAAATTTTCAAATTTTGTGTGTGCGATATATTCATTCAAGTTTTCCCGGCCTCCCAACATGAAAATTGACCTGAAACTTTTTCCAGGTGCGAGCATCATAAGACCTTCCATTTGAATCTATTTCCAACCATGACACTTTAAACGGTCAATATTTAGAAATTTTCAAATTTTGTGTGTGCGATATATTCATTCAAGTTTTCCCGGACTCCTCACATGAAAATTGACCTGAAAAAATTTCCAGGTGCGAGCATCATTAAGATCTTTCATTTGAATCTATTTCCAACAATGACACTTTAAACGGTCAATATTTAGAAATTTTCAAATTTTGTGTGTGCGATATATTCAATCAAGTTTTCCCAGACTCCCCACATGAAAATTGACCTGAAACTTTTTCCAGGTGCTAGCATCATTAAGACCTTTCATTTGAATCTATTTCCAACCATGACACTTTAAACGGTCAATATTTAGAAATTTTCAAATTTTGTGTGTGCGATATATTCATTCAAGTTTTCCCGGACTCCCAACATGAAAATTGACCTGAAACTTTTTCCAGGTGCGAGCATCATAAGACCTTTCATTTGAATCTATTTCCAACCATGACACTTTAAACGGTCAATATTTAGAAATTTTCAAATTTTGTGTGTGCGATATATTCATTCAAGTTTTCCCGGACTCCCAACATGAAAATTGACCTGAAACTTTTTCCAGGTGCGAGCATCATAAGACCGTTCATTTGAATCTATTTCCAACCATGACACTTTAAACGGTCAATATTTAGAAAATTTCAAATTTTGTGTGTGCGATATATTCATTCAAATTTTCCCGGACATCCCACATGAAAATTGACCTGAAAAAATTTCCAGGTGCGAGCATCATTAAGATCTTTCATTTGAATCTATTTCCAACCATGACACTTTAAACGGTCAATATTTAGAAATTTTCAAATTTTGTGTGTGCGATATATTCATTCAAGTTTTCCCGGACTCCCCACATGAAAATTGACCTGAAACTTTTTCCAGGTGCGAGCATCATAAGGCCTTTCATTTGAATCTATTTCCAACCATGACACTTTAAACGGTCAATATTTAGAAATTTTCAAATTTTGTGTGTGCGATATATTCAATCAAATTTTCCCAGACTCCCCACATGAAAATTGACCTGAAACTTTTTCCAGGTGCTAGCATCATTAAGACCTTTCATTTGAATCTATTTCCAACCATGACACTTTAAACGGTCAATATTTAGAAATTTTCAAATTTTGTATTTTATGTTTATTTGCAATTTCCCAATAGAAAAATGAATTTTTCCGAATAACTATAAATGCTATTAAAAACATTGATTAGTGTTTTATTTTTAATGGTTTAAATTTTTTTTGTTGCAGAAAACAAATATTTGTGGTATAAAAAACACTTTCGGCAGAAAAATATCGGCTGAGAAATGTCGGCTGAGAGATGTTGGGAAAATATCGGCTGATGCATATTAATATTTGACATAACATATTCTGTTTTCGGCTGAGATAGCAAAGACACTATCTGCATTATCGTTTTTTTTTAATTTTTGGGCTGGAAAGTATCGGCTAACTTTAACGAGATTGATCAGACTGTACGGCCAAGAGACATCAGCAGGGGATCCTCGAATACGCCGGCCCTACCGTACACCCACCCTTTTACACATAACAAAATGCGATAGGAAGGGTTGTTAAATATCATGGCTTGACCCGGTCACAGACAGCTGTAGTCAATAGTTAGTAAAGTGTTAGTTCGATGAATATTTGACATAATAATTTTGAGTGCGGTCACCCAAGCAACGATTGCTTGACGTCGATGATGTTAACGATGTCACATTATCTCTCTCTCTGCTATGCACCCCCCCACATAGGTTTTCGTAGAAGTGCAACGAACTGTACAGTAAATCGAAAACAGTAGAATTATTAAATTGCTTGACCCAACTTCTAATATCGCTTTGACGTCTATAAAATTGCTACTTAATCTTTATTTCGAATCTTTTGTAAAACATCTTTGAAATTTAATGTAACAGAAAATGTAAATATGATAATATTTTTTTGATTTATGAAATTTTCTAGAAAAAAAAAATAAAAATAAAAATTAAATATTAAAACGGCAGAGAAGATGTTATAGCAGTTTTTTTATGTCTTGTATAAATATTTAATTTGTGTATGCTTTGTTTATTTAAATTTTAAATTAAGATACAGCATTTTATTTAAACATTAAATAAAATGAAGAAAATTGTCGAACAAAAAAAAAACCTTGCATTCCGAATCCTAACTTAACGTTATGAAATGAAATTGGCATGGGAATCAAATACGTCATGTTCTATAGTGTTAATCCATTGTCACTAAATTCTGTTTCTGTTAAGACCAGCGCTGTTCTCTTTCTAGTAACTCGTGGTGGGCCATTTTCTAACAAACACCCCGTGTGTATAACAAGGGCAGACAAGGGGGATGAGGACTTAGCCCACTATATTTCCAATTAAATGACGACACTTCTATTCTATTTATATACAAAATTACACAACTATGATTGCACTAGCAAGTTATACAATTAGATTGTTCGGCACTTATAATTATTTACACAGAGTTGTAGTTATTTTGGGAGGAGGAAGGAAAGGAAATATGATCTGCCATCTCCTATCAGCCAAACACGTTGAGGCTACACTGTTCCATATGTTCGTTGGTTTTGTTGTATTTCACTTTATGCATGTTTATGATGTTTAAACATACTCCCAGAGTTGACAGAATGGCAAAGTGATCAAGTTAACGATGGTCAATTCAACCGTGTTTGTTGTTCAACTGCGTTCGGCAATTTCTTCTTACGGCTAAGATACAATATGTTGATGTACGTCACGTTGAGTGACTTAAGTAGATGCCAATATCTCCTTTGCGCTTAGTTGGTTGATGGCTACCTGTATGCCATTCCACTCCAGGGTATCATCACTTTTTAATCCAAGCCATGCTCAGTGATGTTTATTGCCGGTAAGACAGAATTATTTAAGGTACTAACTGACGTGTCGAATCCGGCTCGAATAATTCCTTGATGTTTGATAAGACACCGTGATTGTAGTTTTAAAACTCCAGTCCCCTTTATTTGTATTCGTAGTTGATCCGCAAATGAAATCCATGGTATTTACTTCTTCCATGAAGTAAAACCAGGAATTTGGCTCATGTAATTTTACCCATTTTAAAGGAGGCTTTGTCCTTTATATTTTGCATAATGAGAGGTTCGATGAACGTTCTAGTAAGCTTAGTTCGCACTCGTATACATTTGATTCGCTGTGTAAATGATAAATTTATTTGCACAGCAATATTCATGTTCGTCAACGCTGTGGTCTTATACACTTGATACCTTGCTCATTGACAAGTGTTATCCCTAATCCGATTAGTAATTTTGATGTTTTTACTCCGCGGTCTTAAACTTAAACATGTTAGCGATTTCATATTACCTCCAGGAATGACTAATGATCTTGGACTGTTTAGAAGCATCAGGTTCAATTGTTGGTGAAGTTGCTCCCTGGTTAGAATGAACGAATTTATCTTTCCTTGATGTGTGTCAACAACAATATTTAGTAGTTCCCTTTGAATATTTTGATAATTAGAGTAAACGCTGGATTTAACGGACCCCGATTTAACGGACGCTCGATTTAACGGACAATTTTTTATTTTCCATTTTTCGGTTACCGATTATGATGGGATTGGATATGTTGGATGGAAATGGGATTCTTAAATGATTTTTGGAAGAAGTTCTGGAATATGGCCACCTGGGGCGGTACTCAGCTATTTCTTAACTGATTGTGATCGGATTGAGTATATCATGTCGGATGAAAATGGGACTCGTAAACGGCTTTTTTAAGAAATTCTATAATATGGCCACGAAACTCGGTATTAAGCAGGCATTATTCTTGAAGCAAGCGAATTGGTAGGTTGAGCGGCAGGCCAACTCCATACTCTCACATAAAATTACGTTATGAACCCTACACAAAGGGAGCCGATAAATTTATAGTATTCTTATCAACAACGACCTAAAAAACTGTTCACGGGAACATGGAATGTTGGAATGAAATGCCTTCTAAGACCACGAAATCTTCAGAACCTTTCGAACCAAGCAACAATTTACACCTTTGAGGTACTTGCAATACAAGAACTTAATTCATATGGCCATATTCCAGAACTTTTTCCAAAAATTATTTAGTAATCTCATTTCACTCACAATGTCCAATTTCTGTCCTAGTTTGTCATATTCCAGAACTTCTTCCAAAAAACATTTAAGAATCCCATTTCCATCAAGCATACCCAATCCCATCATTATCGGCTAAGAAATGCCTAAGTTCCGTCCCAGATGGCCATATTCCAGAACTTCTTCCAGAACCTGTTTACGAATCTCAGTTCCATCCAACAAACAAAATCGTATCATAGTCGGTTGAGAATTGGTCGCGTTCCGTTCCAGGTAGTCTAATTTCAGGACTTCTTCCAAAAATCAATTAAAAATCCCATTTCCATCCAGTATAAACAATCCCAACATAATTGGCTAAGAAATACCTGACTTTCTCAGATTAAATTCGATCGAATCGATTAAATTAAAAAACATTCGGTTTTAACGGACATTCGGATTTAACGAACACCCCCAATTAGTCCGTTAAATCGAGCGTTTACTGTAGTTAAGTCCAAGGCAGTACACTTAACGCGAGCGTCGTGAATAATTGTGTCGCCTTTAGTATGTCTGCCTCCGCAAGTAACACGTTTGCTGCCTTTGTTAAGTTGTGGAGACCGTTTGAGAAGGTTGCCATTTGTGAATTTATGCTAGAAATTTCCTTTTTGTATACGTTTAACGTTGATTCAGCTATAGATGTTTGTTCCTTTAGTAAGGTCAGTAGATGCCTTTCATTTTCTTCTACACTTTGTATTTTAGACTCGTATTTGTTTGCCCATTCTTCCCATTCTTCATCTAATACGCCAAAGAGATTGTGAGCTAATATGGCATCAAAACTGAGTTTTCTATTCGATTTCGAGATATTACTTGCATCATCGATGTGCCGCATCTGGTCATCAATCACAATTTCTTTTTGATGTGACCATACGTGTGTTAAGTGTCGTACATTGTTTGTTAATTGCTGCAGAAATTTTCCAACTTAAAATTAACAACAATCTTCCATTCCTCCTGGGCTAAAGTTGTAACTGCGATGTTTTCGAAGTAAATACCGGGTGTGTTTTCGAATGGGATTATTTCAACCGGAGTAGTTAATGATTGCTTCATTAATATTTTGGGACTGGGGTTATACAAAACCGATTATATTTTACTGGTTTGCGGTGTTGGGGACGCAGCCACATGCACATTAGGTAGATTGTCAACATGCTCATTGATGCCTTAACGAACCTTGGTTATCTTGTAAGATTGGTATTTAGCTTTTCTGGTTGTGTATTTGGTTGGTGTTCAGTGCTGGTAGGTTTGTAATCCTTGAGATTGTCGTCTATGGGCAAAATGCATATTTTTTGGATTGGTCTTTTTAGGAAGTTATTTCTCTTGCAACGAACCGTAACTACACGGACCTTGCCGTCTGCACTCGGATGTAGTTTCTCAATTTTGGGTAGAGCCCACTGATAGTGCCGTAGATTCGGTTCTTTGATTGACTATTATTCATAAATGATCTAACGGGAAAGTGGAAGATGTACGCGTGTATATTTTGGAGGACATGCAATATCCTTATCCGAATGGTAACGAATTGTGCAAGATACGCTCCTTCTTTTTGCTAGATGAGCTTCCTTTGTTTTTGAACAACTTTGTTTTAATTTTACTTCCTAATTTGATAGGTAGTGCCTTAAAGTTTAACTTCAAAGCTTCGTTGCTTAGTAAATGTACTAGAGTCGTTGGCTTACTTTTTTGAAGAAGTGTAACGTCCAACCAAATCATTGTCTACTACTCTTAGCTCGTAATCGTCTCTTGCTGTCTATGACTATGATCTAATTCAGTGTCGTTATCAATTTCTTTTGTTGGCTTTGGGGTCAGTAGCGTTTGCGACATAGATTTGAAGACTTGAGATGATTGTTCTTCGAATACTCTTAGGAAACTTTTCTGTTCATCGACTTGCTTAACTATGTAATCCTCGAAAAATCATCATAATTTTCTGGTGATCTTGAAATAGTGGTATGGCTATTGACTTATCAGCCAGACTTTGATCTTAGTGGAATTTCTGCAAATGCACAATTTATATATAACGATTCGAAGCAGATTAGCGTAAAAAACTGGTTTCAACTGGTTTAAGGTTAAATCAGTACCTATCCAAGTTCTCAACAACCATTGAATCTTCTCTAACCTTTTGTGCCCGTATGTGCCACGGATGGGTTTCGGATTAATTTTCATATTTCGAAAATACTTTCGAAACAAACACAACCACGGTTTTCTCATACTGAGGGGATGACAGAAAAAATGTCCACTAAGCCAAACCAGCAAAAGTCTCAGTTGACTGAGACATTCGTCTTGCCACTTTATCTCACATAATCATCATTTAATTCTACCTTAGAAGACGACCTGACTGTGTGAGTGGAAAGCTTAACTATCACTCCACTGGAAACAACAACACGCCTGCTCTTGGACTGAATTACTAACTCGGCTGATTTAAGGCCAATTTGTATTCATGCTCAACCAGCATCATCCCGAGGGATTATACTAAAAAAATTCAAAAACACCTTCCAAAAATTATTTTAGTTTTAGGAACTTGAACTGCAGTTTCTGGTAGTTGTAATTTAACAGTGAACAGTGCAAGTTAAGAACACTTTATTGTTGAAAAAAATGCTCAAAACTTAGTGATTTTCAACAAATAAATCAAAAGTTACAATAAGAACAACTATAGGTTGCTTTTTGGCCGTAAAATTGAAAGTTTAATTTTTTTGGCAGATGTGGACTTTACCGGTTCACACAAAATTTAAACACTCCAAGGTATGCAAATGAAGCTCCATTTTTAAAAATTTATGATCGATTTTATTTCGTTTATTTTATAAAACGAATTGGATTTATTCTCACAATGCTATTTTATTTTAAAAAATACGTAGAACGATTGCTGTATAACCTGGCGGAAAATAAAAGGTTACGCTTCTCGCCGCAAGTGGCAGCACCATCACAAAACAGAATTTATTTTGTTATATAATTACCAGCAGAAATTTTTATTCATTTTGTATCTCGTTTTTTACTAAATAAAACATCATCTGGATCTCTGATCCAAGCTCTTCAACGAAACGACTTTTAAAACTCTAAAGGGAATTTAAAATTTTCTGAATACAAATGTTTGATAATTTTGTTCTGTGAAGCTTTTTTCAGTCTAAAGGCAATCTGTTTCTATTTCTATTCTCAGTATACTTCCTTACTGTAACATTTGTATGTAACTTTAGTTTTCATTTAGTAAATGTTTGAATATGAAATCACTGAGAGGAGTTTTCAAGTGCCAGTAGTAAATTAATAAGACCTAATGACCTGGGCCCTTTAAAAAATGACTCGAATGAATTTTATCGAATTTTCGAGTGTCACTCGGATTTCGAGTTATCGGCTCGAAAGGTTTATGCATTATTTTATGCAAAAAATGCATATGAAGTTATGACTCAAATTAAGCGCTAAAAATTTTCCAATGGAATCGAATCGATGTTATTTCTCAAGAGATTATTATGGAAATTTTCTTGCTTTATTAAAAATAAGATTCCACTGCGTGAGTTTCGATTGTGGCTTCTGCAAATGTTTTTTTTTAATAGACTCTAGTAATTTTTTAGTCGATTTATATCATAATCCTCGGTTTATACGATCAAAACCATCGAAAATGGGATTACAATATGAGTCAATCTGGTTTTTGCATCTCTTATCTTGCATCTCTTCTAATTTTAGTTTCAAAAATCTCATGAGTCTTGTTACGTGTTGTGTCGCCTTGAATTTCTAACCCGATTACCGAACAGAGCTTCTGAATGATTCGTGCTAGTGTTTAAATCGTTCACTCTAAGTGCAACGTCTTCCTAGTTGAGCGCCCGCATTGTTCAGTAGATAATTTTCCTTTGGTTGCTTTGAAGTCCACTTCCAACCCCAATAACTAATTGGGCCGACTCGAAGCTATGCTGTATAATATAGGGAAGAATAAGAGGTGTATGGCTATGCGCACAAGAGGAAATATTATCACGAAAGAGAATAATGTTTGTTGTTACTTTAAAACCACTAACAATTTTTCATTCAGTTTTGCAAAATTTTAAAATTGTTTCTTGACGAATTGGTTGACCTCCCAAGCCGAGGAATTGGATAGAAAATCTATAAAGTAAGTTTCTGAAAATACTCCATTGAAGATATTAGGAGAAACATTGGTCCTTCGAGTAACAATATGAACTGCATGTTGGAAATTCAAGAATTGCTGTAACACACGAACATCATGGACTCTGCTAAAATCTTGTGCCAGCAAACTATTACAGGAAAATTAATCAACCAAATCAAAATCAATATGAAAAAGATGGGCCTCACAGAAAAACTATAAAATACTGCGAAGCACGCCTCATCAACCTTCAACTTCTGTTTGACAAACTCTGCACAACCATTGCAGAATTGATAAACACATTACCCGATGATCATCCATATCGCAAACAAGAATATCATAAGCAAGCCCAGATGGTATCCATGCTTCTCAAAATCAAAGAAGAATTAACAGCAACCCAAGTTAAGAAAATAAGCAAAAGGCCAGCGAAGATGAAGTAACCGATGCCGCCTCCTATATAATTGAGGAAGATGAGGAAACCACAGGATCATCTACCCTAAAAAAGCACAACAAACGCTACAAACCACAAGCAGATAAAAATGAGATGTTGAAACAAAACTAAACAAAATAGAGGATTACGTCTCAACGCTAAAACCTAGCAAACTCTATTGCGAGCTGAAATTAAACCAGCTAACATACGCATGAAACTCATTCTACAATAATCACGAAAATATTATTGCAGAAGCCGAAAAGTAAGATTTGGATGAAGAGTATTTCGTGAACAACGTTTTCAACAACATTCAAACCAAATACGAAACAATTGTTGTTGCATTACACGAAGAGCAGTATAACGGATTGAGCAGCTCAAACACTTGTAATGACAACATAAAGAAATTCTCTAAAATAAAGTTAGCAATGGACAGCCTTCTATAATATTTTCAATAGAACTGCTCATTCCAATGAAGAGCTAGCCAACGGAGATAAAATGTATTACCTGTTTTCGGTGGTCCGGGGAGAAGCAGCGAAGCTATTCAGCCATTTAGCATTATCAGTAGAAATGAAGACAAAAACAGGTTGGCCAGCAATCACATCAACACATTATTGGATTTACCTACCTTAACGGTAGAATCAGCCAATGGACTACGAACAATGATAATGCCTTAGAGTGCACACATGCTCTCACCAATTTGGGTATCTAGACAAAGCACTGGTGCAAAGTTCCTTTGCAATAACCGTACTCTCAGAGAAGCTGGACACAGAAACACACCGTTTATACGAAACCAGCATTAAAGCACCAAAAGGAGTGCAAACAATGAAAAGTTTTTTTGAATTTCTTGAATCAAGATTTCTTCTCTAGCTACAATTGCTAGAGATAGGATCATTAAGAAAAGGGAATCATCACAACAAAATATCCAGAAAAAAGCAACACACGTAGCACTGACGTTTCCATTATCATGCTGTGCTCATTGTGGTGGTGATCACGAGCTGTGCACTTTCAGGAAGTTACAAGAATTGACGGTAACAGAGAGGACCACGGCTGCTAAAGAAAAGGATTTATGTAGAAGGTGTTTACAAAAATATCACGGTCCCAAATGGCATAATAAATATGAAAAGTGTCACGGACAAGACGGCACGGACGACAATCAACAGGAAAAGGCATAAAAATCGGAAACTTCAACAAAGACATCGTTGCAAACAGGTGTCAATACTCTAAAAGATGGAGTTTTACTGACAACTTCCATGGTCAGGATAACAACCGACAACGGTGAACTTTTAGTTCGAATGCTGATTCATCCAGCCTCCCAAGCAATATTCATCACTCAAGAACCTGCAGATGGTCTCAAGTTATCGAGAACTCCTACTCAAGTAAACATTGACATGGGAATAACAACAGCCGGAACAGCGATTTTTACTACAGAATTCACATGAAAGTTGAAGTTAAAAATAAAGGCCATGCTTTTTAAAAACATAACCGGAAATCTACTTGAAGTACCAACCAATCCAACATTTTTTGAACCCAGTCCGGTTGACATACTGTAAGAAACCGATTACTACGGCCAAATAATCATGGCTAATCTTTGGCACCAGATGAACCAATTGCCAAACACATCTCCTAACGTAAACATGGAGGTCGTTCAAACCTTAGTCACAACCTCGACACAGATCGAAGAGCAGCTAAAGCAATTTTGGGAAATCGACGAAGTAACAATAAAACGGGAGCTAACGGAAGATGAAAGGGAATCTAAAAAATTCTATACAAAAATCCTTACGCGCCAGGCTAATGGAAGATACAAAGTAAAGATTCTATTTGACAGGGAGCAACTGGCCTTAAATACTTTAGGCTGTTCAAAGAAAACAGTTTTTGGATGAATATGAAACTTTAGGTCATATGAAAGAAACTGAAGCCGTAGCTGGAGAGCTCCAACAAGAGAGGCATATCTATTCAGAGAATGGAATTAACTTGCGTCAAGCATTTCAGATATCTTTTGGAAGAACGACAGTTTACGTTGTTTACGGACCATAAACCACATGTCTATGCTTTTTGTCAGAATCCGGAAAAGGCATCACCGCGTCAATTCCGTCATTTGGATTTCATCGGACAGTTCACAACTGACATTCAACACATTTCAGGCATAGATAATGTCGTCGCAGAAACACTTTCCCGCATTAATCTAACATCTATTCCTGAGAGTATAGATTATGCGCAACTTGCGGATGCCCAAGTCAATGATGGCGAGCTAAAAGATCTGATACGCGATAATTTAACTTTAAAATTTGTCCAAGTTCCATTGAGTTTTAACTCAAGCAAAACTATATATTGCGATATTTCGACAGCTAATCAAAGACCTTTTATTTCAATTGAGTTTCGGAAACAAGTTTTTGAAGCCTTTCACAATCTTTCGCATCCTAGAATTAAAGCAAGAATTAAATTATTGACGAAAAACGTAATCTGGCCCTCCATCACGAAAGATTCAAAAACTATGGCACATCTATGGCTATAGACATCATTGGTCTTTTGCCTATTTCTGACAATCAGCGGTATTGCGTTAAATTAATCGACAGGTATACGAGGTGGGCTGAGGCAGTTCCAGCTCCTGATATTACTGCAGCTACTGGCGAATTTCACGCTTCGGGGTACCAAACGTCATAGTCACCGACGAAGGTTCGCAGTTTGAGTCTTGCCTTTTTAATGAATTGTTAGCGTTAATCGGATTCAGACGAGTAAGAACGACGACTTATAACCCAAAGTCCAACGGTACGATTGAGAGATGACACAGAACGTTAAAGACCGCAATCATGTGTCACGAATGAGCTGATTGGGAAATGTTCTTGCCAACCGTACTGTTAGGTTTACGCACGTTACATATTGAGTAACTTAAAACTACTCCGGCTGAATTTGTTTACTGAAGTACGTTGAGGGTGCCTGGTCAATTTTTAAATTCTTTTTCGACAGATAAAATTCATCAGACAGATTTTGTCAATAATCTTAAAAAAGATTTCGATGAGATAAGGCCGTCTTCGGCTACCAGGCACTCTAATGTAAAAACTAGAAGTTAGACCAATTCGTAAATAGCTGGATCGCATATTTATTTAAATTTGAGTTGATATGGCTTGCAACTGAAATTCATTGGCCTCTAACACGACAAATTATAAGTGTGGGATCCAGCTAATTACGGTTTTGCCTAACTTCATCCAGTTCATATGACCTTTAAACATTCGAACTATGTAATATTGATTGTTAAAAATTTTTTGGGCGGAAATTTACTGTTACCTTCAATAACATGTAATTTTCTGCTAATATCAACAGAATTTTGTACTACCACCTGATATGAAATATGTCGATAATGCAGGGTTTTTTCGGCTGAAATTTTCGGCTAACTTCAGTAGCATTTATGTACCGCGTAATTTTATGATTTTGATGTTTCAAATGATTCTTATCTCTTGTGGTCCTAGTTCTGGTTTGTTTGACCTCATGGTTTATTGTATCGTCTTTGTGGACTTTATCTATTTTTACTGGCTGGCTAATTGGCCATGTTTGCTTGGCTTTTCTCCTTATGCATTGGATGGTCGTGATAATGATTATGATGATTATTATTATCATGACCACGTCAATTGCTGTATTGGTCAGTATGTTTAGCTTTACATGTTGGTTCCGGTCACTCAAGTTTTCAGCTGCTTTTTTCAGGTTTTGATTTTGTTCGTCTCATCTAGGAAATCTCTGTTGTGATTCCTGTGGCCGATGAGTTTGATGTCGGGTAGCTCGTCATATGATTTTATCTCGTAGATGCTTGTGCTTTCTTCATATAGTATCGTAGGTAGTTTTGGTTGTTCAATTTTAATCTGGCTGGGTAGTCCAATTACTTCGGCTATAAAGTACAATTTGTCAGGAACGTTATCAAGCCGTTGCCTGAGATTTGTATGGCTTGAGTGTCGTCTTTACATTCAATGATCATGTTTGTGGGTTTATTCATTGAGAATAGCCATGTGTTTTTGGAAGGTAGCTTGGTGAATCTGCTTCGTGGCTTTGCTGGTATGCTTCTACATTGTTTTTTCTGGATTTAATGGGTTGACGAATAGATTTGGTAGGCAATGCTGGCTCTTTATGGGTAATATAGGCTGTGTATGTTGGCATATTTTGGTTGATACTTCGGAGTTGTCTACAATTTTCTATATCGAACGCGTGAAGTTCGATGGCTTTATCTTTATCTTTGTTGGTGGCTATGAAATCAATGTCTGTTTGATATGTCTTATGCTCTTCTTGAACAGAATAAGGGAGTAGATATGGCTTATACAGTGTGTAATCGTTTTTCTCCAGGATTGGTATGGTGACTTTCACGATTAATTTGCCGTTTTCCACTTCGATCTGTTTAGTTTGCCAGTGCTTGAGGTTTTGCAGGTGTCATAAATTGTATTGGCATCTTCAGAATCCATTGTGCCAAATACTAGTTTGGATATTTTTCCTCCGATATCTAATAGTCCTCGTTTTTGTAGTTTGTTATTTTTTGGTCAGACAGTGTTTTTAGATGGTCCTTGCAGTTTATCAGTGTGGCAGTTAGCTGCCTTGTTTCTGGGATGTTGATCTCGGTAATTAAATCTATTTGTTTTTTGTAGAATAACGTTGGTGAGATATTCTCGAAGAAGATTCTATTGTTGCCCAGATTTTGAATGGTGAAAGTATCGTTTTCGTTGGCTTGGATGTACATAAGGGTTGTACATATGAGTGCGATGATTTTGTACATTGTGTAGCTGGATTGCTTCTGGTTCTGGGTGTTGATACTTGATTTATCGGCAGGTTGCTACTGATTTGGTGATCATTTTTACTCTCTTTTAATTTGTTATAATGCATGCGGCAGAGTTTTTGTTGATGTTAAGATTGTTGTACATATGTGATCAGGAAGTCTGAGTCTGAATTGGTGTAGATTTGTAATATCTTGGATATGTTTGGGATGCGGCTGATGTTTTATACTTGGTGAATATTAACTTTAATTGAGATATTAACTTTGATATTGATATTAACTTTGAGTTCTATGCTGTGATATAAATGATTAATGATGAATTTGTTCCATCTTGGTTTTGAATCGGTAAAACTGCTTGATGATGAATTCTTGTCGTTTTATAATTTTCAGGTTTGTGTAAAGGTGGAATTTCTTGAATTGGTGATGATTTCAAGTTGTGCATCTTGATTTGTAATCATAGATTTTGCTTGATGATGTTTTTGATCTTCTGACTGTCATGCTGGTTCGATGCAGTTTTTATTTTGTTTCAAATAGTTGTAATGGGGTTTTGGTACTCATTTTTTATGCTTGTTCGATGCCGTTCCGATGTTCAGATTCATGCATTCCGTATTGTTGGGACTTAATTTCGCATTCATCTGCTTAGATGATATTCTGATAGTGTCTAAAACTTTCGAGGAACATTGCGCGCATCTCGAATTTGTTTTCCAAAAATTATCAGACACCGGTTTAATAATTAACCCTGGAAAATGTGTCGTCGCTTCGCCTGAAGTTAAATTCTTAGGACATTTCGTTAACGCAAATGGCATTTTACCTGTTCCAGAAAGCGTTGAAGTCATCAAAAATTTTGAACGTCCGTTAACGGTTAATCAACTCAAAAGATTTTTGGGGATGATTAATTTCTACGGACGCTTCATTCCAAACGCCGCTGCTGATCAAATTTTACTTAATGATTTTCTTAAAGGCTATAAAAAAATAGTAAAATTCCAATTAATTGGTCCGCAGAGTCCATTGATGCCTTCAACAATTGTATAAAGAGAAGTTGTGTAAAGCTACTCTTCTTGCACACCCTTCATCTACGGCTCAACTTGCTATCATGATAGACGCTTCGGACACAGCGAGCAGTAGTTCAACAGTATTTTGGTGATATTTGACAACCACTCAGTTTTTTCTCGGTTCGTCTTAATGAAACGCAACAAAGATATAGTGCTTATGACAGAGAGTTGTTAGTAGCGTACTCTGGTGTCAAGCATTTCAGATATTTTTTGAAAGGACGAGTTGTTTACGGACCATAAACCACATGTCTATGCTTTTTGTCAGAATCCGGAAAAGGCATCACCGCGTCAATTCCGACATTTGGATTTCATCGGACAGTTCACAACTAACATTCAACACATTTCAGGCATAGATAATGTCGTCGCAGATACACTTTCCCGCATTAATCTAATTTCTATTCCTGAGAGTATAGATTATGCGCAACCTTTTATTCCAATTGAGTTTCGGAAACAAGTTTTTGAAGGCATCTCAATCTGTCGCATCCTGGAATTAAAGCAAGAATTAAATTATTGACGATAAACGTAATCTGGCCCTCCATCACGAAAGATTCAAAAACTATGGCACATCTATGGCTATAGACATCATTGGTCTTTTGCCTATTTCTGACAATCAGCGGTATTGCGTTACATTAATCGACAGCTATACGAGATGGGCTGAGCCAGTTCCAGTTCCTGATATTACTGCAGCTACTGGCGCTTCTGCGGTATACTCCACATGGATTTCACGCTTCGGGGTACCAAACGTCATAGTCACCGACCAAGGTTCGCAGTTTGAGTCTTGTCTTTTTAATGAATTGTTAGCGTTAATCGGATTTAGACGAGTAAGAACGACGGCTTATAACCCAAAGTCCAACGGTACGATTGAGAGATGACAGAAGTACGGAAGTACGTTGAGGGTGCCTGGTCAATTTCTAAATTCTTTTTTGACAGATAAAATTCATCAGACAGATTTTGTTAATAATCTTAAAAAAGATTTCGATGAGATAAGACCGTCTCCGGCTACCAGGCACTCTAATGTAAAAACTTTCGTAAGCAGAGAACTTTCAACGTGTTCACACGTGTTTTTAAGGTCGGGTTTTGTGAGGAAATATTTGCAACCTCCTTATTCAGGACCGTTTAAAGTTCTTAAAAAAAGAGGGGACAAGTTCTTCACTATTGAAGTAAACAGTAGGACGAGCGTGGTTTCTTTGGATCGCCTCAAACCGTGTTTCGCGTAGAATGCGGACATCGTGGGATTGTTTCCGGCGACCCCGCTGGGCGAGCGAACTTTGGATGATGTGTCGAATTCCGATTGTACAAACGTGTTAAAAAAGATTCGCTTCAATCTTCCACCAAAGGAACCAGTTCAAACCAGGACTGGACGAAAAATTAGACCACAGTCTCGTTTTAACTGAAGCAGTTTTTACCAGTTTCAAACCATGATATATGTAAATCACTATTCTATGATATATCTTCATCGGGTGTTTCTTTTAAACTGAGACGATCAAATATCTCGAAAAATAGCCACTCTACGGAAAAAATGTCCATAATCAAAATTTAATCATACCGCGGGGGAAATACATTAGTGCAAACAAAATAGTCCCCCACCCCCCGCTTTGTAGGTGGGGCGGGGGTAACTTTTAAACTAAGATAGGAAGCCATATTTTGTATTGCAGATACAAATTCTACGACTAAAAGTACGTATGATTTGAATGAAATATTTTGTTCGGTTTATGATAGATGGCGTTGTAATCGACGAAATTCAATTTTTTCAATTTCTCCTTCTTAGAACACACGCATTCGATTCTGCAATACGTTTGAAATAAAAAAACATCACGTTTTCATTGGAAATACTCGAAATTCGTCATCAAAACAATTTATTAATGTAAATGGCAGGTGAATAAAATAATGTTAGCTTAAAATAAGTGTTCAAAATGATGGCCTGCGACTTCAATGCATTCATGATTGTACAAACTGAGAAGTGTGTCTGGTTGAATTTCAGCACACGCATTTCTGATTCGCTCAATCATGTTCTCACGTGTTGTTGGTTCTTGTTTGTAAACTTTGTCTTTGAGATAGCCCCACAAAAACAAATCTGGCGAAGTAAGATTTGGTGATCTGGCAGGTCAATTTACCGGACCAGCTCTACCAATCCAGCGACCATTGAAATCACGATCAAGTATTTCACGTGCCACCACCGAATAGTGTGCAGGACAACCATCATGTCGAAACCACATGTTCCGTCTCACTTCTAAGCTCAAATTTTCAAGTAATATTGGCAGTTCATTTTCCAAAATGTTTCGGTACATTTGATCATTCAAGTTGCCTTCAATAATGTGGGGGCCTATGAGTTTGTTGCCAATTATTCCACACCACACGTTGACAGTCCAAGGACGCTGATGTTCAACTTGACGAAGCCAGTGCGGATTTGTAACACTCCAATAATGCATGTTGTGTCGATTAACCGTCAGAGAACATTACGCAACGAAAAACATTGGGGTTTTGTTGTATTTGTTCACGTGCCTATTGACAAAAAGTTACCCGATTTTGGAAATCAGCGCCATGAAGATCTTGGTGTAAAGACACATAATATGGATGATGCTTGTGCCGTTTTAAAATTCTCCAAACACTGGTGAGGGACAATCCGGAATCGCGAACTATTTCTCGTGTACTAACATGAGGATTATGAGCCACTGCTGCCAATACAGCAATTTCATTATTTTCTCCAGTGACTGTTGCTATACGGGTCCTCTTTTTCGGTTGAACATTTCCATCAGTAATAAATTGTTTGATAGTACGACCAAATGAAGCACGTGAACGAAACCTATCCGGAAAACGTTGAGCGTAAATAGCAACAGCAATTTCAAAATTTCTGCCAGCTTTTCCATAAACCAGAACCATTTCAATTTTCTCTGGCACAGTTAAACGCTCCATTCTAAAGTATTTTATCGTTTATTTTGCAATTACGAGAAACATGAAGATAAGAAATAACACAAACGTTAAATGTGATTTACAAAACTGAATAAATTGTTTTAATGACGAATTTCGAGTATTTCCAATGAAAACGTGAATGCGTGTGTTCTAAGAAGGACAAATTGAAAAAATTGAATTTCGTCGACTACAACGCCATCTATCATGAACCGAACAAAATATTTCAATCAAATCATACGTACTTTTAGTCGTAGAATCTGTATCTGCAATAAAAAATATGGCTTCCTATCTTAGTTTAAAAGTTACCCCCGCCCCACCTAAAAAGCGGGGGGTGGGGGAATCTTTTTTTGCACTAATGTGTTTCCCCCGCGGTATGATTAAATTTTGATTATGGACATTTTTTCCGTAGAGTGGCTATTTTTCGAGATATTTGATCGTCTCAGTTTAAAAGAAACACCCGGTATATGCAAGGCTAGGAAAACACCACCGCACAACGACGACTACAATTTGGAAAACATAGGACAACAACAACAAGGGGAGAAACAACAAAGAAACAATCCGCATAGAAACATTGGAAACTAAGTGTTGCCCCGGGCATGAAAACGAATTAAAAATTCCCGGCAGTTAAAAAGAACCAGATAAATTCAACTTTGTGGAACTGTTGCCTCTTTGTGGTCTTTTCCTAAAAACGGCCCTAATAATTGTTGTTGTGTATTCGACTTTTGTAATTCCCTATACGTCGGAAGATTTTCTACAGCAACCAAAATATTTATCAGCACTAAAGTGGTTTATGATACCAAGCTATCACTGTGTATGCTAACTTCGGTATAATATTCAACACCACCAACAGCTGTGGGTGTTGTTGTTTTTTCACCAATTATTTGTATTTCCGTTATTTCGCATAATTTTGTCGAAAAAGTCAATATGCGATACAGCAAGTTCACACTCAATAACAACAAAATAAAGTTAATAATAAAAAGCTTTACGCTAAAAGTATTTTGTGTTATTTTCGGCAAAAGGGGTGAATATTAAATATTTGGATTGTTTGTTGTGACGGAAATACATGATTAAAGTGTTTATATAAAGGCAAAGTTAAATTGGGAAATTATTTGTTTTCCCAAGTAGTTTGGTGTGTTGTTTTTTTTGTGCGGTTCAGTTCAATTTCAGTTACGAGATATTGGCTTAAAGTTAATGAATTTTTTTTTATTTAATAAAATATTTATACAATCACCATGTTAATTAGCAATTTAATCCATTTTTTTGTGGAGACAGATGCTGCTGTTGGGCAGTTACTTTATTCGATACGATTTTTATCTCCTTGAACTGAGCCCAAAAATCCAAAAATAAAACGTTGAACGTTTGTTGTGGAAAAGGTTAAATTTGGCTAAGAACAAAGGAGCGTAGGTGGTCTATAATTTGATCATGACAGAATAATTTATTTACTTGCCGTTCTTGTAGCCTTAAGTGAAATAAACATAATTTCATTAAATGGCAAATTATATAGAAATGCCATTATCTCAATGTCAAAATGTCATTTCTGTTTGTGACGCCATAAAATGTTATACAAAAGATCAAAAAAAATTCAACCGGTTGTATTGTTCCAGGAAAAATAAGTTAATTTTGTGCTAAGAACAAACAATAAGCTTAACAATATCATCATCACCGAACACTCGCCATGAATATAAAGTCCTATTAGACCTTTGCCCAAAATAATCATGCATGTGCCCAAAAATCAGAAATATATTTTTAAATGTTTATAGATTTATTATTAAATATTTATTATTAAATTGTAAATACGATAATGTAAATAAATAATTATTTGAATTTTTTTAAATAAATCATTAATTGAACGTTTTTATAGGGTGGATCATAAGCCAAGCGTATAACCAAACTAACCTATGTTGTAAATATATTCGGCAACACAGCAAAAGTAGCCAACCGATATGTTACGGTAATTTTATTTACGGTAATTCACCGCACAGAGTATGTTTATGGGATTAGTGCAAATTGGAATTCGGAATAGTAGGGTCTAACGGCTGTACTAATTGTGCCCCTCAAGACACATAGCCAGTTGATGGGGAATAAATTATACTGCAGGGATGTAGGTGGGAAGGTCAACAAACATTTCGTAACCATCGGACCACTGGACAACTGGTCTTTAATCGCAAAATAAATATGTGCTCTCTTTGTGTAGTTAATGCCACAACAAATTAATTTCCTCTTTTGGAAGAGGAAAATCCTTCCTCAAAGTAAAAATCGGAAAATGAGACAATGGGCTTTATAGAAATTAATAATTTTCATTCAGGTTGAAATCGATTTAGTTTTTAACGAGATCAAATAAAATGTCGATATGTATTGTATGTTCATGAATTTAATCGATTATCATAACGCTGTACGAGAAATTCTCTGTGCCAATAAAATTCTCTGTCTATCATGAACTTGAGCAACGTAGTCGGGGTTACTGCCAATAGTTCTAGTAGAAAAGAGTTTTATGATTTATTTTAGTATTTTGAGTTTTTGCCTTTGTATCGACCCGGATATCCATTTCGTTCAGGTTAGCTGAGAATTCCATTTCTTCGAGAGATTGAGATGAAGCATTATAAAGTCGAAATTCTTGGCCCCAAGGAGTGAAATGGAAAACTGTGCAAAGTACACAAAAAAGGAAGACACATATGGGATGGAACCCAGTTAAAAGCCAACAAATCTTTGCCGAGGAAATAAGAGGTACAGACATTTACAGTGACCATCAACTGCTAATATTACAATTCAAAATTAAACCTGTAAAATGCATCAATTCAAATCGGAATAAATAACACCGACAGATTAAAAGGTGTCGACGCAAGAAATACATTCTGGGAAGCGCTCATGCTTTGCTTCCAAACCAATGAAGAAGCAAATAGCAACACATTCGAGTATAGCAAGAATACAGACGCAAACTCTGGATTAGTGATAAAACTTGGAAGAAAATTGAAGAACGCTCGCAACTCAAGTTTCAAATGTGCCAAGAAAATACGTCGGAGCTGAAACGTCAATACGAAGATTATTGCACGAGAAATGAAGTAAAATCAAGAACCCGAACCAAATGCCCGAAAATTTGCCAATATCCTACCAATAAGGGATGCAGCTGGTCAAATCTTAACAACAGAGCTCAAATATTCAAAAGATACAAAACGACAACTGCAACGACTCTAACAGCAGTAATAACAGAAGTATGGACTTCCGGTAGAATACTGCGAAAATGGAAGGTAGGCTTGACTATAACGATTACCAAAAAAGGTAACCTGAGAGAATGCAAACATTAGCGGGGTATATTCCTCCTCAACACAACCATAAAGATATTAGCAATTTTCATCTAAGATAGAACTTTACAGGGTGGCTGAGACCAAGTGTTACCAAATGAAAACGCTGTAATTTTTTTAATTTTGATTATTTTTTATTGAAATTTCGTGGAATATGTTGAAAACATATTACATTTTATGTAAAACATGTAACTGCTCGACCTCCTATGGCTCTGATTATTTGATTCAGTCTTCCATAGAAAGCATTGCATGCTGACCGAACGTGAGCTTGCGGAATTTTATTCCATTCTCGAACAAGATCTGACTTCAATGCATCAACACTTTCGTATTTTTTAGTGGACACCTTACTCTCCAAAATGGGCCGTATGGAGAAATCCATGGGATTCAAGTCTGGTGAATATGGTGGCCATTCTTTCGACGAAATCAGCCGCGGAACGCAATTTTGTAAAAATTGCAGTGTCGCTCGAGCTTTGTGTGACGGTGCCGAGTCCTGTTGCAATGTCCAACGGTTCGTACCAAAGTGTTTACGTGCCCAAGGTAGCAAAGTATCGTTAAGGATCTTTTGGCGATACACCTCTTGGTTTACCTTGACTCCATGTTCGATGAAAACCAGAGGAGTGCGTCCATCTGCAGTCACTGCAGCCCAAACCATAATATAAGCTGGTGATTGCTTGCGCATGGCAACTCTTGTGTCCAAATTATCGTTAGACTTGTGCTCTAACCAAACACGATCATTTTGTTTATTCACATACTGTTGAATGGTGAAAATTTTCTCATCAGAAAAGACAATTTTTGGAATCTCATCACGTTCGGCCAAGGCCTTCAATGCTCGTGTTCTTTCAAGCCTAATTTTTTTTTGTGCCTCCGTAAGATCTTGAACTTTTTGTATCTTGTAGGGCTTCAAGTGTAGTTCATTTTTCAATATAGTTTGAATGCTGTATCGTGAAACATGTAGACGTGCGGCTAATTGATTGCCACTTTGACGAGGATTTCGTTGGATTCGTTTCTTCACATTTCGTAACATTTCTTTTGATATTGCTGTCTTTTTAGGACCGCATCTGTTGCGTTTAGCGATGCTACCAGTTTCGTTGTATCGAGTTATGATTCGATACACAAACATTTTATTCACATTCAAATGCTGGAGCTGACGAACTATTGCTGTTTGTGAATTTCCACCCAAATACAGTGCAATTACACTATTACGTTTGAATTCCATTACGATTTTTTTATGAAGATATTAATTTAGAACAATTGTTTGTTGACCACGTGTTAACAACTAACCAAACTTCAATCTATCAAAAAATTGACGCGCGAAAATGACAACTACACAAATGACAGCAGAGTGAAGTCAGTAACGTTTGGTCTCAGCCACCCTGTACAGACAATTAACTCGAAAATAAAAAAGGGACAATCTGGCTCCAGACATTATAATTAAGTAGCCTAACTCAGGCTGGAGGCAGATGATATATATATATATCTGATAACACACAATCCTTCCGGAATGCAACATAAAGTACAGAAGCTATCAGATTCTTGCAAAAGTAATTGGCTTCAAAATAAATATCAGGAAAACCAAGTCGATTAGGCTAAACGGCCAATTAATTTGTATGTACCAAGGTGGTTGTAGTGGATCAGATTAGGATTTAAAGAAACGAATAAATAAAGGCATAACAACTTTCAACTTGTTACACAAACTGTGGAATACAACTGCCCTATCCCACAACACCAAGCTAAGGTGCTTCTGGACCAGCAAAATAACAAATGTTGAACTCTTTATAGACAAAATAGTCAATCATTCATTTGCATCGAAATACGAAAGGACAAGTGGAGATAGATTGGCTATACAAAGAGGAAGTCCCAGAATAACATAACAAGAAGGTCTCTGGAATGGAATGACGGACGACCAGCTGTAACATTAAGACAAATAATACTAGCAGGAGCGAAACAACTCGAAAAGTCATGGCAGGAAATCAAAGCAATAGCACTCAACAGAGTTAGATGGTCCAGCCTAGAAGACAAAAATATCTTGCTGGAAATATCCAGTAAGTAACCCTTCGGTCATATTTGGGCATTTATTAGATTTAATATTTAATAATAAATTTTATTTAACAAAGACGACCTAGAGGTATTGTGCGAGCTTAGCCCTCTGAATCTCAACTTTGAAAAGTGCTAATCTCTATCATTTCACCGAAAAGGAAAACCGGATGGGTATATGATCATGAGCTACCGTACCACGTAAATATAAAGCAACAACCATAATGTCTTACTGGATGTAACCCTCAGAACTAGATAACGCTAAAAAAATTCGCTTTAATTACTAATCTTTTGATGGGCCTAATCGATGCACCGGAAGTACTTATATAGCTCAATTAAAATAAACGTTCCCAGTAGTCAACTAATTACTTGTTAATTTTCAATTCTAAAACGGATTTATGTTATTTTGACAATGATTACATCCCAGTCGAATTTGTAAACCAACATAACTGTCACAGGCATATAATCCTGTCAAGGTGATTAAACAATATTACGGATATTTAAGTGAAATTTGAGAAAGATGGTGTTTTGTCGTGGTGCAAAATTCGTGAGTTATTTACACAAACCTAGCCTTTTTGACAAATTTGCTCTCTCCGCATAACGCCCACATAATGTACCTTATTTATCGTCTGACCTTCTGACAAGAATTCCGAGTGCACAACACCTCGATAATCAAAGAAAACAGTCAACCTTACCTTAACTTTTGGTCGATTTTAACGAGTTTTTTCGGTTTCGGCTCAATTGGAAGGCGCTTTTCCGAAGCTCGTTGACTAGTTTGCGGGCCAAACTCGTAAACAAATGTGTCTAATCACCAGTTAAAATGCGTTTTATGAATTTGTCTTCAGTAACCTTTAAACGATTGAGTTTTGGAAAAAAATTTCATGTCTTTCGAACTAGTCGAGCGGAAACGCATTTCATCCCCAAACAATCGTGTAAAATGGTAAGAATTGATCGTGAGACACAGAAAGTTCGGCAGTCAAGGCCGACCAGATAGAAGCAAATCTTCCACTACATTTCTACTATCTTTTGATAAAATCGATTCATCGCAAGCCTTATGTAATATTTTCAGCGATTCGCCACCCGAAATTCTATTTGCAATACAAAATTTGAGACAATTTCTTTGTGCGATGTCGTTATTCATTATAAAAATCGGGAAACAGAGTTGAGAGGAACTGACAAAATAGAGCACTGGTAAACAAACTAAATGTGAGGTCGAGCTCAAACTTCACGTCAAGTTAGACAGCTGTGACAATTTAGTGACAAGATAAAATTTTGCAATACCTTTAAGCGCTTTTTAAATGACCAATTACCGTTACTTTCTTGACAGAGTGGACATAAATGTGCCTCATTAGCAAAGAAAAATCTTGGTTTCACGGTTTTAAATGTACAAATTTTGTACATACATTGTCTACACGTGTAGAATATCAATTATCTACGCGGTGTAAACAATACGGCACAATACTGTTACCCACTCGTCGAATTGAGTAGGCTAGCTGATCTCGGCGTTAGTTTAAACGTTTAGAGAATCTTTTATTTTGGCTTGTTAAAACTGGCTAATCGAATTTGGAATCATTGTTGTTTTAAACATTCTAAATTTTGCACTGGCGTCTGTTCTTGTTTTTTTTAAGTAACTGTCTTTGTTAGTAACGAATACGATTGTATCTCAGAAAATAAAAAGATTTGAAGTAGCCAAACCCAGAATAGATTAGAAGTGACTTAAAATACAAAAATAAAATAGTGCTGGGCCACGTGCCATATAATCTTATCAAGGTAGCGTACAAAGCGTACATATTATCGATTAAAAAATCAATAAAATAGATTGAAGCAGGCCTTTGATTTTACTGGGTGATCAATAAACAAAATTATAAAACTAATTTTTCTTGATGAATATATTTCACTTTAAAACCAAAATAATTCTAGCAGCCTTTGCCTTCTCCAGTTTCTCCTAAAAAAATATTTTTTGATATTTTTTACCGATAAATTGTGTGCTTGGTTCCCCTTCTCAGAATGAGAAAAAATGTATCTGTAATTAGCGCCTCAATGGTAATTTGGAGTACTAATATGCTTCAGCTAAATTTGTGACATTCTTCAAAACCTTTTCATTGACATGTCACACTTATATATTCTATAATAAATCAATAATTAGCTACTAGCACGAAAACGGTGAATTTATCAGCTAAAGCGCTAATAGCAAAATTGTTGCTTGATCGTGCTAAAAATTTAAAGCATTCTGCAAGACCTTTTCAATGATATACGACTAGTATATATTCTATAAAAGACGAAATATTAGCTAATAGCGCCGAACGGTAGATTAATGAAAGCTCCGCCGAAATTGTTGTCTGATTCAAGACCTTCGACCACCTTCAAGACCCTATTGAGTGGCATTTTGGGTGATTTTCTATGGTGTTCGTAAGATATCATCGGACGGAGAGTGATTAAAAAGTGATTAAAAATGGTCGTGGTCCAAAGTAACTTTTGAAGGTTCCTAATCCCTAATCCCTAATTCCAAAAATTAAAATAAAAGTCTTCGTCCGTGTGGATGACTGGATGGAAAGATGTCTGTACCGATGGTATCTCAAGAACGTCTTATGCGATTCGAACTCTTTCTCACCAATCTTCTTTTATGTTTAGTTCGAAGAAATGAAAAGCTTTCTCATTTCTACCGGAAGGGGGTCGGGTACCTAGAAAAGGAAATGACCCAATACCACGATATTGCTTTACATTTTTCTCATAAACTCGTATAGTATAATATTTGAAATGTTTTGGATCAGGCAACAATCTCGAAACAACTTAAGTTCTTAAATCCTCCGTTTTGGCGCTGCTAGCTGATTTTTCGTCTATTATAGAATATATACTTCTCGTATATTTTGAAGATTTTTCTCAATATTTTAATACACAAAACTACCGTTGTGGCGCTGGAGGCAACAATTTTGTAATTAGTACTTTAGTTCACAAATCCACCGTTTTGGCGTGTGTAGCTAATAATTGTTTTAATAAAGAATATATACGAGGGCTAATCATTATATTCGTAGTATTGGTATGTAATTATGGAGTGAAAGAGGAAACCATATTTTTGATGTTTATTTTTCATCGACAAGAAACATTTAGAGACAACTTTGAATTGAATATCGTGCTTTAAAATTGAATATCGTGCGGTAATTAATTTTTTTTGTAAAGATGAAAAAACGCCAAATTTATTTTTGATTATTCGTTAAAAGTTTATGGTGAATGTGGACTAAAATATTCTACAGTAACGAAGTGGGTTAAATTATTCAAAATTGGTAGAGAATCGCTAGAAGATGATGAGCGCCAGGGAAGACCACAGGACGCCATCACGCATGTAAACGTTATTTTGGCAGAAAATTTTGTATTAGAGGACCGCCCTATAAATATTGCAGAATTATCGAGAAATCTCAGGCTTACTTTTGGTACTACATTTACAATTCTGCATGATCATCTTTCAAAAGCTAGTGCAAGATGGTCCTCGTTCACTAACCCCGGAACAGAAAAAAATTCGTGTCGAAACTTCAAGCAACATTTTAAATATGAAAGAAAATGATACTGATAATTTCATAAATAGTATCGTGACTACGTTCAAGTGAATTTTTTGGGGTTGTCATTTTCCAGGCCGAAGTTCGGATACCTCGTTGGGTTTCAGCCCCTAATACTTGTTTTTCATTTTTGGGATCAAGGAACTTCAAACCGTCGACAAAAATTGCTTTGGACAAAGGTAATTTTTCATAATTTTTATCAGAATTGCAATAACTTGGTCTTACATACCAAAATTTAAATTTGGTAAATTTCAACCATGCAACCATGCATATAAATTTGGCAAGTTAAACATATAAATTTGTTGGACTAATTCTGTGTGGTTTAGAAATAGTGGCAGACTTCAGTGGCAACTTAGCGAAATTAGGCCCCGGGCCAGCTATATCCATTCAACTCGTATTTAAACTGAAATTTCATTTAAATTTATCACGTTAAAATTATAGATTTGTTAGTGTAATTCTATGTGGCAAAACTTAAAATTTACACCGAGTGGGGTTTTTATTGATTACTGTTGACTGGTCATTTCGATAACCAGTCAACGACCGGTTTGTGTCTGAGAACCCACTGCAACAGTCGTGTGTCTAACTCAAAAAATCTCTTTATTAGCTATCAGTTATTTGTCTTGCCGGGTTTCGTATCCATCGGTTATGAACCCAGATTCCGAACGGTGATAGTTGAAATTTTGAGGACCCAGAACTATGGGATTTAGTGTTAAGAAAAGACGAGGAAGAAACAAATATTAGAAAGGCCCGAACAAAGCTGATTTTTATTGAATAACACAATTGTTTATCCGCATATACAGAGCAGAAAAACTGCAACATAAAGAAAGACGGAGCTTAATATCAGCAAGATTGTAGCGGAATATGCGAATAATGTGGTTACATCCGCTTATAAGTTAAATTGATCGTGACGGACGAATAATGTCAAGAATGAATCTTTGGTCATTATGCATCTAATTGTCCAGAGGTTTACCTAATCTACAATACCTGAATGAAATACAATGTTTGAAGGTCCTATTCAACGTCATCCAACCACCAGAGGGGACTGCTTCAATAAGAGCTTTGTCGTTTGTTTTAAGTGTATTTTCATTTTCGATTAAAACGGTTCACAGATTCAAATTAATTTTGGAATTATACTGGACCAAATCAGTTTTCCAAAGTATAAGCGGAAATGATGATATTTGTCAAAAAAGTGTTTTCAGTAAAAGTTTGGCCATACGGATTGATTGATCGAGATGGAACTTCACACTTAAGTTTTTTCCATAAATTTGGAGACCCCAGTAATTTTTGGTTTTTCATTTTTTGTAAGGAAGATTACATTTTTTTAACACAAGGGTTGCCCTTGATGGTCTTCTGAAACTTATGCAGGAAAAATATTTGATTAAACGAATAAGTCTCTGCCATTTTTAACAAAAATTGGGCATACTTATCCCCATCTTTCTGGCAGCACACGACTACTACTCGAAAAAACGCTTCACCTTTTGAGGCTCTACGTAAATCAACCCAATTTTTGGTATCTTCATATGATGTAATCAGAAGTAATAATGTCTGGTTACTACGGCGGGTGGGGTAAAACTTCCCAATTGGGTGTTTCCAAGTATGTTTTGACCGACGCCACAACAAGTGGACGAGCATTATCATGCAAGAGAATAATTTTGCCATGTCTTCAGTAGTAGTGGGTGCGTTTTTTCTTGAGTGCTCGGCTCAATCTCATCAATTATGTTCGCGGTAGCCCCAAGGAAATGGTTTCGTTCGAATTTAGCAACTTATAATACACGACACGAAGCTGATCCCACCAAATGCACAACATGAGTTTTTCCATGAATATTCGGCTTGGTTGTCGATGTAGAAGCATGACAGATGGTCCTCAGATTTATTATTTTTTGGATATGAAAAAATCGGCGTTCAACATCTCTCGGCATCAGTTCGTATGGAACCCAATCCCCTTGATATGAATCTTTTCCAATGATTTTAAATGATGTGAAATTGCTTGTCGACTCACTCATCTAATTAGAAGTGCATTGCCTTCAAAATAATTCCTTTTCCTGTGTATTATTTACAAGTGAAAATTTAAAAAAAAAAATTAAAAAAAAATTAAGTGCAGAATGTGCGGAATGTGACAATGAATATATTTTCTCCAAGCAAAATAAAACAACAACGATCGCAATCCGTCACAAATTTAAGTGCTAATTCTCTAGTGCCATCGACCTCTGCCATAAATAAAAATGCCAATTCGAAAAAGTGTAAGCGGTTCACAAACGTTAAAAAGTGCTACAACATCCAATATTGTGGTAGGTAACCACATATTGTACCAAGCCACATCGCTATAATGAATAAAAGCAATGTCACGTTCAGTAAACGTAATTCCAAGTCTCCAGTGAAAACTGCAACAAAAACTCTAAAACTAGGAGCAGCGATCACAACTAGTAACCGTTTCCAAAGGGGGAAACTCGAGAAGAGGCGAGAGAACCAAAAGAGCGCCCAACATTAATATATCTTTGAGAAGCGCCGTCTCAACAATTAGTAAAAATTAAACAGGTGGAGAGCTTTTCAATGCTTCAATTAAACAAGGCAATATCCGTGAAACCAGAATTCAAGCCTTGAGCATCGAAGCATATCGAAAAACTGTTACCATCTTAGAAGCAGCTAATAAATACTTTTACACATACATATTAAAAAGTTCGAGAGGACTAACAGTAGTAGCGAGGAACTCGCTGCCAAGGGCTTCAATATGAGAAGCGTTATCAACATTATTAATGGTGAGAAAATGCCTCAACCAATGTTCAAAGTTGAGCTGGAACCTGAAGCACCAAAAATCAAAGGGACACACGAAATCTACAACATGAGGTATCTATTGTATAGCAGGGTGGTAGTGGAAGAGCCACACAAATGTAACTCAGTCTTACAATGCACCAATTGCATCAATTGCCAAGAATTTGGGCATTTTCGAAACTATTGCAAACTGCCACATAACTAGCGAGTGTGATTTAGACAAAACCAAACCTGAAGTATAGAAGTACAGCAACTGTGGGGAAAACCATACCGCTAATTACAGAGGATGTATTGTGTATAAGGAGTTAAGGGGAAAAAAGTCACCGAGGCAACGAATTGAGCAACGAGCTATCAATCAATCAAACAGTATGCTGCTAAACATGACTAGCCAGATGCAACTGTTAATGAACAATCAAAATATAAGCAGATTGAACTTAAATTAGCCTTATGGCATGCTAATAGGCTAGCGCAACATAAATTAGAAGTACAGCATTTTCTTAATGACCACAACATTGACATCATGATGGTCTTTGAGACACATTTTACACAAATGAGCTCTGTAAAATTTAATGGTTGTAAAATTTACGATACCCAGCACCCTCAAGAGATCAGCAATTATTATTAGTGATAGAATAAAACAGGCAACTAGCATTTGCTTAGCAGAATGGTTCTGTACATGCACCATATCTGCAGCTTACTGTCCCCCGAAATATTCAATTAAAAAGCAACCATTTGCAAATTATTTCAAAAATTTGAGAAATAAGTTCCTTGCAGGAGGAGATTTTAACTCCAAACACATCCAATGGGGCTCTCGATTAACATCACCAAAAGGCAAGTAGCTGTGGGAATATATGCAAGGAGAAAAACTCAATAATGTTTCTGGTGGCAGACCAACATATTGGCCAACCGATAGACGAAAAATTCCCGATTTAATCGATTTCTGTGTAACAAAGAGTATTGCTAGAACTTATGTTACGGCCAAAACATCCTACGAACTATCATCTGACCACTCCCCGGTTTTAATACTATTAAGCACACAAGTTTTAAATTCAGAATGAAATATTTTTTTAACGAACCGACACACTAATCGGTCTCAAATCTGCAGTGACAAGAGAGTGCTCATTATGCATCCTATTTACAACACCTAGCGAAGACATTAAAGCAAGCAGCGAAGGATGCTACATGCAACAGCTCTACTAAAGTGAAAATGCACCAAGCGTCACAGAGTATTAAACAGCTCTTAAAGAGCAAACGCATACTGCGCAGGCAATTTCAGTTACATAGGTCATCTGGACATAAATCAAAATTAAATAAAGCTACCAAAAATCTGAAGGCAGCACTAACAGCACTAGCAGCAAGAAGCGATGCAGAAAAAGCAAATGTATTCACCCAACATGAAGCTTCAGAATTTCAACCAATTAAATTTAAATGACGTGAAGTAAACACAATGACCAGCGGACATATAAACCCCAAAAATGCACCTGGTAGAAGATAGAACTTCCAGACTAGACTCGTATCGTAAACCAGTTCTGTAAGAGCAAAGTCGGATCACCAGTTTGGGTTTAGAGAAAATCATGGAACCATAGAGCAAGTGCATATATGATCGTATCAGGAATCAGAAACTCATTTGAACAAAAAACGTACTGCTCTGCAGCATTTTTAGGTATCGAGCAAGCTTTCGATAAAGTATAGTATGAAAGCCTTGTACATAAAATTAAGGCCCGGCTACTATCAAATTAGCAGGCGATCATTAAAAATGATCTGCTAATCTGGAAATTATTGGTGAAATATGGTATGGTGCATCTTCCAATTTAACTTTGTACTGGGTCCAGTAGAAAATACCAAACTAAGTTAAAACAACATCCGAACACATTAGCTCGGGAAATATTATAGAGGCCCTTAAAAGAAATGATCCCTTAGATCTAACTAACTAATTCATATAAACATCAAACCATATGGTGCAAATTAATATTAAGAATTAACATAGGTTAAGACACAAAAAGATTTTCTCGTTTAATTAGCTTGTAAGATTTGAAAATAACTTGAGAGTTTCCCAAGATAGGAAAGATTCAAGAATAAAGCCAAAGGCAGCTTTAACATCTAATTCACCAATCTTAAACTTGCATAACCACTCTCGACAACTTCTCTCACTTAAAGCAGCCTCACCATATGCTTCTATAAACAATCCATGCGTCTCAGCTGCAGATTTCTTCAAATTAAAGAAGTAAATCAAAAGTTCCCGCAAATGACGCTTATTCGGCTCAAAACTCGAATTTTTCGCATGAAAAAAAATATATGATGTTCATACAAAATCGCTAATTTTAAGGTTATGCTGTTGACAGACGTCCAACCTTAGGATATGACGTTTAACATCGGGAAATTTTAACCATAACTTACTGGTGGCACCATCTTTTGTCGAACGGCAGAGACTTATTTGTATACCCAATAATTTTTAATTATACTCGACAATTTTTATCACAAATCCCGTAGGTTTATTTTTTTGCTTTAGAAATTAAGTGTGGTGTACAGGGTTGGTCGAGGTAGATTACACAATGCAATCTACGCAGTTGTCGTCGCGTAATCTACCATGTAGATTACACAGCGATTTTCTCCGTCCCTGACGTCGACAATGTAGACAACATCAACAACTTAAGAAATGACGTTAAAATCTAAATTTCATCGTTATTTTTGACAAAGTTACTGTCTATCGTGGTACTCGTCTTATTATACAAGGAGCAAAATAAGTTTATATTTTAATACTGAAACACGTAAATGATTAGTTATTAAAATAAAATAATATGTTATTATAATTCTTTAGTACCGACTCATACGTTGACCTAAAGTAATCCTCATTGGGCGTAAAATAACGCAATTTTACAACAGTCAACGTTAAACGTTCATTATAGTGAGTAACATTGTCAACCTGGGCAACATCCTGATGACAAATATCAGTATGATGAACACACTTAAAATTCCACCACAAATAAAAAATTTAATTTAACACCCATTTCCATCATCCAATTCGGTCTCATCCCTAATGTATCTGGTTCATATTTAGTTGGCTCACTATTTATTTAAGGAGGAAATACATCAGCTAATTTAAGCTTAAAACAAATATTTGTCAGTTCAGTGAACAAAACATTTCTAGTTCAATTTAACTCCATATTTTTGTAGTTTGGTCAAATGTCAGTAGAGGTCAACAAAATTTATATAATTTGAATTCTTAGTTTTGGTTTTCAAACGAACATTTTTTTATATTATGCAGCTATGTTTAATAAAAAATTTATTTAGTTTGATAAAATTTGCTAAATAAATTAAGATTAATTGAACAACGAACATAATTTGGTTTCTGAATATTAGAGACATCTATCAATGACTAGCATGAACTAACCATTAATTTAGTTAGTCAGCAATTTTAGCCGCGTTTTTTTTTTTAACAGTTGTTCGAGGTCGCGATAGCTTAAGTCAAATTTTGTTTATTTAAAAATTAAATCTTATTTTTTTAAATTAAATATCTTAGATGAAATTGCATAACACAATAAAACGTTGTTCTCAACAGTTCCGAATAGTTCTGTATAATAACAGGACTTAATAGAACAAGAATATTACTAGAAAACCATCTAACTTTTATGATGAATTTTTTTTTTGTAACACATAGAGGACTGTGTTATCTACTTTATGCATTAAAAAGTGTTAGCTAGGTGTCAGACACACATAATTAAAACCCCTAATATTTTGTGCCTGTTACCAATTTTTTCGATGAAATTACTGTCTAAAGCCATTGCCTGACGCCGACTTTTTTTTCTAAATTTACGACTAGCTAAATTGATGGTCAGTTCTTACAAATTATTGATATGTGTCTCTAAGGTTTAGAAATCAAAACCTGCAAACTTAGTTCGGATTTATCAATAATTCGAAACAATTTGGAAATTAAATTGATAAACTTTACTTTATTAAGCAAATTTTAATTTCAGGCGTGATTTGCTTAGCGCTATCTCTGAACGACTAGTATGAAATAACCCTCAATCGGAAATTTAGACAAAAAGTCGGCGTCAGGCGCAAAGTATAAACTAACTTGATATTAGTTCATACCAGTTATCAATAGATGGCGTAAATCCTAATGCACTGAAATTTTATTCTAATTCGTTAAGTTAATTTGAGTTTTATTAATTGTCAAAGTGTTTATTATCGATTAGACGTATTTAGTATCGATTATTATTAGACTGTTTGTCTCGCGCCAATTTTTTTGTCTAACTTTCGACTCGCAAAATTAATGGTAGGTTCGTACTAGACCTTCAAGGATGGCGCAAATCAAATCGTGTCTGGAATTCAATTAAAATTTGTTAAATATTATGAATATTTTGGTCTAAAACTATTAGAGATATTTGACTGTTATGAACTCACCATCATATTATAATTTTATAGTTAGAAATTTAGACAAAAAATCGATGTCAGGCACATCGTATTAACGAAAAAATGGTGTGAGGTACACAATATAAGTTTTTTGGAATAATGTTAACAGAAATTAAAAATATGTTGATCATTCAATCACTACTGGTGAAATTAAAATTGGTTGTCTACGTTGTCTACGACTAGTCTGCGTTGTCTACGTTGTCGACGAGTTGTTTACGCAATAACGTAAAATCTAGTAGATGACGCGTAATCGCCCAACTCTGGTGGTGTATTCGAGATCTCCGAGTACGTACATTTGTCGTAAAATAAAGTCGGGTATTTTCCACAACCATTATACCCCTCAATTTTTAACTATAATTCGTTGAAGACGAGATTTAAAAAAAAAAATACTCTGATCGGCCTGCTAAAGAAATGTTTACGATACCATTGCTCATTGTGACCCTGGTAGCAGAAGATGCTCGTCAACTACTTTTATCAAAATCGTAGAAGAACTACTGCCTTTCGTCTCCTTCCAAAATTTTCTTTCCCAACTCCCTCTATGACTCGAAACCCAAAAACCCTTTAATCGATTTATCCGTATTAAATTGACTCTTCGCACTTGAAAACCATTTCAACAACGTTTATCAAAATCATTCGAAACGAAAAAGTTAAAAGAAAGAACGGGGACTCATCCGGAGAATCAATAAAACAATTTTACCGGGAAACTGTTTTTGTAGCAAAAAAGTTTGAAAACTGTAGTCACCGATTCTTTCGTTCTGCAACTACATAATATATAGTCGTTAGTTGGATCCGAATCTGTTTCCGGTATCCGTTTTTATTGTATCCAAAACATTATCCGTGGCATCTTTTTTGTGAATGAAACATATTCCTGATTGGTTTGATGGCACTTTATTTATTTGGTAAATCGCCCAAGGCCGTTTTCACGTGTGTTTCGGAAACTTCCGCAATTGGTAAGTTGCAAGGTGGTGTACTAATACGACAACAAAAAATATAAAAATCTACGTTCTTATGATCCATCCTATACTGTACATAAATATTTTATTTTATTGTCTGAATTTCGTTAGATGTTCTCGATAATTACACCAACTGCTCGCCTTAAAACTGGGGCAGTGTAATTTTCGAAATCGTCACAAAATATTTATATGAATTTAATATTAGAAAATACCCTTTATAATATCATAATATCCTTTATATAAAATTACCTTACAGACAGGAGATACGCGAACCTCGTTTGCACCTGCGGTTGCGGTTCGCGACAAGGATTAACGGCTTAAAATATGAAACATGGCAAAACTTCGGCATTACAGGTCTCTAAGAAAGTTTTCTTCAGCATTTTATTGAAACGAAAACGTTTATTATTTTTCTTCTTGTTTATTTATTTCAATGAACAAAACATAAATTTTAATAAATAAAAAACATTAAGTTTAGCAATTCTTAATTTTTAGCATACTACTACACATACTCGTATACTTTTCTCATACACCTACATAAATATCAGTTTTCATGCTCTTTGCTTGGTTTATTCAACTTTTACTTACATTTTCATCCATCTTCTTCTTATTCTACTTCTTCTGTTTGTTTTGGTTTTTGAGGAAAATAAATACAAAAAACTTTTAATTATGAACGAAAATTTATTATTTATAGCATACACATTTATATTGCTACAGGTGGTGACACAAATGCTTCCAATAATATTACAAAATAAAAAGTTTTTCATTTTCACTTTACTCACACTTTCATAATGCAGCGGGAATGATTTTCCACCACAAAAACGTTATAAATTTACGCTTTTACTACTCACAGCACTAGGTAGCTAACTCTATATAGCGAAAAAGCTTAAAATAATCACGCATTACACTATACTGCATATACTAAAGGTTAAGTGTATGTAAACCTTCACTGTAAATATAAATAAAAGCTCGTTTAAAGCTTTCACATTTAGTGGAAACTCAAACCATTAAAAATATTTTATTCACCACTTTCTGTTGTTCTGTATGTTTGTGCAAAAAAAAGAAAATTCTTGTAAATTCTTTGTAGCATGTTTTCTGTTTATTATATAAATGTTTGCATGCCATCTACCAATCGGTAACATAAACAATAAAAATATTGATTTTCACTTTATCTTTTTTCCCCTCCCACACCTATATACCCTTGATATGGAGGAAATCTAATTTTTGTTTCACATATAATTTCAGGACAATGACGGCAATTTGTTTCGTTTGCAACCTGCCGATAATGTCGCATCAAGTTGGTTTGGTATGGCAAGGTGGAAACGGTTGGGACGATATGGTACGCGAGCAATTGGAAGAGTCCACAATACGGCAACGATTAGGTGGCCGCCGCGATTCAGCCGCCCAAATTTCAGGATCCTCACCACCTAGTACATCGCCACCAGCAGGTGCACAAAGACGTCGCCGTAGCTCGCTAGCCCAATTAACTGATATACTGCGCGAATGGAGTGGTGGCAGTTCTAAACGTAATCAAAAACCACCTTTAAATCGTCGTGAAACATTAGCCGATCTCGCACGTAGCTTGCCCTGGGGAAAAACAAGTAACGATGCATCCGCCCAATATAATTCAACGGTGACACATGCACCACCACTCCGGAAACGACGAGAATCTAGTGCGGATTCTGGTATACGTAGTATGCGATCGCGGCGGGATTCGCACGCCTCAGAATTAGCAAAATTGTGGAACCGTCGTGACAGTCCTGGAGATCGGGAACGAGACCGTGATCGAGAGCGCGAAGAACGAAAAGAACGTGAACATGAGAGACGCGAACGAGACAAAGAACGTGAAAAGGAACGTGAGCGAGAACGAGAGGATACCGGACCATCGACGGAAGGAACACGAAATGTATCAAAATTATTTCCGATTAATTATATATTTTGGTATATTCACACTAATATTATTGTAGGGCTCGAGACGAGATTCGGGTGAAAGTTACCCCAGCAGTCGTCGCGATTCTGCACAATTGGGTGGCTCTGGTACACCACCACTGCCTCTGCCACCGAAAATAGTTGGTGCGACGAGAAAAAGGCGAGATTCACTGGTTGCACCAGAATTACCAAATTTTCGGCAAGAACAGAGACCATCGACCAGCTCGACCGCCTCAGATTCGGCACCTCCTTATTTTTCAGTGAGCCACTGTGATACTGCATGCCAAGCATTGCCACCGCCCACGATAATAACCAGTTCAGTTACACCACCGGCGACAAGTCCGACCGCACCCAAAGGACGGCGTGATTCAACCACGCAATGCGGTCGGGTCACACGAAGAGACAGCAGAGCAAGTCCTGAACGGGCACCACGACTATCGAGGCTGCAACGTCAGGTACCAGTTTCATTATATTTCTACCAACATGTGTTTGTAACATTTTATTTTTATTGAACAGGCCACCACTTACGATGAATCATGTTTACCGCCAGGTGGTTGGGCTCGGCGTAGCTCACAACCAACGTTAAGCCCTGACGTTGAGGAATCTGATAGGCGCGCAAGACGAGACAGTTTAAGCCCGGATAGTGCGTCAAAGTATGCCACGTGAATAAATATTTAATGCAATATGAAAACAATTTTTTTAAATTTTAGGGGCAGACGAGATTCACGATCTCATTTATCACCGGATCGTAATCACGAAAGAGATACAAGTCCGCGACGACGTAGTCGTTTAAGAAGACAATCGTCGTCGACCGCAAGACAACCCAGATCTCCCGACTCGAGTAGTTGTTGTAGCTCAAGGTATGTATCCAAACTCCATGCACACTCTAGCTCAGTCTAAATAAACAAGAAAAATTATATTTTAGAGACGCAAGTCCGAGCGCTCGCCCTGCACCACCAGCCGATTGTAATGTACGCCCCGCAATTCGACGACAATCAACAACCGAAGAAATATTAATTGCGCGTGGCTTTCGTCGCCAAAGTACAACCGAAGAAATGATTCGGTGTCGTAATTTTCGGCGACAAAGTTCCCAGAGTGATGATGTATGTCGGTATGTATCGTCCCCACAGTGCGTATCTATTCACCATAGCAAAGTTCTAAACCATGGAAATTACTAATTTGGATTCCACATTAATTTTTAGGTATCGTGGACGCCGCGATTCATGTGCCCAAATAATAGATGGCACCATTGGAACGATGACTGTTGAAACGACTAGTACATTTTTTGATTCTAGTACGCAAACCGGTAAGTGCGTTTTTTAATATTCGTATATTTGTGGAAAATATATTATAACGGTTGGTCAAAATAATATGATCCATGCCTCACACATTTATAATATTAACTGAGAATTTGCATTTTAACAAGAGATTGTGACTTTATTACACATCGATGACAAACTGCGCGGAACGAAGTCATTAGCATCCGGGTTTGTTCTAAGTCAATAGTGATCAGAAGAGTTAGGAGTGTCAAAAGACCTTGTTGTAGTTTGCAGTAGAAAATTAATCAACTGGTAGGCAGACTTACTTTATCTCTGTAAATTCTTAATGCTACAAATAACGACGTGGCTGATTTAAAATTTTCCTGCATTCTTGTTCGTTTTCCTCTGTAATACCTCCAGTGGTACTATTCTGGCTTTATATGGGAATTGGGAAAGTTATTTTCATACAAATTTTGGCTCGATATATTATTCTGGCCTGTTCCCAAATAATGTTCAATAGGAGACTTTGGTTGTCTTTAGCTGTTACAAAGGCACTATGCCTCTTCTTGCAACGGGAACTTTTTTGCACCAGGGATTTTTCTGTGTTTTAGTTTGTGGTAATTTCTTTAGATGGTCCTAATGTTGTAGTGCAAGGTTTGGTATTCTTTGCCACATCCATAATACATGGTAATCATACAGCCTTGGTGAACTGACCTACACAAGGTATGAATCGAAAAAGTTTTTGAGAGTCGGCTAAATACGGGACATGAAAGCCCTGAGCCTGTTTGTCCACTAGCATGCTAGACAGAAGTCGAAAGGATTCAAGAACTACGTTTTGTAAAATTATAAATTATATTATATTATAATTAGTTTAATTACCGCAGGACTAAATTTTTATCTGGCTCAATGGTACTTAAAAGTATCTTAGTCGTGGCTATTTTAAAGAAAATCTTATTATTATTGTCATACGAGCATAACTCCTCCCGGGGGTGAAGAAAGGGCGTCTACGTCCTTTGTTTTTATACCCGCTTTCGTCAACAACTCCGAATATGATGTGGTTTGGCTTGTTTTCTGTGTAGTAGTTCGCCTATTGATGGCAATATAACCGATTAACATGAGCAATCCGACTTATGAGAAAGACACACCTCCAGATAGTGTCCAGATCCAACTCTGGTGATCCACCTCCTTCAGATGTACATTTCTGGCTGTTTTCCTTGTTAATTACCTCGACATCCAGCGTTTTTATTAAGTTACGAGTTTCTTGGATATTATGCAATGCATCCTGTATTTCCTACCTCTAATCTCATATGATTGGAACTTCCTGTTATTGAAGTTTATGCTACAGTTCTAAAATGCTATCAGGAAGTTTCCTGACAATATTAGATCTCGTTTGTTTTGCGTTGTTTATTAATAATTTACCCTCGGAGATGAATTGTATCGTTGTTTCTTTTTCCGAAGTCATATTACAGTAGTTTGAACTTGTGAACAATTTTTGGTTGAATTTGATGAAGTGTTTAGGGTGATTTTTTAAGATGGTGTCGTTTATGAGTAATGGTAATATCATCCTTACTGTCGAATCTTCTTCGTCTAATTTTGGCACTTCAAGCATGTACTGGAGAGCCTCATCATTTACTGCTATTTTTGGGATGACAAATTCCAGAGCTTCGTTCGGCAACGTGATATTAACACCCCGATGTACGAGTAGGTCCTTCACTATGATTATTTCTTTTACAGAAATTATTTTGCTATTTGGTAGTTCTACTTTAGTTCGGATTATTGCATCCAGGATGTCCTCTAATATTGTGTTAACGGTGTCTATGTTAATTATAGTTGTTAGTATTTCTATTTCGGTTAAGCCAACTTTGTTGGCTATTATATTGTTATTTATTGTCCTGTTTACCGTATCCGTGCAAGCAGACCCCAATGTGTCCCATCGTTTGTATCTACTATTATGCATGGATTTTATTTGACGGAGATCGTTGTGTAATTTGTTAAACTTTTGTCTTACTATACTGTCAAGTTCCAACTTATCATAGAATTTATAGAATATAATTTTGTTAATAGATTTCACAACTATTTCTATGTTAGTTAGATTTATAGAATGTATGATTTTGCTACTCCTTATCTGGAGTTAGGTTAGATTAGGTTAGGTTTCAGTGGCTGCCATCGCACACTTAGGCCAGTTATGGCCCATTGTGATACCACAGGATCCGACATCATCAAACTCCTTAAACCCATTTAGTGCTATTAGTATAGCGTAAAAGATCTCGCACATTGCAGCTTTCGAGATCAGAGAGGCTGTCCATGGTGTATTTGCCCAAGTGATCATGTCTTCTGCCAGCTAGCGCAGGGCATGAGCATAGAAAGTGAACAAGAGTCTTCTCCTCCTCGTCCCTGCAGCTTCGGCAGAAATCATTTGAATCTAGACCCAGCCTTCTCGCATGATCTCCGAAAAGGCAGTGTCCGGTAAGTACCCTTACAATTCTACCTAAATCACGCTTCCCTAGTGTGATTAAGATCTTAGAGCGCTTCAAGTTTAGCACAGGCCATACTTGCTTCGCTATCCTACCGGTTGGACTCTCAAGCCACCTAGCATTCGCCAAGGCAACTGCTTTCCTATGGCTTGCCGTTTTCAGCATAGACCTAGGTCTCCCTAAACATTCTCTCCCTGATTCCAGTTGGAGAATTGTACCGTACCTTGCTAACTCGTCTGCCCTGCAATTCCCCACAACGTCAGAGTGACCCGGAACCCAGACCAATTGGATATTGAAATGCTCACTCATCTCGTTAAGAGATGTATGACAATTCAATGCCACCCGTGACGCCAGGGAAACTGAATCCAGCGAAAGAATGGCCGCCCGACTGTCCACATAAATAGTGATATCAATGCACGATATCACATTATGATTCAACCAGTTCATGACCTCTTCGATCGCTATAACTTCAGCCTGGTCCACGCTGCAGTAATCAGGTAGACGAAAAGATAAATTGACATTTAATTCCCCACAGAACACACCCGCTCCCACTCTACCATCGAGCTTGGAGCCGTCGGTGAAGAAATTAACTGTCCCGGTCTCGATAAGGAGACCTCTGTTCCAATCCTCCCGAGAGGGGAGAATCACCTTAAAAGGCTTGTCGAAGCACAACATGGGTATTTTATAATCTAAATTCTCCAAGTCATGCCTCACCGAATTGACTATAGTTGAGTGCCCCTTTTGCAGGCACTTCCAACCAGAGGTCGCTGATATTCGGGCGGCCGTATTAACCGCCATTTGCTTACCGATAATATCCAACGGGAGAAGATGCAGTATGACCTCTAAGGCACTAGTGGGGGTAGTTTTCAGAGCCCCACTAATGAGCAAACAGGCTGCCCTCTGCACCTTCGCCATCATGTTAGTATATGATGATTTCTCCAGAGCTGGCCACCACACACTCACACCATACAGCAGTATGGGCCTTACAACTGCCATGTAAAGCCAGTGCACCAGCTCCGGTTTCAAACCCCATTTCCTTCCAATGGCGTTTTTACAAGAGTATAGTGCCACAGTGGCCTTCTTTACTCTTTCCATCGTGTTTGGCTTCCAACTGAGCTTACTGTCCAGGAGAACCCTAGGAATCTCGCCTTATCAGTAAAGACCAGCGTAGTACCATTCAGGCTCGGTGGAACCATTGCCGGAATTTTGTATCTCCTAGTGAAAAGGACCAGCTCTGTTTTTGATGGGTTGATCCCCAATCCAAATCTGCTGGCCCAACCCGCAGTGATTGACAACGCATTTTGCATCATATCCCTGATTGTTCCCAGGTGCTTTCCCGAGACAGCTATCGCCACATCATCGGCATAAGCAACCACACCTATCCCTTCTCTCTCCAGTACCAATAGTAGTCCATTGATTACTAAGTTCCAGAGAAGGGGGGAGAGCACCCCTCCCTGAGGGGTTCCCCGAACGACCCGTTTTCTGACGGAAACTTCCCCCATCCCTGCTATGACTCTTCTGCTACCCAGCAGATGAGTAATTAGCCTGGTTACAGGGTCTACAATCTCAAGTGGCAGCAATCCTTCCAAAATTGCTTCCATCTTTACGTTATTGAATGCGCCCTCGATATCGAGAAACGCAACCAGCGAGAATTCCTGAAAATCCAGTGACTTCTCAATTCCCCGAACCAGGGTATGTAATGCCGTATCCACGGACTTACCCTTATGATATGCATTTTGCGACTGAGCCCAGTTACTGGGTCCAATTTTCGAACGAATATATACATCCAGCATCCTTTCCATGATTTTCAGCAGAAAAGATGACAAAGATATAGGTCTAAGGTCCTTAGGGTTGCTGTGCGAGCTTCTTCCCGTATTCGGGATGAAGATCACCCTAGCCTCCCTCCATTTCTTGGGAGTGTACCCCAGCTTCAGACACCCTTTGAAGATAACTTCCAGCCAGGGAAGCAAGATCTCCGAGTTCTTCTGAATTTCTGCTGGTACAATCCCATCCGGACCAGCTGACTTAAACGGCTTGAACCCATTAATGGCCCATTTTAGCTTTCGCGTGTTCAGAATAGCCTCTGTACACAACGGTTGGACCCCGCCGTGATCCCCTGAAGTGTGTTTCCATCAAGAGATCAAGTGTCTCTTCACTAGAAACCGTCCATTCGCCATCCGTTTTTAACAGATAGCCTGGAACAGTTGGATTGGTAGACAGAATTTTTCTTAAGCGCGAAGTTTCCGAGACCCCTTCCATTCTCTCACAGAAGCGCCTCCACGAATTTCTTTGCGCCTTCCTTATTTCCCTTTTGTACACTATTAGGCTTTCCTTATAGAAGTCCCAGTCTTGACTGTCTCTAGATCTTTGCGCTCTACTAAAGGCAGACCCACAGACCTCCGGCACTCCGCAAGTGCCGGGTTCCACCAAACAGGTTTTCGCTTCCCCCTAAGCTTTGTTAAAGGGCAGGCTACCCTCATAGAGATATTGCAAGCCCTAGTTAGAGTGTCCACCATTGAATCCAGTTCACTTCCCATGTCGGAGAGTCCAGGAACTCTGGATGGAATGATGCCCTCCAATACCTCCCTATATACATGCCATACTGTCCTCCGGGAGTTTCTGAACACGTATTGGTTTGTAATGTTGAGATTAAGTTTAAACGTTAAGTATCGATGGTCGGAGAAGGAATGCTCCTTCGCCACCCTCCATTCCCTGATCATCCGTGAAATAAATTCGGAGACCGGAGTAATATCCAGAACCTCCTGTCTATTACTAATAATAAAGGTGGGTTCCTGGCCTATATTGCTAATAGTGAGGTTAGTTAGAAAAACATTTATGTTATTTCCCACCAATATACATGATCTGCTCTTTTCAGCCCCACAAGCATAAAGAAGGGTGTAGCCCTTCGCTTTTAGACCGCAGATGTTATTATTCTTGATCCAAGGTTCTTGGATCAGCACTATCTCCTCGCCTGACTTAGCAAGTCTGAGAAGTAGCGCCGCCGAAGCCGCCTTAGTGTGATGTAAGTTTATCTGCACAAACCTAATCATTGATAACAGTATTCACTTACCTTAATTGCGACAACAGTGCTGCGTCGGTTATACGGACCCGACGGAGTCGACGGTATCCTCCTAGTTTCCACTAAATCATCCCCAATATTTCTATTTTGGTAGAAGATGCCTTTTAGCTTCTTGCTCATGCTAAACGTAAATAGTTTAGTTTTTTGAGATTTGTGCCTATCTTGTAGTACACGAAAAAAAAATTCTACTGTCTCTATCTTGTAGCGGGCAGTTGGCCGGTCTGCGTCTATCTTGTAGTGCGCAAGTTTGTCTGAGTGTTACCGATTTTTACTATTTAAGAATTTATTTTAGAATTTCGCGTAAAGGCAGTTGTGTGTCTATCTTGCGTAGTGCACACGTTTGCAAAAATCGTAAAAATTAATTTATCACAAAACACGATGAAAATAAATTTAATTAAAGAAAGTAATAAAAATTGGTTAGCTGGTTATACGAATTCACAATAGTTCATGAACCGTATAGTGCTGTCGTGTTTGCTGGTCCCGAACAACCTTCGAACAACCTTCAGCCAAAGATGTCGTAATGTGAGAATAAAATCACAAATGCTTTTAAATTCCTGACGGATTCACTTTTCAACTAGTTTTTATTCACTAATTATTACACTAACACTTCACTTACATATGTGCGGTAATATGTTATGTTGAATCAGCGGATTACGCGAGTACAACTATATATAAAACACCTTGAACCTAAATCGAATGAATAAACCTCCTGCCTTAACGAATTAAATTCGTAACTGGTAACTGCAATCTGAGAAGACGACCGACGATTTTTTTATTTCAAGAATTCAATGTCACATTCATAGTTCCAAACCATACTTCGATTTAAAAGACATATTTATAGTTGGAATAGTGCGCCTACCGTGGGTCGGAGCTTGTCCACTATTCTTAATGCGACAAATTTGTTTAGTTTGCAGTAATATAAAAATTATAAAATACTCGGTTTACTTAACCTTATAATTAATTTTGTATGGCTACCGAAATATGATCCATTATTAGTGCTAAAAATGAAAACCTATTCGCGGGTTTGAATAGCGTTTATCCTGTTCGCTGGTCTGAACACACATATTTGGCTGTTGGATCATCCAAAATAAAGTAAAATTACCTAATTCATGTACGTTGGTGAGGGTCGAACGTAAACTTACACATCAGCTTGGATTAAAACCGTTTTCATAAGAAATAGAACTACAAAAATTTAATATTGTCCTAAATTTAATGTTCTAATTACCTCTGAGATACCAGTAAAGGTATAGACAGGTAAAAAACAAGTTAGTCCTTTATATTCTTCAAGTCTATGTTCCACTAAACGTGTGTATATCATACCTACCCCATGGTATAAGGTACACCAGTAAATTGATAAAGTTTAACACTCTAGAGTTTTAAAAAAAAAATATCCTTAACATAAAAACAACCCAAGAATTTCATTTCTATTTATTAAAGAATTTCGTTGGCTTTTTTTCTGTTCACGTCGTGTGTTTATCTTCCCTTCCAACACCCCGTGCAGCGGCACGTTCGCCTATTGTAACAATCTTATAAAACCATAAGTACAAACAGAATAGTTGTGCGTCGCAGTACCTTACTATGTAAAGTCCCGAGTGTATATGAAGCAAACACAAATTGGAAAAAATTTCAATATGATTGATTGGTGTGTTTGCGGTACCATAAATGTAATGAACGTTGATCGATGACTTGAAGTTTTTTAACATTTTCTTATTTTTATAAATTAAATTGGTTAAAGAAACTGTGCGATGGAGGATAAGTTGGTTTTTAGTAATAGAAAAAAATTCGCTTATTGATTTTTTTGATTATAACTACTTAGCGCGGATGTGAATTGTGCTAAATTTGTAGAAGTTGCCGTATTTAATTTGGATTTATGTTGTAAAATTAAACTTGGCCGGCCTAAATGGCGTACATGCTATAATATGCTCGTTCTCTGTTCTGGCTTTAACCACCACTGTAGTCAGGGATGGTTACACAATGCAATCTACCCGGTTATCGACACGAAATCTGTTACGTAGATTATAGAGAGATATTTTGCGTTCATGACGTCTACAATGTAGACAACGTCGAAAACCTAGGATATCTTAGTGCGACGTTAGTCGGTCTGATAAAGTTGTCTAGCTATAAGGTAATTGTGTAATTAAAAATTTTCTAGGGAGATTAGTAAATGGACTGACTTTTATGCTGAGCTAAACTAAGTGGACCACCGGAGACTCGGTTCAACGGAAATTACAGCTTCCATAGGAGCTTTTCGTTTTTTGGAACAAAACAAATGTAAATTTGATAAAAAACATTTTTCAGCAAAGTTAGGCATTGCATCAATCCAGGCGGATTGGCTGTTCGGATTCCCCATTAATTGGTACGTCCTTACAAACTTTGGTGGAAATCTGTGTACTAGAAGCAGTGTAACGCATGTAATCTACGCGGTTGTTGACACGTAATCTATTACGTAGATTACATAGCGTTTTTTGCGACGCTTACATCGATCATGTAGACAACGTCTACAGCCTAGATTGATTGATTGATTGATTGATTGATTTTGAATGTACGACCAAGTTCTTAGGCTTGAGTTCCCGGATGACGCCGGGTCCACCGTACACCCTTTTTTACACATAACAAAACCGAAGGATTGGATAGGTTAGTTAAGTGGGACAGAATCGGCCCGGTTACAGACACCTAGGTATAGCCGATAGTTAGTAACACAAAGACAACACAATTCTAATCTACTAGATGAAGGATAAAGGCTTAATAGGTTAATGGATAACGATGGTATTGGTCTTCAACAATTGCTTCTTTAAAACGGCAACCTAAAAAAAATATTATTATTTCACATGCATCTGGAATTTTCCTGAAATTTAATTCTATTAATACTTTTCGGCTTCCTAACCGAAATTGGTTGACTCGACCCGTTACAGACACCTATGTAAAGTCGTTAGTAATAAAATGACAACACAATTCTAAACTACACAATCAGCAATTACAATGAAGCATTAATTCACAAGCATCTGTAAATTTCCTGAAATTTAATTCTAAATTCATATTTTCCGGCTTCCTAAATAATTGAAACATTTATTAATTTAATCATTCTGCAACTCCGCAACTTACAGTCGAATTTCCTGAAACCAAAGTTATTTGAACTATATTCAAAATAACTCTAAAATTCATTAGTATTTAACCGTTGAATTGGCCGAACACGAAATAGCAAAAAAAAAAAAAAAACAGATGAACTAGATTAACTACCGGATTGCATTCAAATATCCCTTAAAATATCCATCCATTAAAATATCCTAAATAATTAGAATTCGCAAAAATTTCGTATGTTTACTAAAAAATTTTTATTATAAAACTGATGAATTTTTCCCGACGCCCATCCTTTTTCACAAGAAGAGAAACAAATACATTTATCACTACTTTTGTACTAGTCCTGGAACTTCTTCTACGTTTGCTGGGGATATATCGCATACAATTAATCTCAGACATGACACATGCGACTCGTCTATGACTTGTCACCTCGTATTAGACTTGTCATAAACGATTCATCTCAGACTGGTAACAAACGTAAATTAGTAATTAGTGTGTCGTCAATGGCTTTCCTGCTGGAAGGTAATATTTAAGTAAAGGCAACTAGATAAAATTTGAAAAAAAATTTTCTAAAATGAATGATAAATAAGTTTATTTTATAATTTTTATAATTAAATATAAATCGTACCAGTATCTTAAATGAGGGATAATATGTACTCGTATATTAAATATATTTGAATGAGATTTCCTGAGAACCGAATAATTTTAATATAATAGCTCGGCACTGTACATGTAGATTAATATTTAGGGTTGATTTGAAATTGGGAATTAATAATTATAATTCTTGTACTAAAACAGTCAAGATTGGCAACGTTGCATTTTATGACAAACATCCAGTCGTTGGTGTATTGAAGTATACAAACCTTCTCTTTCTTTTGAATAATTATATTAATTATATCAAATATTTCTAGCTTTTCAGTTACATAGATATAACGAAGTTGCCGATAAACAATTCTTTATGTTAAGATTGTTAAAATCCCAAATCCAATGCAAATATATGTTTCTTTTTATAAAGCAAAAATATCGCTAATAAGCTGTGAGAAAATACTAGTAACCCATTGAGTGTCACAAAAAGGCAATTTTGCGGTAAATAATAGGATTCGTTACCAACTCCAACATAGGTGCAATTAATCTTGCAAAAATGATGGATTATGAAGGAAATACAATATAGAAAACAGCTAATCATAAATTACCTACACTATATTCTCAATGCACAGAAGAAATACGGAAACGGAAAATTCTATCGCTAATCAAACCAAAATAAAAATATAACAATTTATTACACAAACGCTGAATAATAGGATGAAGGAACATCACCAAAATAGCTCTCTCCGAAAATCTCCGAAATCAAAGCGTGGAAGAAACCACCTCTACAAACAATCGTAGTAAAATGTACCAAGAGGATTATGCAATGTCCATCCAGGAGCTAAAATTACCTCGAAACGATCCCAACAGACGGCATGAATCTTCCCACCATGAAACCACTACCATCCACCAAGCGACCTCCTGCCAACACCACCATTCAACAAAAACCACGCTTCACAAAGCCGGGACGAATCCATGACAGATCACAAACGAACCAGGGCAACCCTGCAGCCCAAAAACTTCAGCGTACGACCGATCATACCAAAACACCCAAAATGATTCAGCCCCCGCCAAATCGACGGCAAACTCCAACAAAAACACCCGAAGCACTCAGCAAAGAAACCAATTTGGACATACAAATCCAACATTCAGGCAATGATTCAATACAAAACTGCAAATCCGCCCTCATACACTAACAAATGAGAACTACCTCAAGTCCTAAACAAAACAACTCAAAACAGTATGTAGACAACGTCGACAGCCTAGGAAATGAAATTAGAAACTCATTTTTCTCATTATTTTCTAGCTATTAGCTAATTATCTAATTATCCTAGAGGCCAAATTTCAAATAAATGATTCGTTAATATATGACCCGACTCCTACACTGACCTAAGCTAAGTGGAATACCGGAGATGTTTTACATTCGCACTATAAAAATTAGTGAAAATTGGATTAATAACTACTTAAAACTAATTCCAACTGTTACAAACATTTCTTAAATTTAAAATTTAAAATATTTAATTAACTAGAAACATGTCTACACATAAAGCTACTACTAATAAATATCAGGGATGACATTGGGTTTATTTTTGTCTTAAACCCGAGCAAGCAGTGTACTGTCAAAAAATGCACTGTGTTTTTTTATTCAATCTGAGTAATTTTAATTTGCCGCGCGTACTCGGTTTTTCAAATTTTACTTCCAAACAAATGTCAGTGTACGAAAAGTGTGCAAAGTGAAAAACAATTTATTACTCTATGCACACCGGATCATTTTACCCTGTACAACACATTGCTCAGTGTACACTACCCAAAGTAAGCTCTGGTTGAATTAAAAAATTGACAAATTGTCGCTACTGGGTCTGTTTTATAATTCAACCCGAGCGAGGAGAGTTAGCCAGTGTATTGTACACCGAGCAAAGGTTGTGAATTGTACATCTGGTGTACATTGAGCATGCCTGCATGTTGATGTCAAAAAAGCGTAAACAATTGATTTTGGTGTAGACAATGTAGACAGTTTATAGTACTGTTAAAGTTAGCCGAAAGTTTCCAGCCGAAAGGTAATGCGGATAGTGTCTTCGCTATCCTAGCCGAAAGATGATAATGCAGATATTGCTTTTGCTATCCAAGCAATGCATCCATTTCTATCCAATTTGCATCCATTTCGCTTCCATTTTGTTGAGAAATTCTGATGGGGATGCATTGGTGTAATTTTGCAAAAATTTGCTAATTCAATATATCGAAAATGCATGCCTGTCGTTCAAGATTATCTTGCTTTGTCATATTCCCGTGAAGTTTGTCCTAACTTTGTCCTGACTATTTTATCATGAGTATGTATTAGTTAATCTCTCGTTATAATGAATTATAATATTTGTAATATTTGACATACGAGTACGTACAGTAAACGCTCGATTTAATGGACTAATTGGGGGTGTCCGTTAAATCCGAATGTTTTTTAATTTAATCGATTCGATCGAATTTAATCTGGGATGGAGATCAGCCATTTCTTAGCCGATTATGATGGGATTGGGAATGTTGGTTAAAAATGGGATTCTTAAATTATTTTGGTAAAAAGTTCTGGAATATGGCCACCTGGGACGGAACTCAGCCATTTCTTAACCGATTATGGTCGGATTATGTTGGATGAAAATGGGATTCTTAAACGATTTTTGGAAGGAATTCTGAAATATGGCCACCTGGGACGGAACTCGATCAATTCTTAACAGATTATGATCGGATTGGGTATGTTGGATGGAAATGGGATTCTTAAATGTTTTTTGGGAGGAATTCTGGAATATGGCCACTTTGGACGGAACTTGATCAATTCTTAACAGATTATGATCGGATTGGATATGTTGGATGTAAATGGGATTCTTAATTGATTTTGGGAAGAAATTCTGGAATATGGCCACCTGGGACGGAACTCAGCCATTTCTTAACCGATTATGATCGGATTGGATATACTCGATGGAAATGGGATTCTTAAATTATTTTGGGAAGGAGTTCTGAAATATGACCACTTTGGACGGAACTCGATCAATTCTTAACAGATTATGATGGGATTGGGTATGTTGGATGAAAATGGGATTCTTAAATGATTTTTGGAAGGAGTTCTGAAATATGACCACTTTGGACGGAACTCGATCAATTCTTAACAGATTATGATGGGATTGGGTATGTTGGATGAAAATGGGATTCTTAAATGATTTTTGGAAGGAGTTCTGAAATATGACCACTTTGGACGGAACTCGATCAATTCTTAACAGATTATGATGGGATTGGGTATGTTGGATGAAAATGGGATTCTTAAATGATTTTTGGAAGGAATTCTGAAATATGACTACTTGGGACGGAACTCGATCAGTTCTTAACCGAGTATGATGGGATTGGATATGCTGGATGGAAATGGGATTCTTAAATGTTTTTGTGAAGGAATTCTGGAATATGGCCACTTTGGACGGAACTCGATCAATTCTTAACCGATTATGATCGGATTGGGTATGTTGGATGGAAATGGGACTCTTAATTGATTTTGAGAAGAAATTATGAGATATGGCCACCTGGGACGGAACTCAGCCATTTCTTAACCGATTATGATCGGATTGGATATACTCGATGGAAATGGGATTCTTAAATTATTTTGGGAAGGAGTTCTGAAATATGACCACTTTGGACGGAACTCGATCAATTCTTAACAGATTATGATGGGATTGGGTATGTTGGATGAAAATGGGATTCTTAAATGATTTTTGGAAGGAGTTCTGAAATATGACCACTTTGGACGGAACTCGATCAATTCTTAACAAATTATGATCGGATTTGGTATGTTGGATGGAAATTATGAAATATGGCTACCTGGGACGGAACTCAGCTATTTCTTAACCGATTATGATCGGATTGGATATACTCGATGGAAATGGGATTCTTAAACTATTTTGTGAAGGAATTCTGGAATATGGCCACCTGGGACGGAACTCGATCAATTCTTAACAGATTATGATCGGATTGGGTATGTTTGATGGAAATGGGATTCTTAAATTATTTGTGGAAGGAATTCTTAAATATGACCACTAGGGACAGAACCCAATCAATTCTTAACCGATTATGATGGGATTGGGTATGCTAGATGGAAATGGGATTTTTAATTGATTTTCGGATGAAGTTCTGAAATATGGCCATCTGGGATGGAACTCAGCCATTTATTAACCGATTATGATGGGATTAGGTAAGCAGGTTGGAAATGGGATTCCCAATTGATTTTTGGAAGAAGTTCTGGAACTAAACTACTCGAACGGAACGAGACCAATTCTCAACCGACTATGATAGGATTTTGTTTGTTGGATGGAACTGAGATTCATAAACTGGTTTTTGAAGAAGTTCTGAAATATGGCCATCTGGGACAAAGAAAAAACTAACGAAGGCTAACGATTTACGAGTATAGATTGAACGACTTGCACTTGGTGCTGATATTAATGTTAAAAGCGATTAATGGTACCGTGACGTATATCGTTAGATTTGCTGGAGTGTCCTTTATCACCTGACCAACATACATAAAAATTCGATGACCTTTTACGGAAATATCTCATTTTCCGTATTGCCTTCCATGCGATTTACGAGTATAGTGAGTGAGATTGAGATTTAAAAATGTGAATTAATGAGCTTCAGGTGAATTCCAAAGTCATTCTAAGTATTTTCTAT